>CM042413.1:2556750-3086750 GCA_023634145.1 Thymallus thymallus | reverse complement strand
AGGAGAGGGGAGGGGAGGGGAGGGGAGGGGAGGAGAGGAGAGGAGAGGAGAGGAGAGGAGAGGAGAGGAGAGGAGAGGAGAGGAGAGGAGAGGAGAGGAGAGGAGAGGAGAGGAGAGGAGAGGAGAGGAGAGGAGAGGAGAGGAGAGGAGAGGAGAGAGAGGAGAGGGAGGAGAGGAGAGGAGAGGAGAGGAGAGGAGAGGAGAGGAGAGGAGAGGGGAGGGGAGGGGAGGGGAGGGGAGGGGAGGAGAGGAGAGGAGAGGAGAGGAGAGGAGAGGAGAGGAGAGGAGAGGAGAGGAGAGGAGAGTCTCCACTCTTGTAACTCTCGGTCAAACTCTCCCATTGCTGAAAGGTATAAATATTTATGTTTACAATACATTTACAAACACCTGCTCTTTCCATGATATAGACTGACCAGGTGAATACAGGTGAAAGCTATGATCCCTTATTGATATCACGTCAATCAGTGTAGATTAAGGGGAGGAGACAGGTTAAATAATTTTTAAGCTTTGAGACAACTGAGACATGGATTGTGTATGTATGCCATTCAGAGGGTGAATCGACAAGACAAAATATTTAAGTGCCTTTGAACGGGGTATGGTAGTAGGTGCCAGGCACACCAGTTTGAGTGTGTCAAGAACTGCAACCCTGCTGGGGTTTTCATGATCAACAGTTTACCATGTGTATCAAGAATGGTACACCACCCAAAGGATATCCAGCGAACTTGACACAACAGTGGGAAGCATTGGCGTCAACATGGGCCAGCATCTCCGTGGAATGCTTTCAACATCTTGTAGAGAACATGCCACAACGAATTGAGGCTGTACTGAGGACAAAAGTGGATGGAACTCAATATTAGTGTTTGGTATTTTAATTAGGATCACCATTAGCTGTTGAGAAAGCAGCAGCTACTCTTCCTAGATTCCACACAGAACATGAAACATGACATAATACAGAACATTAATAGACAAGAACAGCTAAAAGACAAAACTACATACATTAGTGTACCTAATGGTGTTCCTAATGTTTTGTACACTATGGCAATATATAGATTCACTATATATACACAAGTATGTGGACACCCCTTCCAATTAGTGGATTCAGCTATTTCAGCTATTTCACAAGCATACACACCCACGTAGAAACACATACACACACAAAAAGTAAAATTGAGAATGTGTACTGTAATGGCACCGGAGGAGACGGCTGCCGTTCTACAGATGCCTAACCAATTCTGCTACTATGTGTGTTTATTTGCGTTATTTGTAACTTATTTTGTACATAATGTTTCTGCCACTTCTGATAGCTGCTTACAAGCAAAAACTAAAGCAGGAAGCACCAGTGACTTGGTCAATAAGTAAACGGTCAGATGAAGCAGATGTTATGCTACAGGACTGTTTTGCTAGCACAGACTGGAATATGTTCCGGGATTCTTCCGATGGCATTGAGGAGTACACTACAACAGACACTGGCTTGATCAATAAGTGCATTGATCACGTCGTCCCCACAGTGAGCGTACGTACATATCCCAACCAGAAGCCATGGATTACAGGCAACATCCGCACTGAGCTAAAGGGTACAGCTGCCGCTTTCAAGGAGCGGGACTCGAACCCGGAAGTTCAATACAGGACTAAGACTGAATCGTACTACACCGGCTCCGATGCTAGTAGGATGTGGCAGTGTTTGCAAACAATTAAAGACTACAAAGGGAAGCACAGCCGCGAGCTGCCCAGTGACACGAGCCTACGAGATGAGCTAAATTACTTCTATGCTCGCTTCGAGGCAAGTAACACTGAAACATGCATGAGAGCATCAGCTGTTCCGGACGACTCTGGGATCACACTCTCCATAGCCGATGTGAGTAAGACCTTTAAACAGGTCAACATTCAGATGGACGAGTACCAGGACGTGTACTCCGAGCATGCGCTGACCAACTGGCAAGTGTCTTCACTGACATTTTCAACCTGTTCCCTACTGAGTCTGTAATACTGACATGTTTCAAGCAGACCACCATAGTCCCTGTGCCTAAGAACACTAAGGTAACCTGCCTAAATGACTACCGACCCGTAGCACTCACGTCTGTAACCATGAAGTGCTTTGAAAGGCTGGTCATGGCTCACATCAACACCATTATCCCAGAAACTCTAGACCCACTTCAATTTGCATACCGCAGATGATGCAATCTCTATTGCACTCCACACTGCCCTTTCCCACCTGGACAAAAGGAACACCTATGTGAGAATGCTGTTCATTGACTACAGCCCAGCCTTCAACACCATAGTGCCCTCAAAGCTCATCACTAAGCTAAGGACCCTGGGACTAAACACCTCCCTCTGCAACTGGATCCTGGACTTCCTGACGGGCCGCCCCCAGGTGGTAAGGGTAGGTAAAAAAAACATCTGCTACACTGATCCTCAACACTGGGGCCCCTCAGGGGTGCGTGCTCAGTCCCCTCCTGTACTCCCTGTTCACTCATGACTGCATGGCCAGGCACGACTCCAACACCATCATCAAGTTTGCAGATGACACAACAGTGGTAGGCCTGATCACAGACAACGATGAGACAGCCTATAGGGAGGAGATCAGAGACCTGGCCGTGTGGTACTTAGGACAACAACCCCCCCCTCAAAGTGATCAAGACAAAGGAGATTATTGTGGAATACAGGAAAAGGAGGACCAAGCATGCCCCGATTCTCATCGACGGGGCTGTTCCTTGGTGTCCACATCACTATCATGGTCCAAACACACCAAGACAGTCGTGAAGAGGGCACGACAAAGCCTATTCTCCCTCAGGAGACTGAAAAGATTTGGCATGGGTCCTCAGATCCTCAAAAGGTTCTACAGCTGCACCATCGAGAGCATCCTGACTGGTTGCATCACTGCCTGGTATGGCAACTGCTCGGCCTCCGACCGCAAGGCACTACAGAGGGTAGTGCGTACGGCCCAGAACATCACTGGGGCCAAGCTTCCTGCCATCCAAGACCTCTATACCAGGCGGTGTCAAAAGAAGGCCCAAAAAATTGTCAAAGACTCCAGTCACCCTAGTCATAGACTGTTCTCTCTGCTACGGCACGCCAAATCTAGGTCCAAAAGGCTTCTTAACAGCTTCTACCCCCAAGCCATAAGACTCCTGAACAGCTAATCAAAGGGCCACCAGTGCTCTAACCGCTAGGCTACCAGCCGCCCCTATAGCGGCAAAGGGGGGGACCAACTCCATTATAATGCCCGTGGCTTTGTAATGAGATGTAGCAGAGCACTGAACACAAACACTCACCGTCCTCTTTGCACTCCTCAGGTGGTTTGGCCTTCTTTGCCAGCCGAGGATCCAGCCATGATGTGGTTTTGGTGTTGTGACTTGAGAGGAGAGAGAGAGAGAGAGAGAGAGCGAGGGAGAGAGATGAGAAAGAGAGAGGGGAGAAGAGGAGAGGAGGAGAAAGATTTAAGCCCCATGCCCTTTGTGTGTTTTTTACAATGTTTTATGTGGAGTTCAGGTGAGCAGGACGAAGGTCTAAATTCTCTAATTGTGCCTCTAACTCTTCATCAGAAAGACAGAGAGAAACAGTGTGTGTGTAATGACCTGTCAAACATCCTAGTAATGGCTGAAATGGACTTCATGGAATATATTGTGTCTGTTGTAATCCTACTGTATAAGAACGCTTCGTCAGGGATTCAACACATCAGCACTTACAGTGCCTTCAGAACGTATTCACTTTTGTGTTAAAATGTATTAAATTAAGATTTTGTGTCACTAATCTACACACAATACAAGTGGACATGTCTTGAGTCAATAAGTATTCCATCCTTCTGTTATGGCAAGCCTAAATACTTTATGTTCAAGAGTTAAAATGTGCTTAACATAATAAATTGTATGGACTCACTCTGTGTGCAATTATAGTTTAACATAATTTTTAAATGACTACCCTATCTGCAATACAATTATCTGTAAGGTCCCTCAGTCAAGCTGTGAATTTCAAGCACAGATTCAACCACAAAGACCAGGGAGGTTTTCCAATGGTTCGCAAAGAAGGGCACCTATTATTTAGATGGAGGGAAAAGTATTCCAAAACATGCAACACTATAATTCAGTCAATACCTGATGTTTTTGAAACATTCAAAAGTCCATTGTCCAACGGTTTTATTAGAATTGCTTTTAAAACATTTTTTAAATTTTGATGACCGTTGCTTTGCTGGTGTGTGTGTGTGTGTGTGTATCCCCGCCCCCCACACAAAAACACACACTTACTCTATGAAGTAGACCTCTCCTTTCTCTGTGTAGGCCATCTCCCAGTTGTCGGGCAGAGGTCCCAGTTCCTCTTCATCTCCCTCTGGGAGTTTGGGGGGAGATTTGGGGGAGTCCCCCTCAGGGGGCTCCTCTCCCTCTGTGGGGGGCTCAGTGGTGGGAGTGGGCAGTGTGGGGGCCTCCACCACAGAAATATCCCCCGACCCATCTGTGCTCTTGTCCTCGTGCTCGCTTGTCTCTGCAGAGAAGATAGAGAGAAACAAATCCAGACAGTTATTTTAAAACGCTTCGTAACAGTCCCTTTGGGCTGATTATGACTTGAGATCTGCTGACTTCAATAGTCTGCCATTGACATCGGTGGCGTTCCTGGCTGACTGCATTGCATCAACCACCGGTTGTGTGCCACGTCATCGACTGCGCAGCAGAGCATCAGATTGCTACATCATATGATGCGGTTAGTTGATGTTAAACATCTATCCGTGTGTTGTGAGACCGGGCAGGCGTCTGCAATGTAGTCAGGCAGGAATGCCAGCAGTGATGAACAATCTCAACTCTGAGACGGCCCCTTCGTGTGGAGAGAGCGCTCTAGAGAAAACCCCTTCCCTCTTGCTCGATGCTGAGAAAATAAGAAGTTCTAGTGATCCAAAGACAGTCTCTTTTCACACTCTCTTAAGTGTCCCACGGAGCAGATACACAAACAGACAGAATACATGACCTGTCTTTAAAACACGCGTTGCAGTACTAAATTATATTCACATTAGTGTTCTCAACCAGAGCTCAACAAAGACCTTCTAACATCCATGTATTTACATGGGGTTATAAAAAACTGTAGCCAACATCATCAATATGCTGTTTGGTAGGAGCGAATGCTCTGCTTTAAAGACCGGGTGTGTGAGGGGCCGGGTGGATCCAGGGTCCAGTTTGGATTTACCGCTCTATGGGGATGGGAAGCTGATCCTAAATCTGTAGAGGAAACTACAGGACGGGCTGTTAGTGTCTCGATGGTCTAATGACCTTGCCTTCAAGTGAAAATACGTCTGTGTATGCGCATCCCTGTATGTGTCGTTGTCTTGCTACACTGGGTCCACACTCACAGCCAATCAATGGTAGATCCCACCAGATATCTTTTCTTCTTACCTCCCTCTCCTCACTTCAATCTAAGAACGCAGGGGACTGTCACAACCACGCAGGGCACCTTCACTTCCATCTAAGAACGCAGGGGACTGTCACAACCATGCAGGGCACCTTCACTTCAATCTAAGAACGCAGGGGACTGTCAGAACCACGCAGGGCACCTTCACTTCCATCTAAGAACGCAGGGGACTGTCACAACCATGCAGGGCACCTTCACTTCAATCTAAGAACGCAGGGGACTGTCAGAACCACGCAGGGCACCTTCACTTCCATCTAAGAACGCAGGGGACTGTCACAACCACGCAGGGCACCTTCACTTCCATCTAAGAACGCAGGGGACTGTCACAACCACGCAGGGCACCTTCACTTCCATCTAAGAACGCAGGGGACTGTCACAACCACGCAGGGCACCTTCACTTCCATCTAAGAACGCAGGGGACTGTCACAACCACGCAGGGCACCTTCACTTCCATTTAAGAACGCAGGGGACTGTCACAACCACGCAGGGCACCTTCACTTCCATCTAAGAACGCAGGGGACTGTCACAACCACGCAGGGCACCTTCACTTCCATCTAAGAACGCAGGGGACTGTCACAACCACGCAGGGCACCTTCACTTCCATCTAAGAACGCAGGGGACTGTCACAACCACGCAGGGCACCTTCACTTCCATCTAAGAACGCAGGGGACTGTCACAACCACGCAGGGCACCTTCACTTCCATCTAAGAACGCAGGGGACTGTCACAACCACGCAGGGCACCTTCACTTCCATCTAAGAACGCAGGGGACTGTCACAACCACGCAGGGCACCTTCACTTCCATCTAAGAACGCAGGGGACTGTCAGAACCACGCAGGGCACCTTCACTTCCATCTAAGAACGCAGGGGACTGTCAGAACCACGCAGGGCACCTTCACTTCCATCTAAGAACGCAGGGGACTGTCACAACCACGCAGGGCACCTTCACTTCCATCTAAGAACGCAGGGGACTGTCACAACCACGCAGGGCACCTTCACTTCCATCTAACTCTCCTTAGTCTCATTATGACTCTGGACATATTTCTCTCTCTCCATCCCTCTGTGTAACTCTCTTTTCTCCGTCTCTTTTGCTTTCAATATTCTCCCTCTATTGCTCTCTGTCCTGGTTTCCATTAATACTTACACGGCTCTCTTCCTCCATCTGTCCCTCTTCCTTTCTCTCCCCCTCTCCCTATCCATCTCTCCATCTTCATCTCTCTCCTTGGTTGCTCCTCTTCTTTCAGCCCCTCCTCTTCCTCTCCGTTTGACCTCACTTTGACCCCTGAAATCTTCATCATTTCTGACACCCCTCTCTTTTATTGTTCTTCTCTTGTCTCCATGGCCGCGGGAAGATGATTTGGGGTTGCTGACGAGTATTTCTTTATAATTATTCAGTATACAGTATACACAGTATATTTATTGGTATTGTGATTTATCAGGAGTGCTGCAGCTGTGCCTTCTATATCTCTCTCTCTCTCTCTCTCTCTCTCTCTTTCCATCTCTCTCTCCTGTTGGCTCGGCTATAACTCACCTGGGTTTGTGCGCACATGTGTGTTTGTGTTTGTGTGTGTATGAACATGCCTGTGTACGTACAAGCGCATGTGTGTGTTTGCTCACATGTTTGTATACATGTGAGTGTGTGTGTGTGTGTGTGTGTGTGTGCGTGTGTGAGAGAGTTTGTTTATGGTTTAATATTTTCCTGGAATTTTACAAGTGTTCCATCCTGAGAATAAATCACTTTTCTCCTGGGTAACCCGGTATTTCCCACCAAAATGGTAAGTGTCGTCCTAAAGCATATAAAAACATTGGACAGAATCATGAAGGAAGAGCAGGAAGGAAGAGCTCAAGATGAAATGTTACTGCAGCATGCGGTGGAACAGTCTAGAAGATATGGTAGATATCATGTGTAGCACAATGCTGTTTGCAATGGCAATAGTAGGAGAACCCGTCGCTTTAAGTAAGACTGCATCACTGCTTTAAGTAAGACTGCATCACTGCTTTAAGTAAGACTGCATCACTGCTTTAAGTAAGACTGCATCACTGCTTTAAGTAAGACTGCATCACTGCTTTAAGTAAGACTGCATCGTTCCAGGACGCTTTGCTGCTTCTCACAGGTATTTATCCTGGGAAACAGGAGTAGGTTTGGGTGGGAAATCTTGGTAACCTGGTTTCCGCTATTAAACCTTAGTGTGCATGTATGTATGTTTGTGTATTTCGTGAAATTAAGAATAGGACTAGGGTCTAGGTGTGGTTTTTGGTCAGAACCCAGTTATGTAATTTGAAATAGCAATAGACCTCATTCTATACAAACAAAGATCCCGGAGAGTGATCCTCCACAGAAACACAATCACCCTCACTCACAATCTCCCCTCCCCCATACACACACCAACCCAACTCTCCTCCTCTCCCCTCCCCCATACACACACCAAACCCCCTCTCCCCTCCCCCATACACACACCAACCCAACTCTCCCCTCCCCCATACACACACCAATCCAACTCTCCCCTCCCCCATACACATACCAACCCTGCACACCCCCTCACCTGGCGTGATGGCCACCCCATTCCCGTTGACCACGGTGGGGCTGCTTTCCTCCTCTTCTTCCTCGGGCGGCTCCAGGCTGGCTTGCTGCTCCATGTTTCTGACCGACTGGTTCCTCTTCCTCTTGCCCTGGGTGCTGGGCCGGGCTCCGGGCAGCAGCACCTCACTCACATTCAGTGGAGGGGCCGCCGGACTGGGCTCGGCTGGGGGCTTGGGAGTACCGTATAAGTTCTCTGGAGAAGGGAAAACAAAGCACAACTGAGTAAGTGAGGTGCAGGCCGGTGGCAGAAACACTTAAAACCTAAATAGAGGTTGCGACACGGTACATTGCTCCGCCGATTCAATACATTTATTAATCAACAAGTATTTCTACAGCAAGTAACCTTCCTCAAGGCACCGTAGAGAGAGAGAGAGAGAGAGAGAGAGAGAGAGAGAGAGATTTCCCATGCCAATAAAGCCCCATTGAAATAATTGAACTGAAAGAGAGAGACACGCATACATACATACATACATACATACATACATACATACATACATACATACATACATACATACATACATACATACATACATACATACATACATACATACATACATACATACATACATACATACATACATACACGCACAAACACACACAGAGAGAGAGAGAGACAAAGAGAGAGAGACACACTGACACACAAGCACTCACACATTCCTGCAAGAGTGGGACAAAATCAGATACAGCTACCACACAAATAATGTGTTTGGATGTGTACTACACACATGCAAACAAACATGCTCACTCACACACATCAAATGCTGTGGGTATAAGATAAAGCTTCACACATCCCTTCATATCTACAGTCATGTGAAAAAAAGTTCACCCCCAAATATGTAAAAAAAGTTTTTTTTTACATATTTGGACAGATGTTTATGTAATCTTCACTTCAACACTATTGACACATAAAGGTTACCCAATTTAACAAATCACACAACAACAAAAAAAAACTGTTATGCAATTGTTATGCAATTAAAAAAAAAAAAAAATGCCTTTTCCTTATAGGGAAATTGTTAGTACACCCCTACCTTTACCATCACAGACTCATGGGCATCAGTAATCTTTCTTCTGAGGGCCTTGGGTAGATCTTTTGATCTTTGAATGATGTGTTACCACACACCCATATGGTTAAGACCAAACCAGACCAATGTTCTTATCTTTATGGAAGGCTGGACCCTCCTAAGTTTCTCTCTAATGTTTTCTAATCATTTGCACTTGTTTTGGTACCTAATTCTAATTTTAGCCATTTTATGTGATGGTAAGGTGGTAAGGTAGGGTTTTCTTTTTTGTGTTATTTGTTAAATTGGGTAACCTTTATCTGTCAATAGTGTTGAAGTGAAGATTACATAAACATCTGTCCAAATATGTATAAAAAAAAAAAAAAAAAAGAGAACTGTACATATCCCTAACCCTTTCATGCTTTCATCATTGGTTACTCTGAGAGTTCCTCATATTGGCATTGGCCCTACGGTACTAACCTTGGAAAAGTCATTCCAGTTTCAACTCCTTCCTCGTTACTAATAGGGATAGACCAAATGGTGCAATTCTATGCAATCTTACAGCTCCCAAGTGGTTCAGCGGTCTAAGGCACTGCATCTCAGTGCTAGAGGAGTCACTACAGACACCATGGTATGATTTCAGGCTGTATCACAACCGGCCGTGATTGGGAGTCCCATAGAGTGGGGCACAATTGGCCCAGCGTTGTCCGAATTAGGCCGGTGTAGGCCGTTATTGTAAATACAAATTTGTTCTTTACTGAAATAAAGGTTAAAAAAAACATATCAATATGCAACCACCTATAGAACGTAGCTTGTTTGAGTTGGAGTTTCCATATGACTTAAAAAATCATAAAGGACATCTGGACATTAGGAGCATACTTCCTAAACTGGATTACATCAAGATCTGGGCTATGCAGACGAATCTTGACATCCAGGTGTTCAGAGCTGACAGACAGGGGAGAGGTGGTGGAGTGGCCATTTAAAAATATATATATTTGTGACCGACCGCCTTTAATTGGTCTTATGTAGCAAAATTTGAAATTGTGTTTTTTACATTGGATAAAAGCAGAGACACAGAGCTACAAAATGATATATCATATACTTTATTTAACTGTCTCTTTCGCCAAATATCTCACAATGTGTATATTTACATTTTTTCAAGAAGGACACCATTTTAATCAGGAGAATCTCCTCTTTGTAATTATGTAAGTCTGGGCAGCGAACTCGGCTTCCTCATTACGCAGACATAAGCACAGTTGACACCATCGAGGTGCGGATGTTTACACAAGTTATTATTTTTTTTCAGTTTCGTCCTAAGAACAGATTGTAGAGGTAAAATAAAAAGAGATACATTTTTTGGTGCCATTTATGGGCATTGGAATTCTAAGCATCACTCCAGTCAGAAGAGGCTCAGCGAAGGTTTGTTTCCATTCATTTGCTATGGACCCATGTTCCAGCTCAGCCAACATTCTAAACCTTCAAATAGGTATGTAATGAAACATCATATACACTCTTTATTTTTTTATTTTTTATTTTATTGAACCTTTTTTTTTTCTCATTGAGATAACATCTATTTTTCAAGAGAGACCAGGTCCAACAGCAGCAGGGGAACAATGTTTCAGACAAAACAACTTACATACACTAGAACAACATTGAACAAAACTATACACACATATAGTACAACAGTTACAATATTACGTAAAAAAGCACAAATGTCAGAACTAAAAAACAGCTGTCCTGAAGACAATTACATTCTTCTATGATATTCACATCGACCAAGTGTATCATTTTAGAGGTGATAAATTGGACAGATCGGCTGAAAAAAGCAGTTTCCCCACACGGCATCTCTCCCCCTTTCACTATCACGCAGTAGGTTTCGCATCCCCACCCGCCATTTTTAAAAAGACCCGACGGAGTTCATTGCCTTCTTCAATCATGCAGAGACAGGCAGCATGAAGGTCTCGTCATTGATTTTGCTGGAAAGGGGAGAAATTGTGCTTTACAATGATATTCATACTACAGTTGACCTGGAAGTATTACGTTTTTTGGGCGCTAAAATAAGGTCAATTGTACGGAACAGTGCGATGTGCAAAAGTTTATTAGCTACCGTTAATATCTGAAAATATAGCTAGCTAGACTATCTTACCCGTATACATCATGCATGATGTACGCGTCTCCCTGTCACGATGCCATGGTTGCCCTTAGTTTGAAGATGTAATCCGGAGACAGGTGTTTTCTCCATCTCTTTAGCTATGATACTGTAATTCCACTGATTTCAAAACTCGATCCTCCAACGCTTATGCAGCTCCACTACACAATACATAAAAAAAAGCTGTGTTAGATAGGATTACCTACAGATACTGACCAGCTCAAATAGATAGAAGCCTTCTATATGGCAGCCTACTCATTATCTCAACCAATCATGGCTAGTGGGATGGTTGCTGTCTTTTTCTGTGGCTTAACCAACTAGGCTCGTAATTTAACAATTGTATTCGTATTGGCATACAAGTTTGTTATTAAGGCACATGAAAGTTCACATGTTCCAGAAGGCATTTCTGCCAAAAAATGCATTTTGATTTTAAAAAAAGGTTATACATTCAAATGGCGCTCAGGTGAAGTTGTGACCCACGACATATGCCTAGTTTCAATTTCTCTTGCCAAAATCAATTTCTCTTGCCAAATAATTTGAGCTACTATCTTTAAGATTTTGTCAGGGGAAAAATGTACCTATAACTCTTATACTGAATTAAAAGTTATTATCCTGAGTGACCTAATGATCGGGAAATGCAGGCTTCAGACAATCTAAAAAATATGTATATTGATCTTAACTTAACCCAGCCGGTGACTAAGCCTACATGGCCCAACCCTAGAGATCCTTCAAAAGTCAACTCTGATTAATCGTATTTTATAGAATACACAGGAGAAATATGTTTCTACTTCTGCCTCCGCCCAAGACATTAGTGACCCTTGCCCAGTTGTTTGTTTTAGAGAGGTGAGAATACGAAAATGTAAGCCTTTTAAAACTTCAGTGAACAGGCTTTTTTACATTATCTTTATTTTAGTGACCTTGATTGTATTTCAGCTTTCCCTGAAGCTGATTTAGAAATTAGCCTTTTTCGCAGATGTCTTCAATACTATTGTGGATAATCATGCTCACTTTAAAAAATGAAGGGTTAAAGGCAGATTGAATGCCGGAATTGTCAGTCATTCATAAAATATGATTATTGGGCCAGAAACACAGGCTTAGGCCCGGACTGGCAAGTTTTAAACAACTGAGGAATCATTGTGTAAAACAAATCAGAAAGGCAAAATCTAACTATTACGTAACCGCTCTTTCAGTGCCAGGCTCTGGCCATAGAGAAGCCTATTGCTTCTCTATGTGCCATGGTCAGAGTCTGACAGGTCTATAATTTTCTGGGTTTGTAGGTGGTTTGTGTAGGATCTCTAATTAGAGGCAGCTGCATTGCATCGTCTCTAATTAGGGATCCTACATATGCATTTTGTCTTTGTCTTGGCCAGGTCGCAGTTGCAAATGAGAACTTGTTCTCAACTGATCTACCTGGTTAAATAAAGGTGAAATAAAAAATAAATAAAAAAATGTATGTTTCCACACCGGGGCTGTGGGTCATAATATATATATCGATGTATGTCGCAGGTCACAAGTAGGTGTGTTACGTTGTTTTGTGTACCCGTGGTTTTGTTTGTATAGTTCGTCATTTGAAGTGTGTAAATAAATGTTGAACTATGAATGCACTGCGCCTTGGTCTCGCTCACTACCGACTCGTGACATTCAGACTGTTATGGGAAACCGGCAAAATTCTGGAAAACTGTCAAATCCCTGAAGGGTTCTACTCCCTCCTCTCAGCCACAATAAATTAATTCAGACACTGGCCTCATTACCATTGATGCATTTAATCACCATTTTATTTCAGTGGGCTATTTATTTTAAATAACTTCTAAGCCTATTCGCAACGATATTGGGCTGGAGGGGGGAAACTTGGCTATTGCCAAGAAACTGAATATCTCGTACAGCGCTGTGTACTACTCCCCTTCACAGAACAGTGCAAACTGGCAGCTTCATTAAATAGTACCCGCAAAACACCAGTCTCAACGTCAACAGTGACTCCGGGATATTGTTAGCACAGCTGAAAACTGTTGTGCTGATTAAAGAAGCAATAAAACTGGCCTTCTTTAGACTAGTTGAGTATCTGGAGCATCAGCATTTGTGCGTTCGATTACAGGCTCAAAATGGCCAGAAACAAAGAACTTTCTTCTGAAACTCGTCAGTATATTCTTGTTCTGAGAAATGAAGGCTATTCCATGAGAGAAATTGCCAAGAAACTGAAGATCTCGTAAAACTTGACTGTGTACTCCCATCACAGAACAGAGCAAACTGGCTCTAACCAGAATAGAAAGAGGAGTGGGAGGCCCCGGTGCACAACTGAGCATGAGGACAAGTACATTAGAGTGTCTAGTTTGAGAAACAGACGCCTCACAAGTCCTCAACTGGCAGCTTCATTAAATAGTACCCACAAACCACCAGTCTCAACATCAACAGTGAAGAGGCGACTCCGGGATGCTGGCCTTCTATGTAGAGTTGCAAAGAGAAGGCCATTTTTATTTTTATTTAAATCAGCACAACAGTTTTCAGCTGTGCTAACATAAATGATCAATTAGCCTTTTAAAATGATCAACTTGGATTAGCTAACACAACGTACACATATTTCATAATAATGATTGTGTTCCCAAAACTCTATATAAAATATATGTTTATATATATCTGTTGTTTATTTGATGTATTGATGCTGAGCTTTTAAAAACATTTTTTTTTGTAACTTTGTGTGTGGTTTGTGGTGTGTTCACTTACGACATTAGATCAGTGTTGGCTGCTAACTTGGCCTTTATATTATAAAGTTCAATTCTGTGTTGGGAGGCATTTGATCAGCATTCTCGTCACGTATCCTGTTAGTACCTTTTCTGTAGGGAAGCTAATGATCCATCATGTAGGACATTCCTGGGAGTGTGTAAACTTGTATTTTTTATTACCAAAGCATTTTTGTATGTTCTCTATAGTTATGTACTTGAACATGTATTAATTTACCAATTTGGCCACTTAGAGGTACATTTGGCCAAACTCGTGAGGGACACCTGGGCGACTTCATACTAAATGTTATGTAGCTCCCTCATTATTGAAGGTATCGGTCTGAAACAATATACACTGTTGCCCTATTGTGGACAACATCTAAATTACCTCCAGCTTCCAATCTGAATGTATTTTTTATATTTTTCATGTCTATAGTGTTATTTTCTCTCTCATTAATTTCACATTTCCACAAATTTCAAAGTGTTTCATTTCAAATAGTATGAAGAATATGCATATCCTTGCTTCAGGTCCTGAGCTACAGGCAGTTAGATTTAGGTATGTCATTTTAGGCAAACATTTAAAAAAAGGTTCCGATCCTGAAGAGGTTAACATTGTTATCAGGAAGTATGTGCTGCCTGATAAGGGCCACTCTATAAGGGCAGGGATATATACATATATATATATACACACACAGACATTAAAATATGGAAACACAGTCATGCAAAGTACAAATAAAACATCACAAATCACCCAGAAAAACAATTACATTCCTCCACAAATAAAATACTTTAAATTGCTCGAACAGCACCAGAACATCAAGGTGAAATGTATTTAGATTTTATATATATACAGTACCAGTCAAAGGTTCGGACACACCAACTTATTCCAGGGTGTTTATTTATTTTTACTATTTTCTACATTGTAGAATAATAGTGAAGACATCACAACTATGAAATAACACATATGGATTCATGTAGTAACCAAAAAAAGTGTTAAACAAATCAAAATATATTTTATATTTGAGATTCTTCAAATAGCCACCCTTTGCCTTGATTCTCTCAACCAGCATCATAAAGGTAGTCTCCTGGAATGCATTTCAATTAACAGGTGTGCCTTGTTAAATGTTATGCTTGCTATATCAGCATTTCATGTGAGAATTGACAGAGCCTCACACTTTTTATGAAATTTCCCCCCCGGGGGATCAATAAAGTACCTATCTATCTATCTATCTATCTATCTATCTATCTATCTATCTATCTATCTATCTATCTATCTATCTATCTATCTATCTATCTATCTATCTATCTATCTATCTATCTATCTATCTATCTATCTATCTATCTATCTATCTATCTATCTATCTATCTATCTATCTATCTATCTATCTATCTAGGGGCCCAACCCCTGATTGTGTGCTTCCTGAAAGGTGTACGTCGTCTCATATTGACTATGGTGACACCATTTACCAGAATGCAGCAGCCACTACTCTTAAACCTTCGGATGCCGTCTACCATCACACCCTTCGCTTTATCACAGGTGACAGTTTTAACACTCACCACTGCATCCTGTATCAAAAGGTGTGATGGTCCCGTAGATCACTTCCTTACTCCCTTCTTGTTTACAAAGCTCTACTACACCAGCTTCCGACTTACCTACTTTCACTGTCAAAATATAAAAACAAGAAATACCAAACCCGTTCACGAGGTTCCGCAGGTCTCCACCGACCGGTAAATCCGCTTATTGTTTTAAACAACATCGTTGCTGGAACCGACCCGCTCTGGCAATTTAAAATAATAATTCGGGACCTTCTTAGTATATTTTTCTTAAATATTTGCGTTGCGCTGTATTTTACTTGTTTATATCGTATTCTATGTTTTACATGCAGGGCTCCCTTGTGAAAGAGACCCTCGTTTAAATGGTGATTCTCACCTTAAATACAGGTAAAATAATAGAACCATCTATAGATCTCTGCCAGGGTCAGAAGCCAGAAGGAAAGCCTTGAATAGCATCAAACCCAACATATACAGTAGCTCACGCACAGTCTGAGTGAAATTCAAATGCAATCCAAGCACCACAATGAGAAGAGACGCGCACACACACACACACACACACACACACACACACACACACACACACACACACACACACAGGCACATACACACACACACACACACACACACACACACACACACACACACACACACACACACAGGCACATACACACGCACACACACACACACACACACACACACACACACACACACACACACACACACACACACACACACACACACACACACACAGGCACATACACACACACACACACACACACACACACACACACACACACACACACACACACACACACACACACAGGCACATACACACACACACACACACACACACAGGCACATACACACACACACACACACACACACACACACACACACACACACACACACACACACACACACACACACACACACACACACACACACACACACACAGGCACATACACACACACACACACACACACACACATGAAATGTAATATTTTAAATTGTACATAACTGCCTTCATTTTGCTGGATCCCAGGAAGAGTAGCTGCTGCCTTGGCAACACATAATGGGGATCATTAATACATATAAATAGAATAAAAGAGAGCCAGTGTGTGTGTTGATATTTGTGTGAAGACATCAACTGAGAGTGATCTTCGGGATAGCGGTTACGGAGCACGTAGCAATGTCACTGGATTGTGGTGAGTGTCTTGGTCACTGTTGTGTTGTGGTCAGTGTCATGGTCAGTGGACTCACCTTCATAGGTTCCACTCTCTAGCAGGGCTCCACTCTGCTCCAGTTCCATAAAACGCTCTGTGCTCACAAAGTTATAGTCCACCCCCGGCACCTCTCCCTCTTTCGGCTGCCGGGTGGTACCTACATTGGGAGAAGAAGATGAGAAGAAGATTACTTTATTGTGAATTGTTACAGACACTGAGATTTGTCAAAACAACATTTTCCTTTATCCAAACCAGCCAAACAAGTACACACACAGAGAGGTTTAGGACATGACTCCTGGAGCAGTTTTAGGGAGTTAAGTGCCTTGCTTAATGGCACAACAGCAGGAAATGGCATATAGGATTTGATACCAACAATCCTCCAGTTGCCAGCTCACACCCCAACAGATTTTCCTACCAGACCCGGGATTCGAACCGGCAGCCCTCTGGTTGAGCAAGGCAGAGAAAAGAGGAAGAGGGGGAAGACTGAACGTTGAGAAGAGGGAAAATAGTTCCAAAGGCTGGGATTTTTTCAAAGAGATCAAAATGTTTTCTCAGGGCCTTTTTGTTGGAGAGGAAGTGAATCCAGATGCAGCACTAGAAGTATTTGTAAAATTATTAATGCCAATTATTGACAAGCATGCGCCTAGCTGTGAGAACTGTTACATCCCTCTGGTTTGAAGATGTGGTGACTAAACTTCACAAAAATAAAAATAAATGACATTAACAAAGCAAGATAAATGACATAAACACAATGGGAATATACTTTGGAGGGCCTTAATTGATATCATGGGCAGGAAACCAAGTTAATCTCCATCACACGTTGAAGTTGATGATACATTTATTACAAAACCTTTTGATATTGCCAATCCTTTCAATGACTTGTTCACTAGTAAAGTGGAAAAACTCAGGAGTGAAATTACAACATTGAACCATCATATTTTTGTATAAAAAATTATAATAATGAAAGCAAAGGACCACCAGCTATTGACAACCTTGATGGGAAACTATTGAGAATGTTAGCAGACTGTATTGCCACCACTATTTGCTATATCTTTAACAAAGCCTAAAGAAATGTGTGTGAAAGGACACAATGCTATTTTTTCAGAGAACAACTTGCTGTCTTTCAGATAGAGAAGGGCAGTGCTTCATTTGTAAGTTGGGAAGTGGCAGAACAAAAAGTGACCTGAGAGAAGGGTGAGGTACCGGAACGCATGAAAAAATAAGTCACTTTTATAATATAGCATTGCATGCATTATCATCATTTTTGTGTCCTGGCATAGAGCAGTAGCATAGAGGCGCTTGCAGACGTTTCACACATGGGGGAAAGAAATTGTAGCCTAGGGTCTGAGAAAAATATTGCATTTCATTAACACATTTCATGCAATTTCATGCAATCGTTTTAGATGACTGGAGACATTAGCAGAATATTTTTTAATACCTCACAAATGATCAAAATGGCAGTCTACTTTGACACTGACAAACTGAGAATCTGAGATCAATAAAAAACAACCCTGTTTTGAATCCATCAATAGCCTGTAGGTGTGTAGAGACACATATTGTACAATATGAAGAGGAAATCAAAATGCTAAAAATGCTTTCCAGTCTCGCTGACTCACCTAATGATGTGCTTTATGCCAAAAGCTTATCTCTCTCTTACTTGGTAAAACAATGTGTCAGGCTCTGGCCATAGGGAGTACCTTTTGGCCATGGTCAGAGCCTGACAGATCTAGATATCTAGATCTATGTTTTTCATTTTGTGTTGAATCCCCAATTGGAGACAGCTGTGAGACGTTGTCTCTGATTGGGGATTCTATTTAAGTTGGGTCATTATTTCAATATGTTCAGACGTCATCTTTCGAGTAAGTGTGTTTTCCTTCAGTTCACGTATCTTGTTATATTATGGATAGTTCCGACCAAGTTTAGTTTTATGTTAATAAAACGATGTCGAACTATAATGAATGGGCTGCGCATTGGTCTCTGTACACACGATCGTGACACAATGCTGTTCGCTCATAGGCTTATTTGGAAGTTGATAACTTGGTAGCCTACAGACAGATTCTTCTTCTCTTTTCAGTAGGATCCATTTGCTTTCCAAACTTGCTTTTCCAGAGATTAACTGCTTCTCTTCTAGTTTTTATGAGAAGTATTACTGTAATAAAATTCCAGATTGCCTGCATAATCTAATAACATCCAGCTCAGGCACACATACAATGCCACCACGGGTCTCTTCACAGTCCAAGTCTTCAACTACTCAAGCAAACAGCAAAAATACCATAAAAAAAAGGATTCAACAACATTTCATGGAACAGCGCATAGTAGCAATATCAGAATAGCTAGTGTCAATATAAATCAAATAATATACAGTATGTAACAGAACAGTATCAATAAGGATATCAGTGATAGATGAGGTACTCTCGGCATGTCCAGCCCATTCATTATCTCAGCCAATCATGGCTAGCGGAAAGTTTCCTGTCTTTTTCTTTGGCTAAACCAACTAGGCTCGTAATTTAACAACTTTATTTGTATTTACAGATGGCATACTTTATTCGTATTTACAGATGGCATACTTTATTCGTATTTATAGATGGCATACTTTATTTGTATTTACAGATGGCATACTTTTCGTATTTATAGATGGCATACTTTATTCGTATTTATAGATGGCATACTTTATTCGTATTTACAGATGGCATACTTTATTCGTATTTACAGATGGCATACTTTATTCGTATTTATAGATGGCATACTTTATTCGTATTTACAGATGGCATACTTTATTCGTATTTATAGATGGCATACTTTATTCGTATTTACAGATGGCATACTTTATTCGTATTTACAGATGGCATACTTTATTCGTATTTATAGATGGCATACTTTATTTGTATTTACAGATGGCATACTTTATTCGTATTTACAGATGGCATACTTTATTCGTATTTACAGATGGCATACTTTATTCGTATTTACAGATGGCATACTTTATTCGTATTTACAGTTGGCATACTTTATTCGTATTTACAGATGGCATACAAGTTTGTTATTAAGGCACGTGAAAGTTCAAATGTTCCAGAAGGCATTTCTGCCAATAAACACATTTTGATTAAAAAATACAAATAAACGTTCATATGCTTCTCCTGTGAAGTTGTGACTTGCAACATTACGCCTAGTTTCCTGAAACGAGTCACAATATCTTTGTATTTGACATTTGTGTGACTGTCCTTGTATATCAGTTTATCAGTGTTTTGTTACTTGTCATGTTGTGCTTTTTGTGGAGGAAAAATAACTGCTGATCCTAAGCAGGATCTGAATAAAATAAAAAAATGGGGAGGTTAAGTAGAGGCAGAGGAGGACGCAGACAAGGAGAGGGAGAGAGGGGGAGAGAGGGGGAGAGAGGGAGAGAGAGAGAGAGAGAGAATAGAAGCATTGCTTCTGATCATGATCCAAACTCATTTCATAAATGTATGCTGTTGTAGGGCGGATTGGAATGCCCTAGGAGAGCATTAGGGTCCCACCCAAGCACTAGGATTGAATGGATATGTATAAAGATGTGTTGTGTTGAGCCCTTAAAAACACTAGGCTTGGGTGTGCGTTGATAAGGTAAGATAACATTTTGTCTAACGACATTGCTGATTCTCTATGAGCAAATCAACCTGAGGATGTTTGTAAAGTTAATAATGAGCTGAATCGATACACAGGCCACTTTAACAAACCATGACTTACTCACTGCCTACACACACGCACTCAAGCACGCATCCACGCCTTAAGGCAGGCAACCACAGTACATATTTACCATGCTGAAATAAGTCCTGCTCTAAGCTGCAGAGACTCTGGAGTGTGTGTGTGTGTGTGTGTGTGTTAAGATGGTACTACAGTAGAGAGGTAGATTAGTTATGCTAATGAGAGGCAGTGTTTTGCGAATGAGTGGAATCTCTACTCTTCTCAAACACACCGTAGACTCAATACTCCGGTGTTGTTGTTTCTCTACTCCATTTATCAGCTAATACAACTGATTGGCTTAGGAGAGAGGCAGAGTCCAGTCATAGTGTTTTTATCCATAACCAAAGCCGACGCTGTGAAAACATCCAAGATGGATGATTCCACCGTCTAATTGATCTAATTGCTTGTTAGTATTCAACAGGGTCGTCACCAGAGTTTCATCAAATTCAGGGCTTTGTCCTGAAGACCAGTGGCTGAGGGGTTTTCTGGTCAGAGAAAAATAACAACTTCCTGAAATTCTACCTTATTTGACATCACTGGAGACATTACAATAATATATATATATTTTTGTTCCATTGGCACTCACTTATCCAAACAGTTTTTTCACACAATTGTATTTTGAATTATTGCAAAATATGTTTTAGCTGATGGCTGCTGTTCATTGACAGCCACAACTTAACAATCAGCTGCTTGATAGCTTATTGTCCCCTAACATCGGCCACCCCCTAACATCGGCCACTCTAGCGGTTGGAGGACAATCATCTCAAATGAACTGGAAAATAACTAACTTTCTTGACTAAAGACACCCTTCTAGCTAGCTGTCCACCAATTTGTATTGCCATTTATGTAGGTTAAGTTAGGTTTTGAGAGTTTTCAAAAAAGTAATATGTATACACATTTTGTGGGACACGCTGTATATCGTAACATTCGACTGTGCGACAGACCACACATCACGTAATATACAACTTTTTAACTCTGAAATATAGCTAACGGATTTGCAAATGTTGCTAGCTGGGTTGCTAAATGTTGCTAGAAACTGCAAAAAGAAAAGACATTTTAAGCATTAGATAATACATATCACGAAAACAGCTGAATGTTGTCAAGCTTTACCGTATCAAAACGGGAGTCCTCTGACGGGGGCGTTTTGCACAATCTGCAAAAATGTATTTTGAACTTTGAACCATTAACTTTTCACTGTTGGCTATGTTTCATCTTACAACAGCTACATAGAGGCAGCATTTAGTCAAATGTTACAATGTATGCATAAATATTAAACTAATTGGGACACACATTTTCATTACAGATAACATCAAACAAAAAACGTGGGTACACTTTCATCATCAACTTTCAATGCCTTAGCTTTGAAATGTAAATGTTTATACATATTCAGATTGAGTTATCTTTCTAAAATGTGTATAGTGTGCCAAGTTATTTAGCTACATGTATTTAACACCACAGCATGGAGAAAGTCAAGAGGAAGCAGTGGAGTGAAGGTGGACATGTTCCATGCCATGGAAGACTGCGGGGCAGGGATGGCTATCCGCCAGGCTGCCAAGGTTAGTCATCTTTCGTATTTAGGAGATTACCATGTGTATGTGAATTTTATTTGCTAGTAACAGTTTTCTTATCTACCAAGGTGCATGGTTTTAACTCGGCAGACCCTGGTGGACAGGCTGAGCGGCCGGGTGACCCATGGTTGTCGCAGTGGATCACCCACATTCTCTGGTGCTGTACTGTATCTACAGCGCCAACCATGGGTTCCTCTTCACCAGACAGAAGCTGATGAAATACACAGACAAAATACGCAGGTATTTGGTTTTCTATGTGTTTATGTCTGTAGAATGCTGGACTGACTGTTCTCAATGTGTGTGATGTAAATGTGGATGGTGATGCCAAAACAAAATGTATATTCTATTCTATTGTAGGTTTCGGCACCCAAGGGAAACAGTCCCACCACTGAGGAAAAGGTGGTGGGAAATGTTCAGGTCGAGGCACAAGAACCTGAGCATGAGGAGGCCGGACACATCCGACGATGGACACCTTCTTCACTTCTTATGAGAAGCACTTGGAGGAGAGTGGGTTGAGGGAGAAACCCAGACAAATCTATAATTGCGATGAGTCTGGGTTTGTAGCGACCAGAGCAGGCACAAAGTGCTGGCTCCCCAGGGCGCAAAACACGTGTACCAGCAGGCTCTGGGGACCAAGGAGCATATCACAGTGCTGACCTGCTTCAACTCAGCTGGGGAGGACGTCCCCCCGTTTATCACCTAGCTGCAGAAGAAGGCCATGTGCCTACTCTCCCGGCCACACCATCGTTGGCCCCTCAACCCCACCATTACAAACACCAGATTCTCCAAGCCATCGTCAGCGGTTTTGTCCACCACCATGATGCACACCACCCCCATCTGTCACCAACGCCTCTTCTGGACCAACTGCCTCCTCCGTCTCCCCTGGTCACACCACCACAGCTGCCTCGTCTGGTGTTCCTGCCCCCTGCATTTCCAATACAGCCACCTCCACAGGTAAACACGTTAAATTACAGCCACCTCCACAGGTAAACACGTTAAATTACAGCCAATTTCACAGGTAAACATGTTAAATTACAGCCAATTTCACAGGTAAACACGTTAAATTACAGCCACCTCCACAGGTAAACATGTTAAATTACAGCCACCTCCACAGGTAAACACGTTAAATTACAGCCACCTCCACAGGTAAACATGTTAAATTACAGCCACCTCCACAGGTAAACATGTTAAATTACAGCCACCTCCACAGGTAAACATGTTAAATTACAGCCACCTCCACAGGTAAACATGTTAAATTACAGCCACCTCCACAGGTAAACATGTTAAATTACAGCCACCTCCACAGGTAAACATGTTAAATTACAGCCACCTCCACAGGTAAACATGTTAAATTACAGCCACCTCCACAGGTAAACACGTTAAATTACAGCCACCTCCACAGGTAAACATGTTAAATTACAGCCACCTCCACAGGTAAACATGTTAAATTACAGCCACCTCCACAGGTAAACACGTTAAATTACAGCCACCTCCACAGGTAAACACGTTAAATTACAGCCACCTCCACAGGTAAACATGTTAAATTACAGCCACCTCCACAGATAAACATGTTAAATTACAGCCACCTCCACAGGTAAACATGTTAAATTACAGCCACCTCCACAGGTAAACATGTTAAATTACAGCCACCTCCACAGGTAAACACGTTAAATTACAGCCACCTCCACAGGTAAACATGTTAAATTACAGCCACCTCCACAGATAAACATGTTAAATTACAGCCACCTCCACAGGTAAACATGTTAAATTACAGCCACCTCCACAGGTAAACATGTTAAATTACAGCCACCTCCACAGGTAAACACGTTAAATTACAGCCACCTCCACAGGTAAACATATTAAATTACAAAGAAAATGACTGTTTGTTATGTGTTTGTTAACTTTTTTTCTCTCCACATATCTACAGTCCACAGCACCGGCCCTCAAGTCAGGTCCACCTCCTTCAAAACCTCTGCAGCTTCCTCCAGAGAGGGAGGCACTGGTAATTAAGTGGGCCCTGGAATACCTGAGGTACTTCCTCCTGGGGAGGCAGACGCGCTATTCCATCGAGACCTCTTGGGAGGGAAGGCATGTGAGAGTTCAGTGACCAAGAAGGAGAGCCCCACCTGTTTGGAGCCCCACATAAAAAAATGGTGGCTTGCTTGTTTTGCATGTTATTTTGGCATTAATACGTCTCAAATATCAGTTTGCAAACAATGTAAAAACAATATACTGTATATCACTGAGTTAATAAAGCCACATACAAACATAGTCTCTTTTTTGTTTTCTTGAGTAAGACAGCTCCAAAATGCAGGTGTTTCAGCCTAGCTCAGTGCTTTCTGTGGTGGTGGGGCAAGCCAGCAGAAAATACAGAGCCTTTCGCCGTGATTGGCTAAGTTTTCTGTCATTCATGGGGACACTACGTCACCGCCAAGTTTAAGGGTAGAGCTAGAAAATTCAAGGCCCTTGGATGCTGCCACAGTTATATTAGAAGTGCCCATCCAAGAAGGCTCAAGGTCATTGGCCACAGATAAAATGACATCAAATCAAGTTATATCTACAGTAGCTTTGATTGGACTGATCATGTCAACATCATACTTTCAAAATCTTAGCCAGCAGTCATCATGAATCAAGAGAAATAATGAAGAGAAATTATAGATAAAACGTATCGGTGCTCATCAGCCATTGGACATAAACATTACACAACATGTTGAAAATCACAAATCAAGTAAATGGTGGTTTGGAAGGAATCAGTGGCTCGCTGCAAACATTGGAAATAAATCATTAGCTTGCTATTCAGTGGAGTGGCTGTGTGGTCCCAAGTCTAAGATTAAGTGTCTCTTTTCCAAGTTTAAAATGATAAACATTCAACATTGGCCATGCTGTCAATGAAGCATGATTTTGTGCCGTGCTCAAAACAACTGTTAACTCGGAACTGCAAAATCTGACTTTAGTGAGTTCAAGACTACTGGGAACTCAGGGAAAAATGAGCTACGACTGGGAAAATACATTTTGAACTTTCATCCAACTAGGAATTGTAAATATGGAACTCGGGCCTCTTTCTAGTTACGACCTAAAGATCACTAACGTCATCATAATTAAACTTTTTTTTATTTTTCAGAGTTCCCAGTTGTCTTGAAAGCACCATAAATCCAGAGAATGACAGACTTTGATTTCAAAGTTTGATGACAAAATTTTCCCACGAAGGACCGCACGCCACCTTCCTGTTCAAGTGAGCACAGCACGAGTCCAAAAATGTATTGTATGCAAAAATTATGTAATATTTCAGGGAGATATGTATACTGTAGTTAAGAAAAGTTATACTAAGTGTATGTTGTGTAATAAACTGTTAGTAGCCCATATGCCTCACCCTAATAACTACTGTTCTGACTTGGTGGTGCACATGTAGCCTATAACCTGTTTTTGAGAAATGTAATCATTGAATATTGTAAGAGCTTTCATTGTCTGCTTATATGCACCTTTTATTTATCCTACGGTTCTGACTTGGTGTACAGGGAGAATACTGTAAAAACGACCCATGTTCTGAATTCTGTCGCTTTACATTTCAAAGTGCTGAATAAATAGTTATATTGACTACGCCCATCCTAGCTTGCTCAATAATGTCTTCATCGAAATTACAGATTGCCTCATGGATGGATAGATAGATAGATAGATAGATAGATAGATAGATAGATAGATAGATAGATAGATAGATAGATAGATAGATAGGTACTTTATTGATCCCTGAGGGGAAATTTCTTAGTTAAGCAGCTACGAAAAAACACAGGGTAGGTGCAAAATGCCAGAACGAAATACACAAAAGACAGATACACGATACATGATACATAGTGCGGCAGTATGAAAAAGTATTAAAAAACAAGACGTCTGGAGTGCAAAAAGCTATAAATAGGCATTTTATAGTATGGATGAATGGCTGAATATGTGCACTATACATTGTTACAGAGTGTTAGAGTGAAACAATTATAAAAATATTGCAAGTTGTTATAGATAAATAAGGAATATTTGCATGGTTAACTATACTATACAGGTCGATGGCAGAGAAATACTTAAATAGCTAAATGTGCGTATGATATAAGTGAGGGTAATAATAGTTTACTTAATATACAGTCTGGTTAAATGAACAGGTAATTGAATATTTGCATGGTTAAATTAACTGTACAGGTAAATGACAGGAAGAGATACTTAAATAGCTAAATGTGCATATGATATAATTTATGGTAATAATAATAATTCCCTTAAAATACAGTCCTTAGTGCACAGGGTTTAATTACAGATAAATGCACGTATTGCACATTCGATATACAAAAAGCAATGAAAAAAGATACAACTGACGGGATACTAATATGTATTCCTGAGTGAATGACTACATAAGTTCAGTCCAAGAATTACTTACAATATTGCATGTGATATGATATAACAACTCTACATGAATAAGTATATACAGTCCTGAATGAATGAGTGCTGAATGAATAAGTCCTGAGTGAATGAGTGATTACAGACCAGAGAGTTACTCACGGATGGATGCGTAATTGTTAAACTAGGTCCTAACACCCCAGCAGTTCCAGGTCTATGTTGACGATGGCACGGCACCCCGGTGAGGCATTAAATAGCCTAATAGCCGCCGGCAGGAAGGACCTCCTGTAGCGCTCTCTGGCACACAGTGTTGGGATCAGTCTGTGACCGAAAGTGCTCCTCTGCGTCATAACCATGGCATGCAGAGGGTGGGTGACGTTGTCCATGATGGCCAGCAGTTTGGCCAGGATCCGTCTCTCCACCACCTCCTCTAGAGTGTCAAGGTTCATCCCCAGGACAGAGCTTGTCATCCTCTTATGCCATAGTTTGTACATCTCAATTGTCAGTAGAAACCACATTTGTTTAAGCAAGTCAGCCATATCAGCTATGTTTTTTTAAAAGGCAGTAAATATATCTAGTTAAATAAAGGTTAAATAAAAAAACAAAAAGTGGCTGAATTAACTGTTTCGCTGCCAGACAAGTCTCCTGTCATGACTCTCCTCTGAGTATCCACAGACCAGGTCAGGGTGGATAAACCTATTCCACCACCTCTCCCACCCTTAACGGCCTGGTTGTAAATAGTTGACACTCCTTTTCTCTCTAATATGGGAGAAGAAACATTTACTTTGTTCAAGAAGACCTTACCGCCAAAACATTTGTCAATAAAACGGGACATTGGATCATTATTGCCATTATCCGAAATGTGGAAAATGAGGACAGTTGTCCTATGAAAATGTATTTATATTTTGTGATTTAATAAAACATGTTATAAA
Source organism: Thymallus thymallus (assembly GCA_023634145.1). NCBI lineage: Eukaryota > Metazoa > Chordata > Actinopteri > Salmoniformes > Salmonidae > Thymallus > Thymallus thymallus. The sequence goes on along the minus strand of CM042413.1, from coordinate 3,059,547 downwards.
TATGTTACAAAATATTGTAACTTTAAGTACGTTTGTTGATGAGCGGTGGTAAGCTTTCAGATTACTGTGAGCGTAGCTTTCAAATGTTTAAGTGTTGTGTTTCTCTCTCTCTCTCTCTCTCTCTCTCTCTATCTCTATTACGCCATTTGTTGGTGAATAGACAATCATATTGGGACAATTTCCATTGTATTAGAATGTTAGTCTAACAACCCATACTGTGTGTGTATCCTGTGTTATCATTTAATGAGTGAATAAATAAATAATTAAACCAATTTGTGTATTACGGAATGGGCTGGTGCAACGTTCAGAGTAAGATGATACAAGGTGATGATTAATAACTGACTGTTATCGATAGATGTCTTCATTGATATATCTGAGAGTTTAATTAGGGAGATGGTAACTCTTCAAACAACTTTTCCCGTGGTGCCCCAACTTCCTAATGAGTTAACTGTTACATGATTCATTTCATCAGGTAATAATAAAACATAGTTAATTTTTTTTTTCATCACATTATTGGTAGTCACGTCATGACACTCCGCTGATAGCTAAGTGTAGCAGAGGTGTAGCAAAGGTGTTGGGACTGCTCTGGGGACTCTGCTGTTGGGACAGTTTTATGTAAACCCTAACAGTTTGTGGGCACCATTTGTCACCGTTATAGTGCAATTAACGTATTGTTTAGTGTTGTGTTGTGTTGTGGCTTTGCTGGCATGCATCCCACATTATAATTGTTTTGCCCTACCAAGATTTACATGCTAAAATCACCCCTGATTGAGATCAAGGTTTCATCGATGAGAAAATGTGTAGAATGCGGCCAAATCCCATCTCACTCCATATTCTCCAACTGCCAGCCACTGGGCTTCCTCTCATCCCCATATTTGGTGGTAAATGGAAATGCCAACCAGATGCTTCAGATTTATACATCCAATGAAACATCTGTCAATTTGTTTTATCTGTGTCTTGGTGGTTGACAGCCCTTAATACTATCACTATCTAACTAGCCCCAGTTAGCTTGTTGCTTGACAGCCCTTGTGTAATGCTAACACTACAAGCTTACTTTTCCATTGTGTGGCCTCCTAAGAAACACTTACTCCATTTTAGCTGATTTAATTTTTTACAGTAATTGATAGTGATGGCTCTGCTTTAGGCCTTTTCGCACTGCATTGTTCTTATCCCCGGGTTATCTTGGACCCAGGCAAGACTGGCCCTGGGCTAGCTTAACCTCTGTTCCCACGAGCATTTAATAACCCTTGGTTAAGCTTTGGCCCTGGCTAAGGACAGACCTGGACAATCACAACATACGGTCAATATTCTATCTCTGACCAATGTTATAAGCAATAATACATTTATTAGCACATTATTTGCTCTTGCTTCTAGCCTAGCAGTTAATTTCCAACAGTGGTGGTTTGTATAAACCTTGCTGTCTCCCTGTCCAACCCAGAAAAAATGGGTCTAACCCCGAAAAGTCGTTGCTAACCCTGCTCCGGAGCAGGGCCAGCCAGCCCTGGGCTAACGTTGGTGCTAGCCCACTTTAGAATCTGCAAGTGTGAACACTCGCTTAGCCCCAGGCTAAAATCTCCCTTAATCCCAGGGCTAAGGAGGCTCTTAGGTGCAGTGTGAACACACCTTTTATACTCCAAACATTTCATGAGACTAGAACCAATAAAATGTATAGGAAAGCGATCAATAATCTGTACGTGTAACCGGTGTGAAAAGGCTAGCTAGTTAGTGTTGCGCACTAGTAGCGTTTCAATCTGTGACGTCACTCGCACTGAGACCTTGAAGTCGTTGTTTCCCTTTCTCTGCAAGGCCGCAGCTTTCGTGGAGCGATGGGTAAGGATGCTTCGAGGGTGTCTGTTGACAATGTGTGTGAGGGTCCCTGGTTTGAGCCTAGGTAGGGGCTAGGAGAGGGACGGAAGCACCACTGTTACATATGCATGAAGAGTCTCAGAGTAGGGAGTGGCTGATTTGAGATTTTTTTAGATCACAATTAATGAAATGGATAAGGACAGCTAATCCTAATCTGAGACCGTTCATACATACAGCCCCATATCTCTGGCAGTGGGTCTGTCTATATGCAGCTATACTGCAGTGTTTGTAACAGTCCAGCCACAGTCTCAGGCAGTGCCACTGACACCTCACCTCTGTATAAACAAAATGATCCTGAGGAAATTATTCCAAGGCCTACGCAGCCTGTTGGCACGGTGATGACCTTCAATAACCCTTTCCCCAAGAATTCCATCCTCCAGTCTTACTGCAGGTGGTGCTCGGCTCATTGGGTTTGAGATATTGATTGACTCACTGGCCTTGCTGGAGATGGTCTCTCTCTCTCTATCGATTGACTCACTGGCGTTGCTCTCTCTCTCTCTCTCTCTCTCTCATATCATGTCTATATACAGTGTTCTAATCTCTTGCTCTATTTTAAATGAAATACAGAAATGTCTCATTTACATAAGTAGTCACACCACTGAGTCAATACTATGTAGAGTAGACTGATGTTAAAACTGTTAGGGACTGTAACATACTGTTTCAAAGGAAAATCATGGCTCTGTCCGTATATACTGTCTTCGTCCATTCAGCCAGCTGGGTTCTCAGTACATTGCGCAGACAGGAATAAAGAACTCTCCGGGAAGAAAGGCGGTGGTGTATGTCTTATGATTAACTACTCATGGTGTGATTGTGATAACGTAGAGAAACTCAAGTCCTTTTGTTCACCCGACCTAGAAAACCTCACAATCAAATGCAGACCGTTTTACCCTCCCAAGAGAATTCTCTCTGGTTATAGTCACATCCATGAACAGTATATTCCCTCTGAAGCCGATACCCCGACGGCCCTAAAGGAACTACACTGGACTTTATGCAAACTGGAAACCACATATCCTGAGGCTGCATTTATTGTAGCTGTGGATTTAAAAACGCTACCAAAGTTCTATCAACACATCGACTGTAGTACTCACGCTGCTACAAGGCCCTCCCCCGCCCTCCCTTCGGCAAATCAGATCACGACTCAATTTTGCTCCTCCCTTCTTAACGGCAAAAACTCAAACAGGAAGTACCTGTGCTAAGGTCTATGCAACGTTGGTCTGTCCAATCAGAATCCATGCTTCAAGATTGTTTTGATCACGCGAACTGGGATATGTTTCGTCAGGAAGTGTGTAGTCGATGTTGTTCCCACTGTGTTTTAGGTTATTGTCCTGCTGACAGGTGAATTCATCTCCCAGTGTCTGTTGGAAAGCAGACAATCAGACTCTCAAGCAACTGAGTTAGGAAGCACAACTGTATCTTTGTAGTGACTGGGTGTATTGATACACCATCCAAAGTGTAATTAATAACTTCACCATGCTCAAAAGGGATATTCAATATCTGCATAATTTTTTAAAAGTATCTACTAGTAGGTGCCCTTCTTTGCGAGGCGTTGGAAAACCTCCCTGGTCTTTGTGGTTGAATCTGTGTTTGAAATTCACAGCTCAACAGCGATGGATGTAGTCATTCACAAATCATGTTAAACACTATTACACACAGTGAGTCCATGTAACTTATTATTTGACTTGTTAAACACATTTTTACTCCTGAACTTATTTAGGCTTGCCATAACAAGGGGTTATGGGGTGTTTAATACTTATCGACTCAATATATATATATTTCATTTTTTATTAATTTGAAAAATATATATATAATTAAACTTTGACATTATGGGTATTGTGTGTTGTCCAGTGACAAAGAATCTCAATGTAATCCATTTTAAACTCAGGCTGTAACATCAGAACATTTGTAAAAAGTCTAGGGATGTGAATACTTTCTAAAGGCACTGTATCTGGACACACACATACAAACACGTACACACGTACAAACACACACGCACACACACACAAGCATTTCGCTACACCCGCAATAACATCTGCTAAACACGTGTATGTGACTGTATTTTAAATGTTATTTTATTTGACAAGCACACACACACACAAACACAAACACACACGCACACACATACACACACACTCACTATGTACCAGAGGTCAGGGATATTTACGGCTGTGTGTGTGTGACAAGACAAACGACCTGGAGAGAGGAACAGACAGAACAGCAAGAACAAAGTAAGTTAGGGAATGAGTGCTTCTTATTGAAAAAGTCAAGGTAGTCCCTCCCTGTTTCAGTCTGCTTGCTTCCGTTTGGTGCGTAATGCACATGACGATGGCTGGGTTGTAGTACTCATTGGTACTCCACATTGTGTGACTAAACTAGAAATCTGATAGGACATAATATAATTGAAAGGGACACTGTGCTCTATAAATCAATCTACAGCCAGAGTTAATTGTATGTACATCAGACAACTTAATAGTATGTACATCAGACAACTTAATTGTATGTACATCAGACAACTTAATTGTATGTACATCAGACAACTTAATTGTATGTACATCAGACAACTTAATAGTATGTACAACAGACAACTTAATTGTATGTACATCAGACAACTTAATTGTATGTACATCAGACAATTGAATAGTATGTACAACAGACAACTTAATTGTATGTACATCAGACAACTTAATTGTATGTACATCAGACAACTTAATTGTATGTACATCAGACAACTTAATTGTATGTACATCAGACAACTTAATAGTATGTACATCAGACAACTTAATAGTATGTACATGAGACAACTTAATTGTATGTACATCAGACAACTTAATTGTATGTACATCAGACAACTTAATTGTATGTATATCAGACAACTTAATTGTATGTACATCAGACAACTTAATTGTATGTACATGAGACAACTTAATTGTATGTACATCAGACAACTTAATTGTATGTACATCAGACAACTTAATAGTATGTACAACAGACAACTTAATTGTATGTACATCAGACAACTTAATTGTATGTACATCAGACAACTTAATTGTATGTACATCAGACAACTTAATTGTATGTACATCAGACAACTTAATAGTATGTACAACAGACAACTTAATAGTATGTACAACAGACAACTTAATTGTATGTACATGAGACAACTTAATTGTATGTACATCAGACAACTTAATAGTATGTACAACAGACAACTTAATTGTATGTACATCAGACAACTTAATTGTATGTACATCAGACAACTTAATTGTATGTACAACAGACAACTTAATTGTATGTACAACAGACAACTTAATTGTATGTATCCTTATTAACTTTGAAATACTGCATATTCTAAATGTACACCAGTAAGGTTTCAGACCAGGTCAGGTTTCAGACCAGGTCAGGTTTCAGACCAGGTCATAGCACCATCTCTGCTACTTCTTTGTTTTTAGATTATGTTCTTAATTGAAGAAACCATCTGCAACCTTTTTATTGACCTGCCTAAAGCTTTCCACACTGTGGATCACTCATTATTTGTTCAGAGGCTTTCATCAATTGGAATGAACCAGGCTGTATGTAGTTGGTTTGAAAAAATTTAAAGGACAGAACACAGTATGTATTTACTGATGGTTTTCTGGGCATAACAAAGGGTGTCCCACAAGGATCGAATCTTGGTCAAGTTCTTTTCACTATCTACATTAACAATTTTGGTTTATCTGTAAAATAATATTACTCTCACCTGCATGCAGATGACACTGTTGTGTACACTATTGCCCCCAAAGCTGACCAGGCTCTGTCAACGCTTCAATCTGCCTTTATCGCCCCGCAGAAAGCCTTTGTTGAACTGATCTGACGAGTCCAATTTGAGATTTTTGGTTCCAACTGCTGTGTCTTTGCGTGACATAGAGTAGCTGAAGGGATGATCTCCGCATTTGTGGTTCCCACCGTGAAGCATGGAGGAGGAGGTGTGATGGTGTGGGGGTGCTTTGCTGGTGACACTGTCAGTGATTTATTTTGAATTCAAGGCACACTTAACCAGCATGGCTAGCACAGCATTCTGCAGCGATACGCCATTCCATCTGGTTTGGGCTTATTGGGACTATCATTTGTATTTCAATAGAACAATGACCCAACACACCTCCAGGCTGTGTAAGGGCTATTTGACCAAGAAGGAGAGTGATGGAGTGCTGCATCTGATGACCTGGCCTCCACAATCACTCGACCTCAACCCAATTGAGATGGTTTGGGAAAAATTGAGAAAAACCCTGGAATGAGTAGGTGTGTCCAAACGTTTGACTGGTACTGTAGATACATATGTATAGTGTAATGGGTTTTTATTGATATGCTCAAACAGGGCTTATCTGTGAAAGAGACCATGGTCTCAGCATGACTCCCTGCTTAAAAAGTACATAGACAAGAAATAAATAATACATGACAGTAGTTAATGATGTTTTAAGCTGTTATATCATGGTCATTATGGTTGTAGTGTAGAAGTGCTTAAAAAGGCACATCCTCACTAAAGCTATGGATGCCCATTGCAGTGATGGAGATTCCCATGTAGCACCGGGAATGTGCATGTGTGTGTGCATGCGTGTGTTCGTGCATGGTAGTGAATGCGTGAATATATGTGTGGGTGTGTGTAACAGTGTGTGCCTCTCTCTCTCTCTCTCTCTCTCTCTCTCTCTCTCTCTCTCTCTCTCTCTCTCTCTCTCTGATTCTGTGGGCCAGAACAGGGAAAGTCCATTTGGTGCCAAAGGCTGAAATAACAGAAATAACTGTGTTGTGAGTCAGACACAGAGAGGCCACAGACCGGCTGAATAATACAACAGAGTGCATGAGATTGATGGAGGGCTGGAAGTGCGACAGAAAAAGAAAGAGATGAGAGATAAAGTTAATAAACATTTAGGTAAAGAGAGAGAGAGAGAATGCGAGATCAGAGTTCGAGCATATTAATACAAAAAACGTTTTCAGTGAAATATTAGCTTTTGTCTGAATGCCGAAAAATAAACCTTATTTAAACATAAAGGTCTATGGGCTAGGCTACATGAGGTGTGTGATACAAACCTTATTAAAACATACAGGCCTATCGGCTAGGCTACATAAGGTGTGTGATACAAACCTTATTAAATAGGCCCTATGGGCTAGACTACATGAGGTGTGATACAAACCTTGTTAAAACATATAGGCCTATGGGCTAGACTACATGAGGTGTGATACAAACCTTGTTAAAACATATAGGCCCTATGGGCTAGACTACATGAGGTGTGTGATACAAACCTTGTTAAAACATATGCCTACATGAGGTGTGTGACTATGATTTGAAAAAGTGATCATATATAATTCACAAGTGACAGGCTAATATTGTCACCCATCAGACTATTCTTGATATAATCTTGTCTTTACATATACTAAATAATATATGCGTGAAATTAGTTTTGATTTAGAATGGTCCATTATCATGTACCTGTCTCGGAACAGGGGTAGGGGGAAAACATACATGTCATCTATGAACTTAAATAGCGAATGGAGGACGCTTTTCCCAGTGGTTTATTTTCATGCCAGCCAGGTAGGCTATACTACTGTTGTAAAGAGAAGCAATGTGCTTAATATTAGAAAAGTTGACAAATAAATATAGTAGGCCTATCCTATAGAAAGCTGATGGGATCCTCCTCTTTTTCATAGAGGCCATCAGAGCCGGGTGGCCCTATACGATCAGTATGCAAGTTGCGTAGGGCCCTGCAAATTACGCAAGGGCCCCGCCTCCCTCACCTGTCAAAGCGGGTGTCAACGTTTACAACTTAGATGAGAGGATGAAAAGAAAAAGAGAGAAAAAAAGGTAAACGTGTGTTCTCTCCTCTCCAAGTTTGATGTCAGCAAATAACAGTAACGTTAAGTTGATGTGCTAGCTGGGCAGTGCATCTCTCTCTAGTCTGTCTGTCTTGTTAACCTAGCTGGGCAGTGCATCTCTCTCTAGTCTGTCTGTCTTGTTAACCTAGCTGGGCAGTGCATCTCTCTCTAGTCTGTCTGTCTTGTTAACCTAGCTGGGCAGTGCATCTCTCTCTAGTCTGTCTGTCTTGTTAACCTAGCTGGGCAGTGCATCTCTCTCTAGTCTGTCTGTCTTGTTAACCTAGCTGGGCAGTGCATCTCTCTCTAGTCTGTCTGTCTTGTTAACCTAGCTGGGCAGTGCATCTCTCTCTAGTCTGTCTGTCTTGTTAACCTAGCTGGGCAGTGCATCTCTCTCTAGTCTGTCTGTCTTGTTAACCTAGCTGGGCAGTGCATCTCTCTCTAGTCTGTCTGTCTTGCTAACCTAGCTGGGCAGTGCATCTCTCTCTAGTCTGTCTGTCTTGTTAACCTAGCTGGGCAGTGCATCTCTCTCTAGTCTGTCTGTCTTGTTAACCTAGCTGGGCAGTGCATCTCTCTCTAGTCTGTCTGTCTTGCTAACCTAGCTGGGCAGTGCATCTCTCTCTAGTCTGTCTGTCTTGTTAACCTAGCTGGGCAGTGCATCTCTCTCTAGTCTGTCTGTCTTGTTAACCTAGCTGGGCAGTGCATCTCTCTCTAGTCTGTCTGTCTTGTTAACCTAGCTGGGCAGTGCATCTCTCTCTAGTCTGTCTGTCTTGTTAACCTAGCTGGGCAGTGCATCTCTCTCTAGTCTGTCTGTCTTGTTAACCTAGCTGGGCAGTGCATCTCTCTCTAGTCTGTCTGTCTTGTTAACCTAGCTGGGCAGTGCATCTCTCTCTAGTCTGTCTGTCTTGTTAACCTAGCTGGGCAGTGCATCTCTCTCTAGTCTGTCTGTCTTGTTAACCTAGCTGGGCAGTGCATCTCTCTCTAGTCTGTCTGTCTTGTTAACCTAGCTGGGCAGTGCATCTCTCTCTAGTCTGTCTGTCTTGCTAACCTAGCTGGGCAGTGCATCTCTCTCTAGTCTGTCTGTCTTGTTAACCTAGCTGGGCAGTGCATCTCTCTCTAGTCTGTCTGTCTTGCTAACCTAGCAGGGCAGTGTATCTCTCTCTAGTCTGTCTGTCTTGCTAACCTAGCAGGGCAGTGCGTCTCTTGGTCTGTCTGTGTCTTGCTTGATTGCCACTTAAAAGGCTGTGTTCTGTGACTTTGTGTCTGACAAAAGTGAGAGTGAAATACAACTATTTATTACATCTGATAAACGCCAACGGGCAACAGTGTTTATAAACTGCAGCTCGGAAAAGATAACCACGTCGCGTGTGAACATGCGTTCATATGCGCGTGCACAAAATGAAACTCACACTTTCCAGCAGCAACATTTACAAGTCATTTAGCAGACTCCCTTATCCAGAGCGACTTACAGTAGTGAGTGCATACATTTTCATTCTTTCTTTTTTCATACTGGTCCCCTCAGCAAATATTAACACAGACCCAGTACTGGCAGCTTCAGCAAGTGCTAACACAGACCCAGTACAGATGCCTTCAGCAAATACTAACACAGACCCAATACAGCCGTCTTCAGCAAGTACTAACACAGACCCAGGTGAAGTACAGGCAGCCTCAGCCAGTACTAACACAGACCCAGGTGAAGTGCAGGCAGCCTCAGCCAGTACTAGCACAACCAGAGGTATACAGCCAGCATCAGATACAAGCAGCTCAGACCCTAATAGAACAGTTGCTGCTCCACCAAATGACCCAGCAGATTGGCCCCCAGTCTTAACAGACTTTATGAGGACTGAGTTAGTGCGCAGAGGTCCATTCAAACCAGGACTGGATTTTTCTTACCCTAAAGACAAGTCTAGAAGAGGTTTCCATTCAGGTTTATTACAGAGACGGCTGTCAAATGGGGAAAAGATTACCAGGAGCTGGCTTTCATACCCAATCAAAAACAACGCTGTGTATTGTTTTTGCTGTAAGCTCTTTTCTACAAAAGACTACAAAATAATAAAGGAAGGTGTGAATGACTGGTCAAATATCAACGCCATTCTGAAACACCATGAGGGTAGTCCTGAACACACAAACAATATGATTAAGTGGAGAAAACCAGATCTGTCGGAGACAGACTCTTGACCAGAAAAAAATTACAATATTGGAGGATGAAAGAAAGAGATGGCAGGATGTCCTTACACGTTTAATAAGTATCACCCAGTCTCTGGCTGAACGAAACCCAGCATTCAGGGGTTCATCACGCAAACTCTTCCAACCAGGTAATGGAAACTTCCTAAAAGAGGTTGAATTACTGGCAAAATTTGACCCCGTTATGGAAAATCATCTCAGCAAAATTAAAGATGGAGAGACACATGCTCATTACCTTGGGAAGCGCACACAGAATGAGCTGATACAGATTGTGAGGGAAAAGATTCTGGAAGCGATAGTGACTCATGTAAAAAGAAATCCCAGAGCCGTGTTCGTCCCATGTGGAGCACATACTCTAAACCTTGTCATTGCAGATGCTGTCAAATCTTCAAAAGATGCAGTTGGGTTTCTTGCAAAAGCTCTTCACCTTCTTTTCAGCTGGCACACAAAGATGGAGTGTTTTGAAGAAACACGTGAACGTAACCGTGAAGTCATGGAGTGACACAAGATGGGAGAGTAGGCTCCAAAGTGTTCATGCAATCAGGTATCAGGCTTCTGAGGTTAGGGAGGCATTACTGGAAGCCAGACAGACAAACAACGATCCTGTGGACAAAGTGGAGGCACAAGCACTTGCAGAGGAAGTTGGGTCCTAGCGCTTCTTGATTTGCTGTGTCGTATGGTGTGAGATACTGACATATGAAAAACAAGGTGAACAAGCTCCTCCAATCCGCCTCAACGCAGTTATAACAGTCAATTTAATCTCAAATGCAAAGGCCTCCCTCACTACATACCGGGAAACTGGATTCTCTGAGACCCAGACAACAGCCAAAAGCATTTGTGAAGAAATTGATGTGGAGGCTGTTCTGAAAGAGAAGAGACTGAGAAACAGCAAGAGGCATTTCAGCTATGAAGCTCCTGATGAACCAGTGACTGATGCACTGAAAAACGAAGTCAACTACTTCAAACACTGTGGTCGACTCTGCTGTGATATCCATGGATGAGATATTTGAAACACTCAACCAGGTGAAAACCAAATATGGAGTGCTGCTGAACTTCAGCACTACTTCTCAGATGTCCAGTGAATCTTTAAAGGCTCACTGCATGGAAGATGAACAACACTCTAACCTTCAGAGATGACTGTGACATCAGTGGAAAGGATCTGGCACATGAGATTCAAAATTTACCTGATCTGCCATCAGATAAGACGACTGCCTTTGAGCTGCTTTCCTATCTCTGTGAGAAAAACCTGGAGGAACTCTATCCTAACCTTTGGATAGCCCTAAGAATTGCAGTCACCCTACCAGTAACAGTAGCATCGGCAGAGAGGAGCTTTTCAAAATTAAAGCTGATCAAAAGCTACCTGAGGTCTTCCATGTCACAGGAACGTTTGAGTGGTCTGGTCATCATGAGCATAAATCATGACTTGGTGAAACACATGTCCTATGATGACATCATTGAGGATTTTGCCTCAAGAAAGTGCAGAAGAGGAATATTTTGTTGGTAAGATTTTTATTCAAACATTCAAATGTTTACACACTTAGTAACATTTAAGATTGTATGGCAGAAGTGCATTTATGTAAATGACTGCTTAACTAACTATGTGACATACTTTCTCAATGTCTTCCAGACAGTCCAGATAGACTGGTGCCCATGCTGATGCTGAAAATGCCCAGGCTGTAGAGGGAACCAGAGCTAATCACACGGCTGTATAGGTTTTATTTGACTATTTTAAGACATATAGCTGCAGCCAATGCCTTTAGGCTTATGTTTACATTATATAGACAAAGCTAATTGTATAATATTGTGAGGACTGGACTAATTACCAGGCAGCAGAGACAAAGCTCAGTGTTATATTTGATTATTTTCTACAATTTGTTAATATTCACTTATCTTAAGATTCTATAGAAAATATTATATTCAATAAATATTGTCTGTTTATACCTCATTCTGTTCTGTATAGGTCTACTTATTCTTAGTCCGACAGATGGAGCAAACTGTTTTAAAGGAGGGAGGATTGTAGTGGGAGCACTGGGGTGTCAGGTGTGACTGTGTGGCAAATGGTTTACATGGCTCACGGGTCAGGTAAGAGGGCCCATTAGCAGAATTTAGCTCAGGGCCCCAGGGAGGTCAGGGCCGGCTCTGGAGGCCATCACTCTGTAATTCTTACGCAATGGGCTACCTGCACTCAGGTGGTGACTTACTTGCCTTTTAAAATAATACAGCTCGCCTGTTTCCGGCGCGCGTTAGTTGTATACATTCGTCTGACGGTGCAAGTTTAGCTCGCTAAATAAACATGAATGAGACTCTGAAAAAGATATTTAAGAGCACATTTTTTCTGAAACAGTAAAATAAATATTCAGAACATTGCTCTGTACCTCTGTGCATCGCATCTAGTACATTCAATGGAGTTATTTGTATGCATAGCTTCCCGCTTGACTTTGAGCTGAAAAAGCAGTGGTTAGTGCAAATACGCCGGGACCACTTCACTATTACAGTCCACCCTACCACAGTGAGACAGATTATTTTGACTTGGACCAACTACCTCTACACACACTCTTGGGAGCTTTATCAATCTGGATGTCAGCTGAGTATGTGAAAGCCAACCTCCTTGCTGAATTCAAGGACTTTCCTGACACTCGGGTGATCCTGGATTGCACTGAGCTCAAGTGTCAAACACCATCCTCCCTCCTATTCCAAAGTGAGATGTACTCCACATACAAATCACACTGCACAATGAAAGCAATGGAATGGCCCCCCACGGACCGGTAACATTTGTCTCATCGCTCTATGCGGGGTCAGTGAGTGACAAAGAGATCTTCAAGCAGTCAGGGTTGGCTGAATTCCTGACTAAAGACATGGCAGTCATGGTTGACACGGGCTTCCTCATCAATGACCGTGTGAAGTGCAAGGTGTACTACCCACAATTTCTTTCCAAGCAAAGCCAGATGCCAGCAGACCAGGTCACCCAGACACAGGCAATTGCACGACAGAGTACACGTGGAGCGTATGATTCGCCGAGTCAAAGAGAACAAACTGTTTGATACAAAAGAAAACGTCTCTCATGTAAATACATGTATACTGTAAATCACAGGCAATAAATACAGCAGTCAACACATGTGCATGAAATATTACTAAATAAATCTACAACTTGTATGAACTGATCGTGGTCAATATGACGTTAATCTCATTCTGTTGTGGTGAGCTAGCTAATGTGTTAGCCTTCTTACCGTCGTTTCACCGACTTGCTAACTGGAGCCTTGCGAATCATCTTGCAAATACGATTAACATCGTTAATGTTCATTTCAGGCAACTCTTGTAAACACCTTGAATAAAACAGCGCCATTATTTTAATAACGGCGCGACACAACCGGAAATGTAGGAGCAGTATTAAGGTGAATGCGGAAGCGGTTGTGCAGGGAGCCCATTGCATTGACAATAAAAATGTTGCTCAACATGAGCTCAGTGTTTGATTAGATGTTCCAATCCATTTGCATTGATGTCAGAGTGATTAGAGGGACAATAGAGTGCTGAGTACCAGGCAGTTAGCAAGTTGGTTAGGCTACTAATGACCATCAGCAGTGTCAGAGCTTGGAGAAGCCTGACTCGTGACCGCCGGTATGGCGGTAATACGGTCGCCATAACAGCCCTATGTGGCTCCACAGGTTCAAAAGTGGTGTGGCAAAATTCGTATTAATTTTTCGTATGAACCAGACATGGTGTAGTTTTTAATGCATATATTTTATGTACAAGTGTGTATTAATATGTGAATTGGACATTTGCTTTTCCCAACAGAGAGTGGGGTCACAGCCAGGGTCTGCAACCCTGGAGCAATTAGGATTAAGTACTTTGTATTTGTATTTCTTACTCTTCCTGGCGTCCAAACACATCACACAAAACAAAAGATAAAACAGTACATCATATAACACACCCTACATACAGTCCATTCGGAAAGTATTCAGACCCCTTGACTTCAGCCTTATTCTAAAATTGATTTTTTTCCCCTCATTAATGTACACAAAATAACCCATAATGACAAAGCGAACAGGTTTTTATAAATGTATTAGAAATAAAAACTGAAATACTACATTTTCCATTGATCATCCTTGAGATGTTTCTACAACCTGTGGTAAATTAAATTGTTTGGACATGATTTGGAAAGGCACACACCTGTCTATATAAGGTCCAACAGTTGACAGTGCATGTCAGAGCAAAAACCAAGCCATGAGGTCGAAGGAATTGTCTGTAGAGTGCCGAAACAGGATTGTGTCGAAGCACAGATCTGGAGAAGCGTACCAAACATTTCTTCAGCATTGAAGTTCCCCAGAAATATAGTGGCCTCCGTCATTCTTAAATGGAAGAAATTTTGAACCACCAACCTTCTCCCTACAGCTGGCCGAGAAGAGCCTTGGTCAGGGAGGTGACCAAGAAACTGATGGTCACTCTGACAGAGCTCCAGAGTTCCTCTGTGGAGATGTGAGAACCTTCCAGAAGGACAACCATCTCTGCAGCACTCCACCAATCAAGCCTTTATGATAGAGTGGCCAGATGGTCCACTTGGAGTTTGCCAAAAGCCACCTAAAGACTCTCAGAACATGAGAAAAAATATGCTCTTATCTGATAAAACCAAGATTGAACTCTTTAGATTGAAACCAAGATTGAAACCAAGCGTCATGTCTGGAGGAAACCTGGCACCATCCCTACGGTGAAGCATGGTGGTGGCAGCATCATGCTGTGGGGATGTTTTTCAGCGGCAGGGACTGGGACACTAGTTAGGATTGAGGGAAAGATGTACGGAGCAAAGTACAGAGATATCCCTGAAAAAAACCTGCTCCAGAGCGCTCAGGACTTCAGACTGTGGCGAAGGTTCACCTTCCAACAGGAAAACAACCCTAAGCACACAGCCAAGACAACGCAGGATTGGCTTCGGGAGAAGTCTCTAAATGTCCTTGAGTGGCCCAGCCAGAGCCCGGATCTCTGCAGAGACCTGAAAATAGCTGTGCAGCGACACTCTCCATCCAACCTGACAAAGCTTCAGAAGATCTGCAAAGAAGAATGGGAGAAACTCCCCAAATACAGATGTGCCAAGCTTGCAGCGTCATACCCAAGAAGACTCGAAGCTGTAATCGCTTCCAAAAGTGCTTCAACAAAGTACTGAGTAAAGGGTCTGAATACCTTTGTGAACAGTATAGTATACCAAACAGTTTTTGCTTGGTCATTATGGGGTATTGTGTGTAGATTGATGAGGGGGGGAAAACGATTGAATCAATTTTAGAATAAGGCTGTAATGTAACAAAATGTGCAAAAAGAAAAGGGGTCTGAATACTTTCTGAATGCACTGTATCTACAATACAAAATGTATAATACCACCATAAAACAATATTACAACGTACGTGTGTAAATATGCATGTGTCTGTACCTTTGTGTGTGTCTCTTCATAGTACCTGTTGTTCCATAAGGTGTATTTTTATTTGTTTTTTAAATCTGATTTTACTGCTTGCATCAGTTACCTGATGTGGAATGAATGTATATGTTATCATGGCTCTGTGTAGTACTGTGCACCTTCCATAGTCTGTTCTGGACATGAGGATTGTGAAGAGACCTCTGGTGGAATGTCTTTTGCGGTTTGCATGGGTGTCCAAGCTGTGTGCTAGTATTTTAAACAGACAGCTCGGTGCATTTAGCTTGTCAACACTTTTTACAAAAACAAGTAGTGATGAAGTCAATCTCTCCTCCACTTTGAGCCATTAGAGATTGACATGCATTTTATTAATGTTAGCTCTCCGTGTACATTTAAGGGCCAGCCGAGCTGCCCTGTTCTGAGCCAATCGTAATTTTCCTAAGTCTTACTCAAGTGTACATCGACAGATATTTTATCTTGTCGGCTCGTAGATTCAAACAATTGAACCACTAGGCTACCTGCTGCCACCTTTTGGTTATTATGAAGCTGTTTAATAGAATGTATCTATGTAAGGGATTACTCTATTCTTAAGAATTGCACTGTTATAATTGCATAGATTTTTGTTTCTAAAGTATGCAATTAAAAAAATATATATTTACATCTCAAAATTAGACACTGCCCCTTTAAGAGAACTGCGTTCCAAAATGGATATGTACCTGCTACAGTAAGCTATGCTAAAGTGTATTTTTTTTGCTTTATTTTTGTAGACTATCAACCGTAGCTAGCATAGTGCTAGTATGTTTACTTTTGTAAATCACTTTCCCTATAATAAATAAGATCAGAAAGTAGATTGATGGGTGCATGTTTTTGTACAGGACAGTGTGCGTGTAAGCATATCAACTTCTGCTCTGCTCGAGAAGTTGTCACTCGCGGGAGCATAGTGGTACTTGAATGAAAGGCCAATCATATTGCTCAAATACAAATAGACTTTTCTGAGTGTAGTCTTCAATGGTTTTCAATAGTAGACTGCGACAGAGCAGGAAAATGTTAGCACATGTCCTGCCACCAAACATTATTACTGTGCACTATAACTATACTTAACAAAACATGCAACAATATAGAAATATCTGCGATACAAGAATAAACATTTAATAATATACATGTCAATCTCTCCAGGCTGAAAGTGGAGGAGAGATTGACTTCATCACTATTGTTTTTATGAGAGGTATTGACATGTTGAAAGCACCGAGCTGTCTGTTTGAACAACTAGCACACAGCTCAGACACCCATGCATACCCCACAAGATATACCACCAGAGGTCTCTTCAGTCTCCAAGTCCAGAACAGACTATGGGAGGTGCACAGTACTACATAGAGCCATGACTACATGGAACTCTATTCCACATCAAGTAACTGATGCAAGCAGTAGAATCAGATTTAAAAAGCACGTAAAAATACACCTTATGAAGCAGCGGGGACTGTGAAGCAACACAAACATAGGCACAGACACATGCATACACACATGATATCATACGCACTATACACACACATACACATGGATTTTGTGTTGTAGATACAGTTGAAGTTGGAAGTTTACATACACTTAGGTTGAAGTCATTAAAACTCCTTTTTCAACCACTCCACAGATTTCATGTTAACAAACTATAGTTTTGGCAAGTCAGTTAGGACATCTACTTTGTGCATGACACAAGTCATTCTTCCAACAATTGTTTACAGTCAGATTATTTCACTTATAATTCACTATATCACAATTCCAGTGGGTCAGAAGTTTACATACACTAAGTTAACTGTGCCTTTAAACAGCTTGGAAAATTCCAGAAAATGATGTCATGGTTTTAGAAGCTTCTGATAGGCTAATTGACATCATTTGAGTCAATTGGAGGTGTACCTGTGGATGTATTTCAAGGCCTACCTTCAAACTCAGTGCCTCTTTGCTTGACATCATGGGAAAATCAGAAGAAATCAGCCAAGACCTCAGAAAAAAAACTTGTAGACCTCCACAAGTCTGGTTCATCCTTGGGAGCAATTTCCAAACGCCTAAAGGTACCACGTTCATCTGTACAAACAATAGTACGCAAGTATTAACACCATGGGACCACGCAGCCGTCATACCACTCAGGAAGGAGACGCGTTCTGTCTCCTAGAGATTAACGTACTTTGGTGTGAAAAGTGCAAATCAATCCAAGAACAACAGCAAAGGACCTTGTGAAGATGCTGTAGGAAATAGGTACAAAAGTATCTATATCCACAGTAAAACAAGTCCTATATCAACATAACCTGAAAGGCCGCTCAGCAAGTTAGAAGCCACTGCTCCAAAACCGCCATAAAAAAAGCTATGTTTGCAACTGCACATGGGGACAAAGATCATACTTTTTGGAGAAATGTCCTCTGGTCTGATGAAACAAAAATAGAACTGTTTGGCCATAATGACCATCGTTATGTTTGGAGGAAAAAGGGGGAGGCTTGCAAGCCGAAGAACACCATCCCAACCGTGAAGCACGGGGGTGGCAGCATCATGTTGTGGGGGTGCTTTGCTGCAGGAGGGACTGATGCACTTCACAAAATAGATGGCATCATGAGGAAGGAAAATGATGTGGATATATTGAAGCAACATCTCAAGACATCAGTCAGGAAGTTAAAGCTTGGTCACAAATGGGTCTTCCAAATGGACAATGACCCCAAGCATACTTCCAAAGTTGTGGCAAAATGGTTTAAGGACAACAAAGTCAAGGTATTGGAGCGGCCATCACAAAGCCCTGACCTCAAGCTACAAGCTCAAGGAACAAACTTCCGACTTCAACTGTATATATATATATATTAATATATATATATATATATATATGTGAATACTATAATGAAATGTTTGCCAATAGTAAATAGGGCGCTCGAAAGCCACAGCCTGTGAAAATACACATTGGCTAATACATTGGCTATGCTAATACATTGTAGGTCTGTATATATTTATAAAAAAGCGAGTGCAGGGGAGGATGGTGAGGGTAGAATGGCTCATAATAATGGCTGGAATGGAGTAGAATGGAATGGTATCAAACATATGAAAACCATTCCATTCCCTCCATTCTGGCCATTATTATGAGTATATGCATATACTTGCTTCAGGTCCTGAGCTACAGGCAGTTAAATTTGGGTATTTATTTTAGGCGAAAATTGAAAATCAAGGTCTGATCCTTAAGAGGGAGAGGGGAGGGGGGTCTGGGGGAGAGGGGAGAGGGGAGGGGGGTCTGGCTATCTCACAGCCATTTGCCAAGCTGTTCTGGCACCTTTGATCCTCACTAAGGAGAGACAGTAATGACAGTAGCCAAACTGCATGTGCCTATGCACAAAAGGAAAAAGCACAGGATATTTGTACCTCAATAAAACAGCTGTGCTTTCTTGATACGTAATATCGACCAAATAATACATTTCTACCCTCGTCGCATCAAATATGTATGCTGCCGAGACTTCAAACAAAAAAAAAGTCCATGACAGAAGGTACGGATGGGCATGAGTCTCCACGGATGTCAAAACTTGATCTTTAACCAGATATAAAAAAAAAAAAAAAAAAAATACTTCGATTTTTTAAAATAATTTTGTGAGTGTTTTGTCTGCTAAATTAACAAAACAAGGCACTCCGTTCCACCACCTCAGATCTATTGTTCCTCCCACCACTCAGCCCAGTCAAAGCTCTTCTCCAATGGTGGAACAAGCTTCCCACTAACATCAGGACAGAGGAGTCCCTGCCCATCTTTTAAAAATGTCTGAAACCCTACCTCTTTGAAAAATAGGTAGGGTTTCAAATAATCAACTGTCACGGCACGTCTAACAAAGAAGCGACGATAGTGTCTGTGGACATAGATGCATGCATGAGTAAATGTATGTGTGTGCACTGTGATTATGTATTTGTGTTGTGTGTGCGCGCGTGTGTGTAGCGCAGGTGTGTGTGTAACTAGAGAAGACGTCACCAAGAGGGAAGAATGGGAGCAAGCGAGTTGAAGATCTAAAAATAGCGTTGAACTGATTATCATAACAAAGGAGGGGGGAGGGGACAAGTCATAGAATAGTGTTTCTCTCAGATACAGAGGGGGAGGAGTGTGTGTGTGTGTGTGTGTGTGTGTGTGTGTGTGTGTGTGTGTGTGTGTGTGTGTGTGTGTGTGTGTGTGTGTGTGTGTGTGTGTGTGTGTGTGTGTCAGGGTTGTGCTCAATTCAGAATTTTGGAATTGACTCCCATTCAACTATTGAATTGAAATTCTAATTGAATTGGCCACACCCTACAGGAAGTATAATTTAGTTTTAGTGCAAGTCAAAGAAATCCCACTCAGTCATAGAACATGATTTTCATTGAATCTGACGTCACACTTCCAGATACCAAATAATATATCAGGGACGGCAAGTCCAGCAGTTAGAGAGCGTTGGCCCAGTAACTGAAAGGTCGCAGATTTGCCTAAGCTGGCAAGGTGAAAAATCTGTCCATGTTCCCTTGAGCAAGGCACTTAACCCCAATTTACGACTGTACGACTGTGGCTGACCATGTAAAACAACACATTTCACTGCAACTATCCGGTGTGTGACAAAAAATATTAATATGATTTATTTGTTCTCTCTCAGGAAACAATGTTCATACTCTTTTAACCTTAGTGCTTATAAAAGCAAATTATGTTTCCACCAATAATTTCATTTGTTTGGCTTCTTTTTGAGATTGAACTATTCTGGGACATGTAGTATTTTCCCCATAATGAACAACATTTTGGTTAATGAAATATAACAACTAAGAATATTCACATACAGGTTTTATTTTCCTTTATCATTCATTTTAAGAGTTTCTCCTGAAAATCTATTATTTCATCAATATTTTATATTTGTATTGTATTTATTATGGATCCCAATTAGCTGCTGCCAAGACAGCAGCTACTCTTCCTGGGGTCCAGCAAAATTAAGGCAGTTCATACAATTTTAAAAACATAATAATACATTCTGAGATTTCACAACATACTGTGAGCCTTCAGGTCCCTACTCCACCACTACCACATATCTACAGTACAAAAGCCATGTACAGTGGGGAGAACAAGTATTTGATACACTGCCGATTTTGCAGGTTTTCCTACTTACAAAGCATGTAGAGGTCTGTAATTTTTATCATAGGTACACTTCAACTGTGAGAGACGGAATCTAAAACAAAAATCCAGAAAATCACATTGTATGATTTTTAAATAATTAATTTGCATTTTATTGCATGACATAAGTATTTGATCACCTACCAACCAGTAAGAATTCCGGCTCTCACAGACCTGTTAGTTAGTTCTTTTAGAAGCCCTCCTGTTCTCCACTCATTACCTGTATTAACTGCACCTGTTTGAACTCGTTACCTGTATAAAAGACACCTGTCCACACACTCAATCAAACAGACTCCAACCTCTCCACAATGGCCAAGACCAGAGAGCTATATAAGGACATCAGGGATAAAATTGTAGACCTGCACAAGGCTGGGATGGGCTACAGGACAATAGGCAAGCAGTTTGGTGAGAAGGCAACAACTGTTGGCGCAATTATTAGAAAATGGAAGAAGTTCAAGATGACGGTCAATCTCCCTCGGTCTGGGGCACCATGCAAGATCTCACCTCGTGGGGCATCAATGATCATGAGGAAGGTGAGGGATCAGCCCAGAACTACACGGCAGGACCTGGTCAATGACCTGAAGAGAGCTGGTACCACAGTCTCAAAGAAAACCATTAGTAACACACTACGCCGTCATGGATTAAAATCCTGCAGCGCACACATGGTCCCCCTGCTCAAGCCAGCGCATGTCCAGGCCCGTCTGAAGTTTGCCAATGACCATCTGGATGATCCAGAGGAGGAATGGGAGAAGGTCATGTGGTCTGATGAGACAAAAATAGAGCTTTTTGGTCTAAACTCCACTCGCTGTGTTTGGAGGAAGAAGAAGGATGAGTACAACCCCAAGAACACCATCCCAACCGTGAAGCATGGAGGTGGAAACATCATTCTTTGGGGATGCTTTTCTGCAAAGGGGACAGGACGACTGCACCGTATTGAGGGGAGGATGGATGGGGCCATGTATCGCAAGATCTTGGCCAACAACCTCCTTCCCTCAGTAAGAGCATTGAAGATGGGTCGTGGCTGGGTCTTCCATCATGACAACGACCCGAAACACACAGCCAGGGCAACTAAGGAGTGGCTCCGTAAGAAGCATCTCAAGGTCCTGGAGTGGCCTAGCCAGTCTCCAGACCTGAACCCAATAGAAAATCTTTGGAGGGAGCTGAAAGTCCATATTGCCCAGCGACAGCCCCGAAACCTGAAGGATCTGGAGAAGGTCTGTATGGAGGAGTGGGCCAAAATCCCTGCTGCAGTGTGTGCAAACCTGGTCAAGAACTACAGGAAACGTATGATCTCTGTAATTGCAAACAAAGGTTTCTGTTCCAAATATTAAATTCTGCTTTTCTGATGTATCAAATACTTATGTCATGCAATAAAATGCAAATTAATTACTTAAAAATCATACAATGTGATTTTCTGGATTTTTGTTTTAGATTACGTCACTCACAGTTGAAGAGTACCTATGATAAAAATTACAGACTTCTACATGCTTTGTAAGTGGGAAAACCTGAAAAATTGTCAGTGTATCAAATACTTGTTCTCCCCACTGTATATGTGTGTATATGGTGTGCATGTTATCGTGTGTGTGCCTGTCTGTGTTGCCTCACAGTCCCCCGTTGTTCCATAAGGTGTATTTTTATCTGTTTTTTAAACCTCATTTTAATGCATCGAGCTATCTGTTTGAACTACTGGCACACAGCTCGGACATCCATGCATACCCCACAAGACATGTCACCAGAGGTCTCTTCACAGTCCCCCAAATGTACCAGTATCTATAAATTAGATGTTCTTGGTCAGTTCTGAGTAATGATCGGAAACCTCTATGTTGATAAATGTGTCTGTTTTGTTATCATTTATATTGTATGTGTTTGATGTATTTATGCAGGGCTCATCTGTAAAGAAAACCCTAGTCTCAGTACGACTTAACACGTGCTCACAAACACAAAATAAATATTGTATTTTTATAAATAAATACATAGTGTTCACATTGTTTACTGAAAATGAAGCAATAAAGGCAGATTGAAGCTCTGACAGAGCCTGGTCAGATATGGAGTCAATAGCATACAACACAGTGTCATCTGTATACAGGTGAAAGTATTATATATACAGTGGGGAGAACAAGTATTTGATACACTGCCAATTTTGCAGGTTTTCCTACTTACAAAGCATGTAGAAGTGATTTTGGCCCACTCCTCCATCCAGATCCTTCAGGTTTCGGGGCTGTCGCTGGGCCATACGGACTTTCAGCTCCCTCCAAAGATTTTCTTAAAAATTACAGACTTCTACATGCTTTGTAAGTAGGAAAACCTGCAAAATCGGCATTGTATCAAATACTTGTTCTCCCCACTGTATATACTGTATATACATTTTATTTTTACAGATAAACCAAATGTTTTAAATGTAAATAGTGAAAAGAACCGGAATACATTTAAATGACAAAAAAGATTGACTAGAAGATGATGGAACTTCCATCGGGCCAACTACAGGCTGAGGGGTAGCCAGTTGACGGCTGACCAGGGTCAGTTAAACCACCATCTCTTTCAAATAAAAAGCCTGCCGAGATAAAATGCTAATTAAAGCACAATTTAAAGGCTTCCTTGTCTAGCTAAGATTTTTGAATCCTTGGTAAATGTACAACTTTGCTCATTTTTATCAGATACATTTATTTTGAATGTAAACGAACCAGGGTTTAGGCCTGGGAATAGCACTATTACAGCAAACACTTTAGTTGTTAATGATCTTGTCAACGCTTTAGACACTAGAAAATGAAATGTTCTGCTTTGTTTGTGGACCGTTCAAAAGCTGTTGATACTGTTTATCATGCTATTATATTAAATAAGAATTTACTGAAGTACATAAAGGGACAGTTTTGGAAACTATTATCTTCACAATCTGTTCAAAAATGTTAAACAAAATGTTATGTGGATGATACTATTATGTATGACATTATCCCAAAACTACAGTCAGATTTTATAGCTATGCAGGAATCCTTTGCTGATGTGCTTAATACGGGCAAAGTGAAATACTGTACATGTTGTTTTCAAACTCTTGTAAGAATGTTTCAGATGAACCACATTAAAAACACCTTTATTTTAACAGGGAAGACAATTTCAAACCTAGGTCACTTTTACAATTGTATGTATATAGAGCGGGTGAAATAAGTATTGAACACGTCACCATTTTTCTCAGTAAATATATTTCCAAATGTGCTATTGACATGAAATTTTCACCAGATGTTGGTAACAACCCAAGTAATCCATACATACAAAGAAACCAAAACAAATATGTTCAGAAATTAAGTTATGTGTAATAATGTGAAATGACACAGGGAAAAAGTATTGAACACATGAAGAAAGGGAGGTGCAAAAAGGCATGGAAAGCCAAGACAACAGCTGAAAACTATCAGTAATTAAAAAGCAATCCAGCCCCCTGTCAGTGCAAATTAATATCAGCTGGTTCAGTCGCAACTGATGACCTACAAAAAGGTCTCATTGCCAAGGTGTCACACAAGACACATCTCATGATGGGTAAAAGCAAAGAGCTGTCTCAAGACCTTCGCAACCTAATTGTTACAAAACATAATGATGGCATTGGTTATAGGCGCATTTCTAAGCTTCTGAATGTTCCAGTGAGCACTGTTGGGGACATAATACGGAAGTGGAAAGACAATCATTTCACCATAAATTTGCCTCAACCAGGTTCTCCTCGCAAGATTTCTGACAGAGGAGTGAAAAGAATAATCAGAAGAGTTGTCCAAGAGCCAAGGACCACTTGTGGAGAGCTTCAAAAAGACCTGCAATTAGCAGGTACTGTTGTCTCAAAGAAAGAAGTAAGTCATGCACTCCACCGCCATGGCCTGTATGCACGCTCCACTGCTGAAAAAAAAGCATGTTGAAGCTCGTTTAAAGTTTGCTGCACAACATTTGGAAAAGCCAGTGAAATACTGGGAGAATATAGTGTGGACATCACCCTAAAAACACCATACCAACAGTGAAGTTTGGAGGTGGGAACATCATGGTGTGGGGCTGCTTTTCAGCAAATGGTACTGGCAAACTTCACATAATTGAAGGAAGGATGAATGGGCAAATTTACTGAGACATTCTTGACAAAAATCTGCTGCCATCTACCAGGATGATGAAGATGAAACGAGGGTGGACATTTCAGCAAGACAATGATCCCAAACACACAGCCAAGGAAACTCTCAATTGGTTTCAAAGAAAGAAAATAAAGCTGCTAGAATGGCCCAGCCAATCACCTGACCTAAATCCCATTGAAAATCTATGGAAAGAACTGAAGATCAAGATTCATAGAAGAGGCCCATGGAACCTTTAAGATTCGAAGACTGTTTGTGTGGAAGAATGGGCCAAAATCACACCAGAGCAATGCATGCGACTAGTTTCTCCATACAGGAGGCGTCTTGAAGCTGTCATTACCAACAAAGGCTTTTGTACAAAGTATTAAATAAATATCAGTAAGTGTGTTCAATACTTTTTCCCTGTGTCATTTCACATTATTACACATAACTTAATTTCTGAACTTATTTGTTTTGGTTTCTTTGTATGTATGGATTACTTGGGTTGTTACCAACATCTGGTGAAAATGTAATGTCAATAGAAATATATTTACTGAGAAAAATGGTGGCGTGTTCAATACTTATTTCACCCGCTGTATGTGGCTGTAGATATAATAATGTGTAAATGAACTACATTAAGAGCACATTTATAAAAGTATAAAAATATATATATATATATATACATAGGTTGAGTATAATGTGTATATTTATGTTGTAAATAAAGACTGTATTTATAAAAGAGACCTAGGATTGAATATGTCTTCCCTGTTAAAATAAAGGTTTGGACACACCTACTCATTACAGGGTTTTTCTATAGATAATAGAAGACATCAAAACTATGATATAACACATATGGAATCATGTAGTAACCTATAAAATATGTTATATTTTAAATTCTTCAAAGTAGCCACCCTTTGCATTGATGACAGCTTTCCACAATAGGCATTCTCTCAACCAGCTTCATGAGGTAGTCACCTGCAATGCATTTCAATTAACAGGTGTAACTTCTTAAAAGTTAATTTGTGGAATTTATTTTCTAGCTAAATGCGTTTGAGCCAATCAGTTGTGTTGTGACAAGGTAGGGGTGGTATACAGAAGATAGCCCTATTTGGTAAAAGACCAAGTCCATATTATGTCAAGAACAGCTCAAATAAGCAAAGAGAAACAACAGTCCATCATTATCACATGAAGGTCAGTCAATATGGAACATTTCAAGAACTTTGAAAGTTTCTTCATGTGCAGTCACAAAAACCATCAAGCGCTATGATGAAACTGGCTCTCATGAGGACCGCCACAGGAATGGAAGACCCAGAGTTACCTCTGCTGCAGAGGATAAGTTCATTAGAGTCACCAGCCTCAGATTGCAGCCCAGATAAAGGCTTCAGAGTTCAAGTAACACATCTCAACATCAACTGTTCAGAGGAGACAGGCCTTCATTGTCGAATTGCTGCAAAGAAACCACTACTAAAGGACACCAATAAGAAGAAGAGACTTGCTTGAGCCAAGAAACACGAGCAATGGACATTAGACCGGTGGAAATCTGTCCTTTGGTCTGATGAGTCCAAATTTGAGATTTTTGGTTCCAACTGTCGTGTCGTTGTGAGATGCAGAGTAGGTGAACGGATGATCTCTGCATGTGTGGTTCCCACCGTGAAGCATGGAGCAGGAGGTGTGATGGTGTGGGGGTGCTTTGCTGGTGACACTGTCAGTGATATCTTTAGAATTCAAGGCACCCTTAACCAGCATGGCTACCACAGCATTCTGCAGCGATACGCCATCCCATCTGGTTTGCGCTTAGTGGGACTATCATTTGTTTTTCCACAGAACAATGGCCCAACACACCTCCAGGCTATGTAAGGGCTATTTGACCAAGAAGGAGAGTGATGGAGTGCTGCATCAGATGACCTGGCCTCCACAATCACCCAACCTCAACCCAATAGAGATGGTTTGGGATGAGTCGGACCGCAGAGTGAAGGAAAAGCAGCCAACAAGTGCTCAGCATATGTGTAAACTCCTTCAAGACTGTTGGAAAAGCTTTCCAGGTGAAGCTGGTTGAGAGAATGCCAAGAGTGTGTGAAGCTGTCATCAAGGCAAAGGGTGGCTATTTGAAGAATCTCAAATATAAAATATATTTTGATTTATTTAACACTTATGGTTACTACATGATTCCATATGTGTTATTTCATAGTTTTGATGTCTTCACTATTATTCTACAATGTAGAAAATAGAAAAAATTAAGAAAAACCCTTGAATGAATAGGTGTTCTAAACTTTTGACCGGTAGTATTTGTCCACATACAGTACCAGTCAAAAGATGGTAGCAACGAGACTAGCTCTTATTTTGTTTGTTCATGTACTATTTTTTACGTTATTAGCTCAGGAATTGTTTTGTATCATTACATACAGAACTATTAGATATTAGAGCGGTGGTAACTCTCCGCAGGGCAATTTAACTTATCCCATATGCTGACGCAAAACAACGCCGGCAAAGGATGAGGTACTCGAGGCGGCCTTCTCGTCCGACTCAGGAAGCGTGCACACCACCCACTGCTCCCGAATGTTTTACTTCCTAATGTCCAATCTCTGGATAATAAGGTTGATGAGCTCAGGGCGAGTGTTGCTTTTCAGCGAGACACCAGAGATTGTAACATACTCTGCTTCACAGAAACATGGCTTTCTGGAAATGTTCTGTCTGACTCCGTGAAGCCAGTTGGGTTCTCAGTACATCACGCCGACAGGAAGCAGAAGGGCGGAGGTATATGTTTCATGATTAAAGAGTTATGGTGTAACTGTGATAACATACAGGAACTAAAGTCCTTCTGTTCACCCGACTTAGAATATCTAACAATCAAATGCTGACCGTTCTTCCTTCCGAGGGAATTTTCGGCCATCATAGCGACAGCCATATATATCCCCACTCAAGCCGATACCACGTCGGCCCTCAAAGAACTTCATTGGACTTCATGTAAACTGGAAACCACATATCCTGAGGCTGCATTTATTGTAGCTGGGGATTTTAACAAAGCACATTTGAATAAAAAGCAGACTCGACCACTGCTACACTTCCTTCCAAAATGCATATAAGGCCCTCCACCCATTTGGCAAATCCCCTCCTATAGGCAGAAACTCAAACAGGAAGTACCCGTGGTTAGGTCTATTCAACGCTGGTCTGACCAATCGGAAATCCACACTTCCAGATTGTTTTGATCACGTGGACTGGGACATGTTCATGTTAGCTTCAGATAATAATATCAACATATATGCAGACACGGTGAATGAGTTTATAAAGAAGTGCATAGGAGACGTTGTACCCACTGTGACTATTAAAACAAACCCCAACCAGAAACCCTGGACACAAAACTGAAAGCGCAAACCACCGCATTTAACCAGGGCCAGAAGTCTGGGAATATGGAAGAATACAAGCAGTGCAGTTATTTCCTCCGCAATGAGCAGGCTAAAAGTCGGTATAGGGATAAACAGTTGTTTATACCAGTGCACCTGTGGATGGAATTTACAGCCGCGGCGTGAACCTGACCGGTGGACTATGAGCCCCGCAGACTTCAGACGGATCACGACTCAGACCTACTGTGAACCAGATCAAACCAGAGAGGAGGCCTTTTAGGATACTGGGAGAGTGAAGCACATTCGCTACCCCTCCCATTCCATCCGTACCAGTAGAGACCCCCAACTGGTGTGAATTCCTTGGGGTTGCACTCGACAAGTCATTGTGGATTATAGCTACTTTTCTGCCTGAACACTCCCAGCTCTCATCTAACCTATTTGAGTCCCTAGTGTCTCTGGCTCTTACTACAAAGATAATTGACAATCACTGTAGTAAAAAACGGCAGCAGGCGAGCAGAGTACTGACCAGTCTAAACACACACACACACTTCAGAGAGTGGTATGTAACACACTCATCCTTCATTAATCAGCGCAGGCAGCACATTAAACCAGGAAACAGAATAATCAACATTGACTTGTTCTAGTCATTATTTGTATCTGTATATGACAAGAAATGCACAGCGTTGTATGGGAATATCTGTTCTACATTGTTGTATGGGAATATCTGCTCTAGTAATTGTATTTCTATAGCTGTATGCACAGCGTTGTATGGGAATATCTGTTGTATGGGAATATATATTCTAGTAATTATATTTATACGACTCTATGTGCAGTGTAGCCATGATAATTCTCTCTCTCTCTCTCTCTCTCTCTCTCTCTCTCTCTCTCTCTCTCTCTCTCTCTCTCTCTCTCTCTCTCTCTCTCTCTCTCTCTCTCTCTCTCTCTCTCTCTCTCTCTCTCTCTCTCTCTCTCTCTCTCTCTCTCTCTCTCTCTCTCTCTCTCTCTCTCTCTCCCCCCCTCTCTCTCTCCCCCTCTCTCTCTCTCTCTCTGAGACTGTGGGCCTCCAGGCCTCAGGGCTAGTGGCAGAGCAGAGTAGGCTATAGGAAGTGACAGGAGCTGCATGTATTTATATCTGGCTAGAGAAACGTGCTGCTCGCTACTGAGCGCTATAAACAGATAGTGTTACTGCTCAGAATGGGGGAGAGGAGAGAAGGGGGGAGGATGAAGTCTCTCTCTCCTGTCTCCTCTCCTTATTCTCCCCTCCCCTCACTTCTTAATCCCCTCATCTTGTCATTTCCTCACTCCCTTCATTTCTCCATTAATTCCTTCACAGCTTTTTCCATTCGCACTCCATCCCCTCATCTCCTCATTTCCTGTCTCCTCTCCTTACTCCTCTCTTCTAACCACACCTCCTCCCTTCCTGTCCCCATTCCTCTTCCTATCATCTACCTCATCCCATCTTCATCCCCTTCTTCTCTGATTTCCTTCTCCCACCATATTCTCCTGCCTTCCATACCCATTCCTCAAATTGTCCATTCCCCTGTCTTCCACACTTCAGAGGCCCTTATTCCCCCTCACATCCTCATCCAAAGGCAGGGAGGGAGTTTACCAATGCCAAGAGCCTGGATCCTTTCACAGCATTATAAGGCTGCGTTGAGACAATGACTTATCAATGACCCAAGCCCGGCTCAATTCATCTCTACCATTGTGATGAAGAGTTGTCATAATGCTTCAGCAACTGTACATTATCCCAGGGACGTTGGTAGACAATGTAAGTAACCTAATGTATGTCCCTCTAACTGCTCTGAATGACTCTGCTGATCCTACAGCTAGTATATGCAGTAATCATGTGTCTATGAACCAGAGTTAAACTGTTAGCATAGAGGCTTAGAGAGGATCTCATGTTAAATACTGTTGAAAATACTTTAAAGCAGTATCAAAATCCATATCACAATATAGTAGCCATATGTAGGAAAACCAAAGTTCCAAAGGCTGGGCCTGATATAGTGTGTAAGAGGTCATACAAGAAGTTTTGTAGTGATTCTTTTGTTGATTATGTGTGTAATGAGGCACTAATAAGCATTAAGGAAATGACTGTAAAAACTGTAAAATCCCCTTGAATTGATGGTATGGTTGAGAGGGATGAGGCAAAAGGTATGGCAAATAAGTCTGGCAGCCCAATCAATTAGCAAACATACTGCAAATGTAGAAATCATGTGACTAAACTGAATAAAAAGAAAGTATATTATGAAACAAAGATAAATTCTATAAAGAATGATAGTAAAAAGCTTCGGAGCACCATAAATGAAATTTGGGGCAAAAAGGCAAACTCACCTCCATCATTCATTGAATCAGATGGCTCATTCATCACAAAACCCACTGATATTGCCAACTACTTTAATTATTTTGTTCAATAGCAAGATTAGCAAATTTAGGCATGACATTCCAGCAGCAAACGCTGACACTACACATCCAAGTATATCTGACCAAATTATGAAAGACAAGCATTTGTAATTTGAATTCCGTAAAGTGAGAGTGGAAGAGGTGAACCAATTATTGTTGTCTATCAACAATGACAAGCCAATTTTTCAATTTAAGCCTACTAGAAAGTGTGTTCCCTCAGGCCTGGAAGGAAGCAAAAGTCATTCAACTGCTTAAGAATAGAAAAGCCCCCTTTACTGGCTAAAATAAGCAACCAATCAGCCTGTTACCAACCCTTAGTAAAATTTGAGAAAAATTATGTTTGCCCACATACAATGCTATTTTACTGCAAACAAATTGACAACAGACTTTCAGCGATGCTTATAGGGAAGGACATTCAACAAGCACAGCACTCACACAAATGACTGATGATTGGCTGAGAGAAATGTATCATAAAAAGATTGTGGGGGCTGTATTGTTTGACCTCAGTGCGGCTTTTGACATTATTGATCATAGTCTGCTGCTGGAAAAACAAATGTGTTATGTTAAGGTCAACGATTCTGGAATTACTTTTATTTTAATTGACAATCAGGTTATATCGTGCTGCGCCTCCTACAACAATGAACTCTCTGTATCAAAGAAACCTGCCATGTCCGAAATAACACCCGGGCAGCTCGGCACTACCATGCCAAACTATTTATCCGAGGACAATGTGAGGTTGACAACAATTTCAGCACTTTCCCCAGTTTCTACCGCGACCACGTTGGCAAACAGGATTACAGGAATAATTCATACTACAACACCATCAACTGCTTCGACAATTTCTACATCGAGGGTTCCCGGAACAAAGACTAATTCTTCAGGCCACCTTTCAGCCTCCACCTGTCCTCACCACTGACAGGCAACAAACCACTAAATCAGAGATAATTCACAGATCATGTCAGCCGGGAGATAATGGGCGTATTAAAGGAATTACTGCTTAAAACGGACACAGCAGACAGGATACGGAGAGGGAGTACAGAGGAACAGCCTGAGAGCTAATATTGGGGATGATAAAGTGAAGTCCTCCGGCTCACCTCACAGAACGGAGACGCTGCCCCTGAGTTACTAGCGAGAGGAAACACCTCACCGGCTGGGCGCAGCAGAATATTGTGCATTGTTGACTACGAAACTTTCTTTACCCAACCGTGGGACAGACTATGTCTGTTCCCACACTCGGGATTCTGACTCTCTATTGGTTACACAGACTTTTGGCCTCCCATCCCATTCTAACCACCTCTCGCCGGCTTTGTATTCATGTTACCTGATGAAATTGCTGTATAATATGAGCTTGTTGTCATCTGATGTACATTCAGATGTCATACATCAGCACTGCAGAGCTCTCCCTGTCTTATGCTGTGCCTTGATTGTATTACTGTTGATAATATCTGGTAATGTGCATGTACACCCTGGCCCATCTACTGTTGCTAGCCCCAATTCTGATTCGTGCTCTGATATCTGCTTCACTGATTTCTGCTCTCGTAAAAACCTGGGTTTTCTGCACGTTAACACTAGAAGCTTATTACCTAAAATTGATAAATTGAAAGTGTGGGTTCACAGCTCCAATCCAGATGTGTTGGTCATTACTGAGACGTGGTTAAGGAAGAGTGTTTTGAATACTGATGGTAACCTTTCTGGTTATAACCTTTTTCGGCAAGACAGATCTTCCAAAGGTGGGGGAGTGGCAATGTTTACCAAGGAACACCTTCAGTGATCGGTTGTCTCCACCAAGTCTGTTCCCAAACAATTTGATTTGCTGGTTTTAAGTATTAAACTTTCAAATAGCTCTTTGTTGACTATTGCTGGGTGTTATCGTCCTCCATCAGCACCGGCCTTACACTAAGTCTGAATTTGTCCTGCCAGGTGACCTAAACTGGGACATGCTTAAACCACCTGACCAAGTCCTAAAGCAATGGGACTCCCTAAATCTTTCTCATATTATTAGCAATCCCATAAGTTATGACTCCAAACACCCAGAAAAGGCTACTCTTCTTGACGATATTCTCACAAATAATCCTGATAGGTATCAGTCTGGTGTTTTCTGTAATTTCTTAAGAAATTTAACCTTGGGGATCAATAAAGTACCTATCTCTCATCTCTATCTCTTAGTGATCCCTGTTTTACAGCCTGTGTTCATAACGGCTGCTCAGTTAAACGTCCTGTCCTGATTTGTCATAGATGCTTGCTAAAAAACTTAAATGAGCAAGCCTTCCTTCATGAACTGGCTTCTGTGAAATGGAATAGAATCAGCTTGATCCCCTCTTCTTTTTTTTATATTTTCAGTGGTATTGTTAATAAACACGCCCCCATAAAGAAAAAGATCACAACCGTGATCTTGCAGAGTTACTCCACCTCAAGAATTGCATTTGGCTCGGCACACACATACTCAGGCTCTTCTTCAGGAAAATGAGAAATAAGTGCACTCAGGCTATCCGGAAGCCCTAAGTTAGTTACTTTAAGGAGCAGTTCTGGAGTGGCTTACTATGACAACATTGAATGTTCTTCAGTGGCCTATCAAAATCAAATAAAAATATAATTTTATGTTTCAGATGCGCCGAATACAACAGGTGTAGATCTTACATTGAAATGTTTACTGACAAGATCTTAACCAACAATGCAGTTAAGAAAAATAAGTGTTAAGTAAACAATAGATTAGTAAAAAATTTAAATAACAAATAGTTAAAGAGCAGCAAATAATAACAGTAGCGAGGCTTTATACAGGAAGTACCAGTTCAGAGTCAATGTGAGGAGGCTATATACAGGAAGTACCAGTACAGAGTCAATGTGAGGAGGCTATATACAGGAAGTACCAGTACAGAGTCAATGTGAGGAGGCTATATACAGGAAGTACCAGTACAGAGTCAATGTGAGGAGGCTATATACAGGAAGTACCAGTACAGAGTCAATGTGAGGAGGCTATATAGAGGAAGTACCAGTACAGAGTCAATGTGAGGAGGCTATATACAGGAAGTACCAGTACAGAGTCAATGTGAGGAGGCTATATACAGGTGGTACCAGTACAGAGTCAATGTGAGGAGGCTACATACAGGGGTACCAGTACAGAGTCAATGTGAGGAGGCTATATACAGGAAGTACCAGTACAGAGTCAATGTGAGGAGGCTATATACAGGAAGTACCAGTACAGAGTCAATGTGAGGAGGCTATATACAGGGGTACCAGTACAGAGTCAATGTGAGGAGGCTATATACAGGGGTACCGGTACAGAGTCAATGTGAGGAGGCTATATACAGGAAGTACCAGTACAGAATCAATGTGAGGAGGCTATATACAGGGGTGCCAGTACAGAGTCAATGTGACGAGGCTATATACAGGGGTACCAGTACAGAGTCAATGTGAGGAGGCTATATACAGGTGGTACCAGTACAGAGTCAATGTGAGGAGGCTATATACAGGTGGTACCAGTACAGAGTCAATGTGAGGAGGCTATATACAGGGGTACCAGTACAGAGTCAATGTGAGGAGGCTATATACAGGTGGTACCAGTACAGAGTCAATGTGAGGAGGCTATAAACAGGGGTACCGGTACAGATTCAATGTGAGGAGGCTATATACAGGAAGTACCAGTACAGAGTCAATGTGAGGAGGCTATATACAGGTGGTACCAGTACAGAGTCAATGTGAGGAGGCTATATACAGGGAGTATCAGTACAGAGTCAATGTGAGGAGGCTATATACAGGTGGTACCAGTACAGAGTTAATGTGAGGACGCTATATACAGTGGTACAAGTACAGAGTCAATGTGAGGAGGCTATATACAGGTGGTACCAGTACAGAGTCAATGTGAGGAGGCTATATACAGGGGTATCAGTACAGAGTCAATGTGAGGAGGCTATATACAGGTGGTACCAGTACAGAGTCAATGTGAGGAGGCTATATACAGGGGTACCGGTACAGAGTCAATTTGAGGAGGCTATATACAGGAAGTACCAGTACAGAGTCAAAGTGAGGAGGCTATATACAGGGGTACCGGTACAGAGTCAATGTGAGGAGGCTACATACAGGGGTACCGGTACAGAGTTAATGTGAGGACGCTATATACAGTGGTACAAGTACAGAGTCAATGTGAGGAGGCTATATACAGGGAGTATCAGTACAGAGTCAATGTGAGGAGGCTATATACAGGTGGTAACAGTACAGAGTAAATGTGAGGAGGCTATATACAGGGGTACCAGTACAGAGTTAATGTGAGGAGGCTATATACAGGGGTACCGGTACAGAGTCAATGTGAGGAGGCTATATACAGGAAGTACCAGTACAGAGTCAAAGTGAGGAGGCTATATACAGGGGTACCAGTACAGAGTCAAAGTGAGGAGGCTATATACAGTGGTACCGGTACAGAGTCAATGTGTGGGGGCACCGGTTAGTCGAGGTAATTGAGGTAATAAGTACATGTAGGTAGAATTAACGTGACTATACATACAGTGGGGAGAACAAGTATTTGATACACTGCCGATTTTGCAGGTTTTCCTACTTACAAAGCATGTAGAGGTCTGTAATTTTTATCATAGGTACACTTCAAATGTGAGAGACGGAATCTAAAACAAAAATCCAGAAAATCACATTGTATGATTTTTAAATAATTAATTAGCATTTTATTGCATGACATAAGTATTTGATCACCTACCAACCAGTAAGAACTCCGGCTCCCACAGACCTGTTAGTTTTTCTTTAAGAAGCCCTCCACTCATTACCTGTATTAACTGCACCTGTTTGAACTCATTGCCTGTATAAAAGACACCTGTCCACACACTCAATCAAACAGACTCCAACCTCTATACAATGGCCAATACCAGAGAGCTGTGTAAGGACATCAGGGATCAAATTGTAGACCTGCACAAGGCTGGGATGGGCTTCAGGACAATAGGCAAGCAGCTTGGTGAGAAGGCAACAACTGTTGGCGCAATTATTAGAAAATGGAAGAAGTTCAAGATGACGGTCAATCTCCCTCGGTCTGGGGCACCATGCAAGATCTCACCTCGTGGGGCATCAATGATCATGAGGAAGGTGAGGGATCAGCCCAGAACTACACGGCAGGACCTGGTCAATGACCTGAAGAGAGCTGGGACCACAGTCTCAAAGAAAACCATTAGTAACACACTACGCCGTCATGTCCAGGCCCGTCTGAAGTTTGCCAATGACCATCTGGATGATCCAGAGGAGGAATGGGAGAAGGTCATGTGGTCTGATGAGACAAAAATAGAGCTTTTTGGTCTAAACTCCACTCGCCGTGTTTGGAGGAAGAAGAAGGATGAGTACAACCCCAAGAACACCATCCCAACCGTGAAGCATGGAGGTGGAAACATCATTCTTTGGGGATGCTTTTCTGCAAAGGGGACAGGACTACTGCACCGTATTGAGGGGAGGATGGATGGGGCCATGTATCGCGAGATCTTGGCCAACTACCTCCTTCCCTCAGTAAGAGCATTGAAGATGGGTCGTGGCTGGGTCTTCCAGCATGACAACGACCCGAAACACACAGCCAGGGCAACTAAGGAGTGGCTCCGTAAGAAGCATCTCAAGGTCCTGGAGTGGCCTAGCCAGTCTCCAGACCTGAACCCAATAGAACATCTTTGGAGGGAGTTGAAAGTCCGTATTGCCCAGCGACAGCCCCGAAACCTGAAGGATCTGGATGGAGGAGTGGGCCAAAATCCCTGCTGCAGTGTGTGCAAACCTGGTCAAGAACTACAGGAAACGTATGATCTCTGTAATTGCAAACAAAGGTTTCTGTACCAAATATTAAGTTCTGCTTTTCTGATGTATCAAATACTTATGTCATGCAATAAAATGCAAATGAAATACTTAAAAATCATACAATGTGATTTTCTGGATTTTTGTTTTAGATTCCGTCACTCACAGTTGAAGAGTACCTATGATAAAAATTACAGACTTCTACATGCTTTGTAAGTGGGAAAACCTGCAAAATCGGCAGTGTATC
The DNA here is from genome assembly GCA_023634145.1 of Thymallus thymallus. Taxonomy (NCBI): domain Eukaryota; kingdom Metazoa; phylum Chordata; class Actinopteri; order Salmoniformes; family Salmonidae; genus Thymallus; species Thymallus thymallus. The sequence goes on along the minus strand of CM042413.1, from coordinate 3,023,306 downwards.
AAATACTTGTTCTCCCCACTGTAGATAATTAACAGAGAGTAGCAGCAGAAGCTGTTTGATTAGCTGTTCAGGAGTCTTATGGCTTGGGGGTAGAAAGTGTTAAGAAGCCTTTTGGATCTAGACTTGTCAAGGTCCCAATTAGTTAGTGTTTATACTCTTACTGTATGCGTTTGGTTGACCAAATCAGTAACAGAATTTCAGAAATATCTGTAACAGAATTACTGCAATTTAATTGGCTACAATGGGAATTCATAGTAGTCACGAACCCCATTTGGGTCACCTGCTACAGGAAAGGAAGTGTTTTTCTTTCTCTTTCTGTCATCTGGCAGTCAAAGCAAGTGTCTGCCTTTCTCTCTTTCTTCTCTCTCTCTACAGTCAATGTCATCTCTCCCGGCTCTTACTGACAACTACCCATGAGCCCCCTCTGTTTCCATTTACTGTAACCAGCATCCTACCCTGAGCACTGACCAACACTGGATATCCATGGACATTGAAAAGTAGTTGAAATTTGGTCAAGACCGGTTTGGACCGGTCTTAGAGCACAGTAGAGTACAGTAGAGATCAGTAGAGTGCAGTACAATACAACACAATACAGTACAGTAAAACAAGTTAAGTAGAGTATAGTTCCATACTGTACAGTACAGTACAGTTTTGTACTGTACATTAGAGTTGAATAGAGTAGAGTAAAGTTCAGTACTGTACAGTAGAGCACACTAGATCTATACTCTACTGTACTGAACTCTACTGAGCTCTACTGTACTGAACTCTACTGTACTGAACTCTACTGAGCTCTACTGTACTGAACTCTACTGAGCTCTACTCTACTGAGCTCTACTGAGCTCTACTGTACTGAACTCTACTGAGCTCTACTGTACTGAACTCTACTGAGCTCTCCTCTACTGAGCTCTACTCTACTGAACTCTACTGAGCTCTACTCTACTGAGCTCTACTGTACTGAGCTCTACTGTACTGTACTGAGCTCTACTGAGCTCTACTCTACTGAGCTCTACTGTACTCTACTTTACTGAACTCTACTGAGCTCTAATGTACTGAACTCTACTGAGCTCTACTCTACTGAGCTCTACTGTACTGAACTCTACTAAGCTCTACTGTACTGTACTCTACTGAGCTCTACTGTACTGAACTCTACTGAGCTCTACTGTACTGAGCTCTACTGTACTGTACTCTACTGTACTGTACTCTACTGAGCTCTACTGTACTGAACTCTACTGAGCTTTACTGTACTGAACTCTACTGAGCTCTACTCTACTGAGCTCTACTGTACTCTACTGTACTGAACTCTACTGAGCTCTACTCTACTGAGCTTACTGAGCTCTACTCTACTGAGCTCTACTCTACTGAGCTCTACTGTACTCTACTGTACTGAACTCTACTGAGCTCTACTCTACTGAGCTCTACTGAGCTCTACTCTACTGAGCTCTACTGTACTGTACTCTACTGTACTGAACTTGTTTGGGGGCAGAGCTCAATAAAATAATAGCCAGTATGTAGAATAATACCCACATATGAGGATATTGCATATTTGTACCATTGTGTACCTATTCAGGCTATATTGACATGTATATCGCCATATTCATGTCCATAATCATGCATTTCTGTATAATACAGATCAGGGACCCTCAATGAAATTCCATTGTTACCGGGTGTAAATCCACTTCAGGTATTGTAATTCAATAATCAAAATATATATTTTTAAAGTCAAGGTGCAATGTGATAGCTGACACTTTGAATCTTAATTCGGAGCAGAGTTTTTGGATAACGTTGTCAAATAGAAAACGGAGGGAGATTTTACCGAAATTGTGTTTTCGCTATTAAATGTTTTTGTAAAATGTTCTGTGTAAATTGTAAAAATGAGTCGTTGTGAATAGAGTGGTTTGTTAAACTCTGAAATCAATGTTTTTTTTACATTTTAAGTGTGTGTCTGTGTGCGTGTGTGTGTGTCTGTCTATGCGTGCATATTGACAAACCAGAGTGCTGGTGGGGAGAAAATCAATGAAATGTCAATCAAAGCCATGACATGGCAATCCCCACCTGTGTGTGTGTGTGTGTGTGTGTGTTTGTGTGAGCAATGCACATGTGTGACTTCTGTGTGTTTGTCTTAGCAATGTGCATGTTCTGTGTGCAGTTGGGGGCAGGGCGTCACGACGACGCAGGCCTGGAAATTAGAGGCTAGTTGCCATGGAAACCACAAGCTGAGAGCTCATCGACAGGATGAGTGAAGGAGCGAGAAGGAGACAGACACAGACAGAGACAGTAAGGTAGATGGCAAGGATTGATGTAGCATTTCTAGAGCATTCAACACTCTCTTTGTTGCCCCTCTTGCTAGAGGCTCTGTCTTCTTGTAGGTGATTTCTATGGTGAGTGCGAGTAGGATTAGTAAGTATGTTTTGTAATTAAAAAAGTGTTTTTCAGCTGTCAGCTTGCATCTTATTTCACTCAAACAGTATGAAGCGCTGTGTGCTCTAAACAACCATTGGCTAGTTCTTCTGTCTGTAAAGATACCTGCTTGGTTTAGAACCAGCACCTCTCCCTCTGCTCTCATTTCCCTATACAGACTCAAGCACGCTGTTTCACTCACAGTCGATAATCTTCCTGTCAACTTTGCTGAGGCCATTTTGTTGTTTTATTCTGTCTACTAGCCGTTGTTTAGAAGGCCTACTTTGTCTGTCCGTATAATTTTCCATTGCTGACGACGTCTATCGTCACGTCGTGGCTTGCTATAATTATTTATTCTCGCCTAGGCATGTTTACAAAGTGACAGATCGTTAGAAAATAAAATGGCAAATTTAGATAGTTTATTTTGATTATACAAATGTTGTGGCGTAACATGCTGACCACTTCAAAACAAACTCTGAACCAATTATATTCATTTGGGGACAGGTCGAAAAGCATGAAATATTCATGGACATTTAGCTAGCTAGCTTGCTGTTGCTAGCTCATTTGTCCTGGGATATAAACATTGGGTTGTTATTTCACCTGAAATGCACAAGGTCCTCTACTCTGACAATTAATCCACAGATAAAACGGTCAACCAAGTTAGTTTCTAGTCATCTCTCCTCCTTCAGGCTTCTTCTTCTTTGGACTTTATATGGCGGTTGGCAACCAACTTTAAGGTGTATCACCACTACTGACTGGAGTGTGGACCTCAGTTCATCTTTCAATCACCCATGTGGGTAAATGCTCCTAAAAACCAATGAGGAGATGGGAGAGGCGGGACTTGCAGCACGTGGAGCATCACAAAAAGAACCAAGCTCTATCTTAGCGCCTGGCAACGCAGACGCTACTTGACGTGCACAAGCAGTGTGGGTTCAATGATGGGTTAACATGTATGCGTACATTTATTTTCAATGCTCGCGCAATCTAAATCTGTGTCTGGAATAAACGCAGGCAGTAGTAGCCAGCCATGCATTATTTATTAGGCTATTGTGTTGATAATTGAATAGGACTAAGTAAGTAAATGGTGCATTTGCATCTGTCTGGGTCGTTACCATGGAACAATGTGTGAAGGAACATAACGATGTGCTCTGAGATGGACTCTGAGTGATAGTGCAGTAATGTGCATTTGAGGTATAGCCTTTACAGGCATTTAAAGGCCACTTTCAGGTTTTCTGATCAGGAGTAAATCAGATCACAACTTCCGACTTGGAAGCTGAGCTGGATGACCATTCAACTATTTGGAGCCACATTTTTTCAGATGTTTTGAACACGGCATGAGTATCAAGTGTGATAAAAATGGATAGTTTAAGAATACGAGTATGACGATATCGGCACGCCCCTAGAGTCCTGCATTGTGTCTGTGTCTGTATCACAACAGGCCGTGATCGGGAGTCCCATAGGGCGGCGCACAATTGGCCCAGCGTCGTCCGGGTTAGGCCGGTGTAGGCCGTCATTGTAAATAAGAATTTGTTCTTAACTGACTTGCCTAGTTAAATAAAGGTTAAATTAAAATATATAAAAAGTAAAGTAGCCATAAGAAATGCACTATATTGGTAACATGGTGACATTTCAGACAAAGAGAACCGTCTTGGAAACAACACTGAAAATACACCAAATATGGTCTATATGTCATCTTGGATCGGAGTCAATCAGCCAATAAGAGCCCAAACAAGCAGGGTACATATCAATAATCTCAACTCAAACACAGGTTGGGTGCATCTGAATAATCTCACCACACCTCACCTCAAACATGGGTCAGGTGCATTTCGATGTCTCACCGTACCTAACTTAATCTCAAAAACAGGGCGGGTGTATCTCAAAAGACACACCTCAACCGTATGTTTGAAAGGGATATGTAGGAAGCCTACAGGGATCTGGCCTCCACCTGTCCAGTTGTATAATGTCAAGGAGAGACGGAGAAAGAGCCCAAGGAAGAATAATGAAATGCATCCCTAGTGTTCTGCTATGATCAGGGCCAGGTGCGGAGGTAGGTTATAACAATGAGGGGTGAGGGAGTGAATGAGTGAGTGACTGTCTGTGCATGCATACGTGCGTGCGTGTGTGTTGACTCACAGGGCACAGTGCGGAGGTAGAGGTTGTCTCTGATGATCTGCTGGTGGTCGTGGTCCACGGAGCCCTTGGAGAAGCGCAGGTTGAGGTAGTGCCGAAGGTCCTTATCCACCACGCCTCCTACACACACACACACACCATAAACAAAGAAACAGACAAGGTTAAAATGCACAGTCTAAAACACACACGTGCATGCAGGCACTCAGGCAAGCAGACGCTCACACACACAGACAAACAAAACATGTGCGCAAAACATAGACATCTCAGTAATTGTGTGAACTATCAATCAATCAAATGTATTTATAAAGCCCTTTTTACATCAGCAGATGTCACAAAGTGCTATACAGAAACCCAGCCTAAAACCCCAAACAGCAAGCAATGCAGATGTAGAAGCACGGTGGCTAGGAAAAACTCCCTCTTAAAAAAAAGGGTTCCAAAAGGTTTCTTTGGCTGTCCCCATAGGGGAACTCTTTTTGGTTCCATGTAGAACCCAAAAGGCTTTTACCGGGAACCAAAAATAGTTTTTCAAAGGGTTCTCCTGTAATGGCGCTGGAATGTATAGCAGCCGTTTTACGGGCTACTGACCAATTCTGCTTTTTTTGTACATCATTTTACCACCATCTTTCCTATGACCGAAAATAGATTCTGGACATCAAAAAGGCGATCACTAACCTCAATATGGATGAAGATTTGTACTTCAATGAGTTGGCGGCACAGGGCATACGGCCTCACCCCAGACCAGGCCCGAATCCCGACACTCAGAAGAGAAAGAGACAGCGATATAGAGGTCGACGTGCGGACACTGATAAAACTACTGCTGTGAGTAAATAAACTGACTCTACCCTCTGTTCTATTGAAGAATGTACAATCACTGGAGAACAATCTGGACAAGTTCAGTTCGAGACTATCCTATCAACGGGACATGAAGAACTGTAACATCCTAGGTTTCTCAGAGTCGTGGCTGAACAAGGTCATGGATAATATTCTAGCTGTTTTTCCTATACACTGGCAGGAGAAAATGGCAGCGTCAGGTAAGCTCAAGGGGGGGGTGTGTGTCTCTTAGTTAACAGCTGTTGTGCAATCTCTTATATTAAAGAGGTCTTGAGGTTATGCTGAGTTAGAATACCTCGTGATAAACTGTAGAGTCTTCTATATTATATATCAATGAGCTGTATACTGTAGGGCCATAAGCAAACAAGAAAAGGCTCATCCAGAGCTCCGTAATGCAGGAAAAATGAAATCTGTTTTACCTAATTTCTACCAGCATGTATATAACCTTTACTCCACACACAGAGACACATACAAAGCTCTACCTTACCCTCCATTTGGCAAATCTGACCATAACTCTGATTCCTGCTGACAAGCAAAAACTCAAACAAGAAGTACCAGTGACGTGCTCAATACGGAAGTGGTCCGATGAAGCGAATGCTAAGCTACAGGACTGTTTTCGCTAGCACAGACTGGAATATGTTCCGGGACTCATCCAATGATATTGAGGAGTTTACCACATCAGTCACCGGCTTCATTAATAACTGCATTTTATACGTTGTCCACACTGTTCCTCCGCACTGAGCTAAAGGCTAGATCTGCCACTTTCAAGGAGCCGGACACTAACCCGAACACTTCTAAAAAAACTCTCCAAAGCACTCCAACAAACCATCAAACAGGCAAAGCGACAATACAGGAATAGGATTTGAATCCAACTACTTCGACGCTTGTCAGATGTGGCAGGGCTTGCAAACTATTACGGATAACAAAGGAAAACCCAGCCACGAGCTGCCCAGTGACGCGAGCATACCAGACAATCTAGAACCTCTCAAGCTCTGTCAGGTTGGATGGGGAGCGTCGCTGCACAGCCATTGCAGGTCTCTCCAGAGGGGATCAAGTCCGGGCTCTGGCTGGGCCACACAAGGACATTCAGAGACTTGTCCTAAAGCCACTCCTGTGTTGTCTTGGCTGTGTGCTTAGGGTAGTTGTCCTGTTGGAAGGTGAACCTTCGCTCTGGAGCAGGTTTTCATAAAGGATCTCTCTGTACTTTTTTTTAAACCTTTATTTAACTAGGAAAGTCAGTTAAGAACAAACTCTTATTTACAATGACAGCCTATTTTCCCTTGATCCTGACTAGTCTCCCAGTCCCTGCTGCTGAAAAACATTCCCACAGCATAATGCTGCCATCACCACCATGCTTCGCCTTAGAGATGGTGCCAGGTTTCCTCCAGATGTGATGATTGGCATTCAGGCCAAAGAGTTAAATCTTGGCAAACTGGGCAAGCGGGCTGTCATGTGCCTTTTACTAAGGAGTGGCTTCCATCTGGCCACTCTACCATAAAGGACTGATTGGTGGAGGCTGCAGAGGTGGTTGTACTTCTGGAAAATTCTCCCATCTTCACAGAGGAATTCTGGAGCTCTGTCAGAGTAATCATCGGGTTCTTGGTCAAGGCCCTTCTCCCCCTATTGCTAATTTGGCAGGGCGGTCAGCTCTAGAAAGAGTCTTGGTTTTGTACACTTCCCCAGATCTGTGCCTCGACACAATCCTGGACATGCAGTGTCAACTGTGGGACCTTATATAGGGACCAAATCATGTCCAATCAAATGAATTTACCACAGGTGGACTCCAATGATGTTGTAGAAACATCTCAAGTATGATCAATGGAAACAGGATGCACCTGAGCTCAATTTAGAGTCTCATAGCAAAGGGTCTGAATACTGATGTAAATAAGGTATATGTTTTTTATATTTAATACATTTGCACAAATGTCTAAAAACTTGTTTTCGCTTTGTCATTATGGGATATTGTGTGTAGATTGACGAGGAACATTACTTAATCAAATTTAGAATAAGAAATGTGGAAAAAGTCAAGGGGTCTGAATACTTTCCGAAGGCACTGTATATATTGTATATATATATATATATTTATATAGCTGTATATAGCTGTAACTGTATATAATGTATATATATATATTTATATAGCTGTATATAGCTGTAACTGTATATATTGTATATATATATATATTTATATAGCTGTATATAGCTGTAACTGTATATATTGTATATATATATATTTATATAGCTGTATATAGCTGTAACTGTATATAGCCAAGTTATCGTTAGTCGTTGTGTATCTATTATTACTATAATTATTATGCGTTTTGTTTCTTTATTATTTTCCTATTTTCTTCTTTCTCTCTGCATTGTAAGTATGTAAACATAAGGAAGTGTTTTACTGTTTGTCCAGACCTGTTGTTTACCAAGCATGATTACACATTAAATTACCCATCACTTAAAACACAGGATGGCCATACAGTGAGCTCTATGAGAACAAGTCTTTTCAATGTCTTGTGTTTACTGGGAATGATGACTTCCTCACTTCCTCACAATGACTTCCTCACTTCCTCACAATCACTTCCTCACTTCCTCACAATGACTTCCTCACTTCCTCACAAACAGAGAGGACACTCACCCAGTATACACTAGGACATTCATATCATCTTGTATGTACAATTTAAGGTTATGCTAAGTACACAGTACACACACTGTATCCAATCCATACACAATGACAATTATGTTTACTGTCCATCAAGAGGAAATTATTTTACAGTAGCACACACACGCAACTGCCTCTAGACAGTGTCAACTGCACTGATCTAAAACACACACACACACACACACACACACACACACACACACACACACACACACACACACACACACACACACACACACACATGCAACTGCCTCTAGACAGTGTCAACTGCACTGATCTAAAACAAACACACACACACAGCCTCTAACCCTCACTGTGAAAACACAGGGCTCGTCCTCGTCAATAACACCTTATGTAAAAATGAATGACACCATTTTAACAAAGGTCTGAGGCACTGTGGTGAATTCCACCACAACAGCAGAAAGCTCTGCTGGTTAGAGCGCAGCAGAAGAAAAGAGGAGGAGAAGAAACGAGTAGAAAATGCCAGCTGATGGGGAAAAGATGATCAGACTGTCGCAGTGTGAAAATCACCACTGACACAATCAGTGCTGAATCGGTGCAGGAAACACACACACATGCACACGCTCACTCACACACACAGAGCGCAGGCACCTTATCTGCAGCTGGCCCAGCTGGTAAACGAGGTGCGCCGTTCTCCACAGGTATACATCCAGAGAGCCCTTTGCTCCCAGCCGTCCTCTAGCCCCGTGCCCAGGCACGGTGCCTCCTCCCCTGGCTTGGCCAGCCTCTAAGTCCCTCTATCCCTGGTTCTCTACCAATGCTCCAACACACAGCCCCCACTGCAGCTGATTTACATCCCAGGAACGGCGATAGAGACGGGGGAAGGGAGAGAGAGGTGGAGAGGTGGAGAGATGGAGAGACGACGACCGTCGGGAGGCAACAGCGGAAAAAAGGAATCTGCCAGTGGGATGCCGGGCTCATCCAGATCTCTTTGCTGATTGGTTAGAGGGGTTTGACAGTCCTGTAGCCCCCCCTGCTCTCTGATGGCAGTTCTGCACGGAGGTTCCAGGATCCTGAAGACGCCTATTCTCTCACACCAGATGCTTTAGCTGGTCCATCAACCAATGTTACTGACGGGAGACACAGACAACCTACTGCTGCAGCAGAATACGCCAGCGAGCACACACATACATGCTTGCATGTGCACACACACACACAGACGCATACACATAAACACACAGCCCTAAGCCATAAGAAACTAGGAATAAACAAACACACTCACTCACACACACACACACTCAGCCACACACACACAGTTACCTACGTGTATCTAAACTCTAGTTAATGTATAGCGTTATCTGTGGTACTTCATATACTGTAAGTTACACTCATACACACACACAAACAAGCACAGAGAATTATTGTCCTGACAGTTTAGGTAATTATTTTCCAATTATAGGGTCAACAAAAATAACCCATTCTCAACACTAACACTGTAATGTGACATTAAAATCTGAACTTAAACTAACACTGCACCAAATACCCTAGTTTCAGACTAATTACACCTCTGAAGACTACCCACTAGGCACAGAGATAAATTCAACACCTACTCTACGTTGGTTCAATGTCATTTCATCGACATGACGTGGAAACAGTGTTGATTGGGTAGCCACTTCCGTGCCAGTCGGAATAACTTAAGTGTTTTAATTCTGAACACTGAAAAAGTTTTTGGGGGAAAGTCATCAACACTCGTGGAAACTAAAGATCCTGACTGCCAATGTGTCCAGCCTGAAACATGTCATTAAGTTATCCTGATACTGACATCTCACCATTGTTACAGCCCCACCTCCTACATTACTGGGTGCTAATTCTGTCATCAAGTCAAGGAAAGGTGTTTACTATGTAAACATGCTTTGATTTGTAAAAAAAAATACATACAATCTCTATTGAAATAAAAAGTATAGAAGATAACATAAGACATGAATAAATAAATATTCCCAAACCTCTTCCAAAAAATAAGAAGTAATTAAATAAAGTAAAATTGCTCTGTTCTGACCATCTACATTTTTTTTACCTTTATTTAACTAGGGAAGTCAGTTAAGAACACATTCTTATTTACAATGACAGCCTACAGGGTCAACCCCTGGAGCAAATTAGGGTTAAGTGCCTTGCTCAAGGACACCGACAGGTTTTTCATCTTGTCGGCTCGGGTATTCAAACCAGCGACCTTTCGGTTACTGGCCCAACGCTCTAACCGCTAGGCTAGCTGCCGCCCATCCATTGAGGGAAATGTGTTCCTTGTGAGGAGAGGGACCTACATTTCATGACTAGGTCACACAGGTGCAGGGGCTGATCTTAAAAAGTTAGCATTTTCAATCACTTATTATAGCACCACCATGTGGCCAATTGGAATGGTAATGCATTAGAGGGTGTGGCCCTTGGACTTTAACATGTTGCTAAAATGCACAGTCCTGGACCTTTTCATGTTGCTAAGTTACACAGTCCTGGACCTTTTCATGTTGCTAAGTTACACAGTCCTGGACCTTTTCATGTTTCTACACAGTACTGAACCTTTTCATGTTGCTAAGTTACACAGTCCTGGACCTTTTCATGTTGCTAAGTTACACAGTCCTGGACCTTTTCATGTTGCTAAGTTACACAGTCCTGGACCTTTTCATGTTGCTAAGTTACACAGTCCTGGACCTTTTCATGTTGCTAAGTTACACAGTCCTGGACCTTTTCATGTTGCTAAGTTACACAGTCCTGGACCTTTTCATGTTTCTACACAGTCCTGGACCTTTTCATGTTGCTAAGTTACACAGTCCTGGACCTTTTCATGTTGCTAAGTTACACAGTCCTGGACCTTTTCATGTTGCTAAGTTACACAGTCCTGGACCTTTTCATGTTGCTAAGTTACACAGTCCTGGACCTTTTCATGTTGCTAAGTTACACAGTCCTGGTCCTTTTCATGTTGCTAAGTTACACAGTCCTGGTCCTTTTTATGTTGCTAAGTGTGTGTGTGTGTGTGTGTACGTGTGTGTGTGTGTGTGTGTGTGTGTGTGTGTGTACGTGTGTGAGAGAAGTCAGTGCAAAACGTATCTTGAGAAGCAGGTGTGAAGAGAGTCAGTGAAAATAGTCTCTAAGGTGCAGATGGTTGTCTGATCACATCTTCTAGGTAGGACTGCATTGGACGTGGACGGTTGCTCAGGTTTTCGTTCTGACGGCACCTTTTCTCCCCATAAGCGAGCTTGGCCATTTTTCTCTGGTGTGCTGATGCAATCAGGTCCTTAAACTTAGGCAAGCGCCAGGGTGGGGAGGATATTAAAAATGCGTTGAGGTCTTCTGGGTCCGTCTCCACATCAGACATCATGTGTTCAGTTGCCCCTTCAAATTGCTGCCTCTTCAGCAGAGAGTTATTTTAGGCGACTGACCAAAGCCTGTGAAAATACAGGAGACAATAACTTATTCTGCCCAATAAACAAGTCTTGAACACTGGAATCTCTAAGTCTCAACTTTTTAAAACTCAGTACGGTATTTAAAATGTATGGATTGGTTCACATTTATAAACAAACCTGTCTTCTGGCAACCTGCCTTCGCTTTTTCATGTCCGTCTCTGATGCTCTGTCTGGGGTGTCCAATTTCAGTACAATTCTGGGTTGCCGCTGCATCTGAGAAGATAGTCAGTGTGTTGTATTAGCAGTGGTTATATGCATCAAAATCCTTGACAGAATTGTAAGATGTAGAACTATGTTAAAGTCAGTTCATGTCTTTATGGGACAAACTCACCTTCAAAATCTGCCTTGTATATTGAGCTCAAGCTGACTGACCAGCAGTGGTGTAGTACGGACAATTCTTGCTGAGACATGACAAAGAAAATTCATGACATTTGGGTTATACTAATATTCACACCACTATTTCATGTAACATATTTGAGAAGGCTGTCCCTTCAAAGTACTGGATTCAATAACATTTTAGGGTGGCAGGTAGCCTAGGGGTTAGAGCGTTGTGCCAGTAACAAAAAGGTTGCTGGTTCGAATACCTGAGCCGACAAGGTGAAAAACATGGTTATGTGTCCTTGAGCAAGGCACTTAACCCTAATTTGCTCCAGGGGCTGACCCTGTAGGTAGGCTGTCATTGTAAATAAAAATGTGTTCTTAACTGACTTGCCTAGTTAAATAAAATTTGAAATTAAAACAAACACAAGAATGTTCAGTGGTAAAATCCTTCACATGATTGACAAAAGCCTATGAAATGGAGAAGGGTTATTTTGCCTAGAAGGTATTCAACACTGAAATCTCAAGGTTGAATTGTACAGGGCTTGTCTTTTCAGAACTGAGTACTGCCTTCACAAATGTATGTATTGTTTCACATTTATAAACTAACATGTCTCTGGCACGCTGTTTTAGTTCTGCTTTGGTCTCTCTGTTGCTCATTTTGGGGTATCTGATGCTTCTCTATATTTTTGCTGCCACATCTGAGAAGATAAAGTCAGTGGTATATTAGCAATGAAAGCTAACTAGTGGTTTTAATAGAATCACACAACTTTAAACCATTTACATTTATAGCTACTACCAGTCAATTGTTTGCTATGTGTTAGCTTGTGAGTCGCAATCACTTCAGTAATTAATTAAAATGCATCATTGTGATACAATATGTGAAAAATGGCTTGACAGAAGTAACATGCATTTAAAATCCTTGTGAATAATTTAGGATGTGGAACTATCTAGATATAATCACCTTTTGTCTCTCTTACTACAATCTCGATTACTTGGCATTCAGCTCACCGATATGAAAACAGAATAACATGATTTGAATATTAGTATAGCTAGCTAGCTAATACATAAAAGAAAGAACAGTTATTGTAGCTACTGCTAGCCTTGCTATCTAATGTTAATGTTAACCCAAGAATCTTTGTAAGCAAAACGAACTAGCTTTCAAGCTAGCTAGCTAACTAACGTCTAGCTAGTGTGACAAAATGAAAATGTTGAGTTTCCATCAACCTCGCTCGCAATGTACTGTAGATATCAAAGAACACCGCCGTTCGCAGGCAGAGTAGTGGGTGAAACCATTCACATCAGAAAAAGCTATGTGCTGCCATTGTAGTAAGGTTGGCAATACAAGAGGTCTTCAGACTTACAATTTTTTAAAATATATATTTTCCTTGAAAGAACAACTGGTGGTTTTTGAGTGCTTCTTCCCTATTTGGAAAGTTGGATCTTCTGCTCTTCAGTCTGAGAGAGATATTCTGAGAGCAGGTTCATGTCTACTTCCTCTGTACATAAAAACTGTTTGAAACTGTATAAAATAATAGTGTCTTTGGAAAACTGGTACATATATCCCAAAGTCAATAGTGAATATGACTATATACTGTATATACGTATATGTTGCCGTTAATGTATTTAAAGCCTTTTTCGACAAGTTAAACAAGTGTTTGCTGGCTTAGCTATTCCTGTTAATGACGAGCTAACTAGCACCGTCAGTCAGTGCACTGTAATGTCACAGTGATTATTGCTAGCAGGTGATTTATTGGTAGATCAAGACTTCTTTATTGAAATTGTAAGTGAATGTTTCTTTTCTTACTACCTTAAAATGTTTATATAAAAAGGGTTGTACTTGTGCTCTGTATTTATGGATTAATATCACTTCACATTGAGGGAATGTATCATTACGGTTGCTCCTAATTGAAAGATATCCCGTGTCCTACCTAACCAGTGAACGTGTGGCTGTGACCGTCCTGTCAATGCCTGTCATCACTGTTTGATATCTTTTTTACTGCAGATAAAAACCAAGTCAACCTGAAGTGTGGGTGTCCGTGTGCCTTTCTTCTGGGTGACTATACTGTACGTGACTCACCACCTGGATTCGGTCTCATGTGGCAAAATTTGTAATTATGTTTTTTTACATTGGATAAAAGTAGAGACTCAGAGATACAACATGGTATATCGTACACTACAGCTGAGGAACAATGGGAAAGTAATTGACAGTTGATAAACTTGAAAACTCACTTTTGAGAAAAGGGCCTTATAATGTTTTGGTCCCTACTGGAGAGCTCTCCTTTGTCTCCACTCATTCAGCCTTGTTCACACCCTCTTATGCAAGCCCCACCCATCTCTTTAAGGGTTCACATGTGAGGTCATGTGCTAAACCAGGCCCGGAGGAGTGAGTAGTGAAGTAAAGATTAACACTAAAAGTGTTAGTAGTCTACATTAAGGACAAATTCCAGGTAAACAGAAAGTGTCCAGATAAAAATATAAGATGATGCTTACCCAAACACACTTGTCTAAATTGATGGATCACATGAAAGAAATGCTATAACCTCCCAGCCAAACTACCAAATTGTCATACTTGAGTAAAAGTATAAATAATTTCAAATTCCTTATATTAAACCAGACGGCACAATTTATATATTTTTTATTGACGGATAGCCAGGGGAACACTCCAACACTCAGACATAATTTTCAAATGAAGCATTTGTGTTTAGTGAGTCTGCCAGATCAGATGCAACAGGGATGTAAAAAGTACATTATTTTATTTTGGAATGTGGTGAAGTAAAAGTAAAAGTTGCTAAATATATAAATAGTAAAGTAATGTATAGATACCTGAAAAAAATGTACTTCTGACCACTGCCTTCACACCAGTACATTAGAATACTTTATATACTGTTACACACACACACACACACACTTATCACATAGTATCCATACATAAGTTAAGGCCATGCAACCTGAGTGAGGTTCACATGTACAGTACATAGACAGATGCATACGCCATATATTTATGTGGTGGACATTTGATATTGTTATGGTATGTCACAACCACAAATAATATTCATTTTATACATCAACATTTTGCTAAGTCTTGCTAAGTGGATGGTTCTCTACAGAAGGTGTAAACGGTACAGCCAAATGGTTACTGGCAAAGTAGCAATATCAGAAATAGATAGTGTCAATATAAATCAAATAATATACAGTGTGTAACAGAACAGTATCAATAAGGATATCAGTGATAGATGAGGTAGTTATATGCATTCAATCAGGAGTAAAGTGGCTGAGCAGCAGGATACAAATAATAGTAGCAGCAACGTGTTAGGAGAGAGTTATGTGAACAGAGGCACTGCAGTTAGTGCTGATGACTGGGAACTCACCCCCAGTGATGAACTGGTCTGTCCGAACCACACATGAACAAGGGAATCTACATTCGAGAGGCTGTTTCTGTCCTACCCTTGACTTGGTTGAGGGCATGGGATGTCCATAGCCTCTTCATTACAAAACTCCCTGAAAAAAGATAAGTTTGTCTAGCTGTGTCCAGTCCAGGTGGTGCTTGTACAAGCAGACCATCTATGGGAGGAAGGATGTCAGTGTTGCGCAGCAGCTGAAACCTGGTTCCGACAGTCCGAACGCTCCTTGTCAACAACAACAGAGCATTGAAGCTGTAAAACAGGAAATAACAAAACAATTTAGAAGACATTGCAACCCTGCTTAACATTAATTCACCTCCCAAGTTTAGATAAGAAGAATAACCTCATACAATCAATGAAAATGATATTCACCTGAAGTGCTGGTACTGCTTGATCTGTGGCAGGTGTTGTTTCCAGCCATAGCTTTCCACCAGCACCGTACCATCCTCCAGTCCAACCAGCTGTGGGATGTTGTGTCCTGGGTGGTGTCCTGGTAATACTATTGTATTATCCAAAGTGTTTGTGTCCTGGGTGGTGTCCTGGTAATACTATTGCATTATCCAAAGTGTTTGTGTCCTGGGTGGTGTCCTGGTAATACTATTGTATTATCCAAAGTGTAGTTGTTGATTAAGTTAACCACTCGCTGCAAGTCCTAATGCTTCAGGTGTAACCTGTGCTTGCTTGGGCCAGCTGTCTTTTAGATGGGAAGCATTAGACCATTCTCCCTGTATGACTGGTGGAGGAGAGTCAGACATGTTCTACTGATGCTGAAAGACAAATGATTATACAATAGAGAGCCGTAATCACCGTCAGACACACCTGGCTAACTTGATGGGTCATCAGCTACCTACCGTCAGCTAACATTAGGCTATAACTAGCAATGCAAAATGGCATTCTGAGATAACATCACTACACACAGATCCCACACGTAATGTTAGCTAGCAAGCCAGCCATCTAATGTCCGCTAGCTAGTTAACAGTAAGATTTAACTTGGGGTCTTTTGTTTAGATATGTAGCTAGCCAGCTAGCTAAACAAGGAACAATAACCCCAATCCACAGAGTACTAGCAATACAAACAGAGTATCATAACTAGCTTAAGTTAACAAAATAGGTTTAATGTTAGTTAACTTTCTGACAAAATTAGAAACTTATAATATCTGAAACTGTAGCTAGACTCTTACCCGTATACATGGATGAATGCTTCACGGCAGACTGCAACCCCTTTCATTAAATAACACGTCCTGTGTCGTTTCTGTTTCGTTTGTACATCTTTGTACTGGTAGCTAAATAAAGTCTTTAAGCTAACAATGATCACTGAAAAGAAAAGATCCAGAAGAAAATGTGGTTTGTTTGCTAGCTTGTTTTAAAGTTGTATGGTTTTGAATTACATGATCACTGTTAGTCTAAAGACGTCAGCATGCTTCAGTTCGGCTGTTAGCTAGCCAAAGACGGCTTGCCGAACCGAACAAGCTCGCATGATCCCTAAATAGAGGTTCGCTTGAAAAATGTTCCCCCTGGACAGTAGAGGGTGATGAGCTGGTAATAACCATCTACAGTCAAACAAGGAAGTGACGACACACCCAAACAAGGAAGACGCACGCAGGAGAATAAAACAGTGTACACAGAGAGACACTTGACTGGCGACAAAATGTAATTTGTGCAAATTGCCCGGGATCTACTAGATTTGATGGTCCTAGCAACACATATAATAGGGATCTACTAGATGTGATGTACCTATCAACACATATAATAGGGATCTACTAGATTTGATGTCCTAGCAACACATATAATAGGGATCTACTAGATGTGCTGTACCTAGCAACACATATAATAGGGATCTACTAGATTTGATGGTCCTAGCAACACATATAATAGGGATCTACTAGATTTGATGTACCTAGCAACACATATAATAGGGATCTACTAGATTTGATGTCCTAGCAACACATATAATAGGGATCTACTAGATTTGCTGTAACTAGCAACACATATAATAGGGATCTACTAGATTTGCTGTACCTAGCAACACATATAATAGGGATCTACTAGATTTGCTGTACCTAGCAACACATATAATAGGGATCTACTAGATTTGATGGTCCTAGCAACACATATAATAGGGATCTACTAGATTTGATGTACCTAGCAACACATATAATAGGGATCTACTAGATTTGCTGTACCTAGCAATACATATAATAGGGATCTACTAGATTTACTGTACCTAGCAACACATATAATAGGGATCTACTAGATTTGATGTACCTAGCAACACATATAATAGGGATCTACTAGATTTGATGTACCTATTAACACATATAATAGGGATCTACTAGATTTGATGTTTCTAGCAACACATATAATAGGGATCTAATAGATTTGATGTTTCTAGCAACACATATAATAGGGATCTACTAGATTTGATGTAACTAGCAACACATATAATAGGGATCTTTTAGATGTTATGTACCTAGCAACACATATAATAGGGATCTACTAGATTTGATGGTCCTAGCAACACATATAATAGGGATCTACTAGATTTGATGTACCTAGCAACACATATAATAGGGATCTACTAGATTTGATGTTTCTAGCAACACATATAATAGGGATCTACTAGATTTGATGTAACTAGCAACACATATAATAGGGATCTACTAGATTTGATGTACCTAGCAACACATATAATAGGGATCTACAAGATTTGATGTTCCTAGCAACACATATAATAGGCCAGATACGGATACAGAGAAGATGCCCACTACAGGTTCACAATGGGGGATTTAGGGGCAAACGGTCAAGAGAGCTATGGTGGAGTGTTTCAAGAGAGTTCTTTTGGGTCCAAACTGTTGCAGAAGACCACCGCCAGCTGTCCTGCCAGGTACCACAACATTAAGACCTCATGTTTCCTTGGCAGAGTTCGCCCTACATGATAACCTTATGAGCCCTTATCCAGTAATGTTGATTAAATAATGTTGGAATCAACTTTTTCTGTTTCTATTTTCCCTTGCTACTCCATACATGTATGCACCACTATATCAGAAGTGCCATTTTATTAAGGCTTTTGGAATATGGTTCCTGGAAAAATATTGTTTTTTTTACCAAATATATGCAGTTGAAGTCGGAAGTTTACATACACCTTAACCAAATACATTTAAACTCAGTTTTTCACAATTCCTGACATTTAATCCTAGTAAAACTTCCCTGTCTTGGGTCAGTTAGGATCACCACTTTATTTTAAGAATGTGAAATGTCAGAACAATAGTAGAGAGAATTATTTATTTCAGAAGTTTACATACACTCAATTAGTATTTGGTAGCATTGCCTTTAAATGTATTAACTTGGGTCAAACATTTTGGGTAGCCTTCCATAAGCTTCCCACAATAAGTTGGGTGAATTATGGCCCATTCCTCCTGACACAACTGGTGTAACTGAGTCAGGTTTGTAGGCCTCCTTGCTCGCACACGCCTTTTCAGTTCTGCACACAAATTTTCTATAGGATTGAGGTCAGGGCTTTATGATGGGCACTCCAATACCTTGACTTTGTTGTACTTAAGGCATTTTTCCACATCTATGGAAGTATGCTTGGTGTCATTGTCCATTTGGAAGACCCATTTGCGACCAAGCTTTAACTTCCTGACTGATGTCTTGAGATGTTGCTTCAATATATCCACATCATTTTGCTGTGGATATAGATACTTTTGTACCTGTGTCCTCCAGCATCTTCACAAGGTCCTTTGCTGTTGTTCTGGAACTGATTTGCACTTTTTGCACCAAAGTACGTTAATCTCTAGGAGACAGAACGCGTCTCCTTCCTGAGCGGTATGATGGCTGCGTGGTCCCATGGTGTTTATACTTGCATACTATTGTTTGTACAGATGAACGTGGTACCTTCAGGTATTTGGAAATTCTACATGTTTTTTTCTGAGGTCTTGGCTGATTTCCTTTGATTTTCCCATGATGTCGAGCAAAGAGGCACTGAGTTTGAAGGTAGGCCTTGAAATCCATCCACAGGTACACCTACATGACATAAATGTCTGACCCACTGGAATTGTGATATAGTGAATTATAAGTGAAATAATCTGTCTGTAAACAATTGTTGGAAGAATTACTTGTGTCATGCACAACGTAGATGTCCTAACCGACTTGCCAAAACTATAGTTTGTTAACATGAAATCTGTGGAGTGGTTGAAGTTTTAATGACTTCAACCTAAGTGTATGTAAACTTCCAACTTCAACTGTATATCTGACATTCTCTTGTTACCTCTCATTCACAGTGTCCATCTCAATAAACCTGGAACTACCACCACTCTCGTTGTCGGAGAGTCAGAGAATGCATTCAAGATCATGGCTGCAAGGATGAGAATTCTTGATGGACGCACATACTCAGTTCTATGAATGCACTGTGAAGCAGCAGATTTTTAATCTTGTTAAAAAAATTAAACCTGATTCTGGGACGCCTCTGTAGATTAGTTTGAATTACACCACAGCTCTTCTGTACATTGTCAGCACTTGATGTTCAAATAGAATGCATTGAAACACATTGAGATGAAGTAATGCCAACAGAGCTTTTTCAGCACATAAATAAACGTCTATTCTTGCTTCTGAAAGTAAAATGAGAACAGACATGTGTCTATGGAATGACATGTAAGTGTCAGAGTGTAGTTACAAGTATTTTTGAACGTAAATATTTCAATAGTACAAGTGTCTGCTATGAATAGACATGTAAACAACAAAAGGGTCAAATATAAAGTGTCATTAGTGTAGATACAAATATTTATAAGCAATATAAATATTTTGGAACAATAGTAAAAGACAATAGTGTCTTATGAACAGACATTTAAATAACAAAAGTGTTTATGGAATAAAATAAAATTGTCTGGTGTCTGACTGAAAAACAACAGAACAACCCCCTAATGTCAATGTCTGCGCCAGTGCTGAAATCTAATTAGCATAATAAAACAATCCCCATAAAAAGATGTCAGTTTAAGCTAGAGATCTTTGTTTATTTTCTTTGCCTTGACGAACTTGTCGCAAAACCGACCCCACCATGAACAAGTGGTTGGGGTCGGACCCCAGCATCTCCGCAATCTCTCTCAATGAATTGGCATTTACATGCTGGTCTTAATCTAATGCATGCTAGAATAGTACTGGTGAAGTACTATTGACGTTCAATGACGTTCAACACCATAGTGCCCACACACTAAGGTAAGGACCCTGGGGCTAAACCCTCTGCAACTGGATCCTGAACTTCCTGACAGGCCGCCCCCAGGTGGTAAGGGTAGGCAACAACACATCTGCCATGCTGATTCTCAACACGGGGGCCCCTCAGGGGTGCGTGCTCAGTCCCCTCCTGTACTCCCTGTTCACCCACGACTGCGTGACCAAGCACGACTCCAAACCCATCATTATGTTTGCAGACAACACAACAGTGGTAGACCTGATCACCGACAACGATGAGACAGCCTATAGAGAGGAGGTCAGAGACCTGGCAGTGTGGTGCCAGGATAACAACCTCTCCCACGTGAGCAAGATAAAGAAGCTGATAGTGGACTACAGGAAAAGGAGGACCGAACACGCCCCCATTAACATCGACGGGGCTGTAGTGGAGCGGGTTGAGAGATTCAAGTTCCTTGGTGTCCACATCATCAACAAACTATCATGTTCCAAATACACCAAGACACAGTGGTGTAAAAAGTACCCAATTGTCATACTTGAGTAAATGTAAAGATACCGTAATAGAAAATGACTTAAGTAAAAGTAAGTCATCCTGTACAAATATACTTGAGTACAAGTCTAAAAGTATATGGTTTAAAATAAACCAGAGGCCAACATTTTTCGTATTATTTGTATTTATGGATAGATAGAGGTTTACTACAACATTCCAAAATAATTTACAAACAAAGCATGTGTGTTTAGTGAGTCCGCCAGATCAGAGGCAGGAGGTAAAAGGTTTTGTTTTGTTTTTATTTACGGCTAGCCAGGGGAACACTCCAACACTCAGACATAATTTACAGATAGCCAGGGGAACACTCCAACACTCAGACATAATTTACAGATAGCCAGGGGAACACTCCAACACTCAGACATCATTTACAGATAGCCTGGGGAACACTCCAACACTCAGACATCATTTACAGATGGCCAGGGGAACACTCCAACACTCAGACATCATTTACAGATAGCCTGGGGAACACTCCAACACTCAGACATCATTTACAGATAGCCTGGGGAACACTCCAACACTCAGACATCATTTACAGATAGCCTGGGGAACACTCCAACACTCAGACATAATTTACAGATAGCCTGGGGAACACTCCAACACTCAGACATCATTTACAGATAGCCTGGGGAACACTCCAACACTCAGACATCATTTACAGATAGCCTGGGGAACACTCCAACACTCAGACATCATTTACAGATAGCCTGGGGAACACTCCAACACTCAGACATCATTTACAGATAGCCAGGGGAACACTCCAACACTCAGACATCATTTACAGATAGCCAGGGGAACACTCCAACACTCAGACATCATTTACAGATAGCCTGGGGAACACTCCAACACTCAGACATCATTTACAGATAGCCTGGGGAACACTCCAACACTCAGACATCATTTACAGATGGCCAGGGGAACACTCCAACACTCAGACATCATTTACAGATAGCCTGGGGAACACTCCAACACTCAGACATCATTTACAGATAGCCTGGGGAACACTCCAACACTCAGACATCATTTACAGATAGCCTGGGGAACACTCCAACACTCAGACATCATTTACAGATAGCCTGGGGAACACTCCAACACTCAGACATCATTTACAGATAGCCTGGGGAACACTCCAACACTCAGACAAGATTTACAAATGAAGCATTTGTGTTTAGTGAGATCAGAGGCAGTAGGGATGACCAGGGATGTTCTCTTGATAAGTATGTGAATTGGTCCATTTCCTGTCCTGATAAGCATTGAAAATGTAGGGTGTCAAGGAAAATCTATCGAGTAAAAAGTACATTATTTTCTTTAGGAATGTAGTGAAGTAAAAAATAAAGTAGTAAAAAGATATAAATAGTAAAGTACAGAAGTACAGATACCCCCCAAAAAACCCTGTCTACATGTACAAAATACCTCGACTAACCTGCACCCCCGCACATTGAATCAGAACCGGTACCCCTGTATATAGCCTCGTTACTAACCTGTACCCCCGCACATTGAATCAGAACCGGTACCCCTGTATATAGCCTCGTTACTAACCTGTACCCCCGCACATTGAATCAGAACCGGTACCCCTGTATATAGCCTCGTTACTAACCTGTACCCCCGCACATTGAATCAGTACCGGTACCCCTGTATATAGCCTCGTTACTAACCTGTACCCCCGCACATTGAATCAGTACCGGTACCCCTGTATATAGCCTCGTTACTAACCTGTACCCCCGCACATTGAATCAGTACCGGTACCCCCTGTATATAGCCTCGTTACTAACCTGTAGCCCCGCACATTGAATCAGTACCGGTACCCCTGTATATAGCCTCGTTACTAACCTGTACCCCCGCACATTGAATCAGTACCGGTACCCCTGTATATAGCCTCGTTACTAACCTGTACCCCCGCACATTGAATCAGTACCGGTACCCCTGTATATAGCCTCGTTACTAACCTGTACCCCCGCACATTGAATCAGTACCGGTACCCCTGTATATAGCCTCGTTACTAACCTGTACCCCCGCACATTGAATCAGTACCGGTACCCCCTGTATATAGCCTCGTTACTAACCTGTACCCCCGCACATTGAATCAGTACCGGTACCCCTGTATATAGCCTCGTTACTAACCTGTACCCCCGCACATTGAATCAGTACCGGTACCCCCTGTATATAGCCTCGTTACTAACCTGTACCCCCGCACATTGAATCAGTACCGGTACCCCTGTATATAGCCTCGTTACTAACCTGTACCCCCGCACATTGAATCAGTACCGGTACCCCCTGTATATAGCCTCGTTACTAACCTGTACCCCCGCACATTGAATCAGTACCGGTACCCCTGTATATAGCCTCGTTACTAACCTGTAACCCCGCACATTGAATCAGTACCGGTACCCCCTGTATATAGCCTCGTTACTAACCTGTACCCCCACACATTGAATCAGTACCGGTACCCCCTGTATATAGCCTCGTTACTAACCTGTACCCCCGCACATTGAATCAGTACCGGTACCCCCTGTAAGCATTTCACTGTAAGGTCTACACCTGTTGTAATGTTGGTTAAGGGCTTGTTAGTAAGCATTTCACTGTAAGGTCTACACCTGTTGTATTGTTGGTTAAGGGCTTGTTAGTAAGCATTTCACTGTAATGTCTACACCTGTTGTATTGTTGGTTAAGGGCTTGTTAGTAAGCATTTCACTGTAAGGTCTACACCTGTTGTATTGTTGGTTAAGGGCTTGTTAGTAAGCATTTCACTGTAAGGTCTACACCTGTTGTATTGTTGGTTAAGGGCTTGTTAGTAAGCATTTCACTGTAAGGTCTACACCTGTTGTATTGTTGGTTAAGGGCTTGTTAGTAAGCATTTCACTGTAAGGTCTACACCTTTTGTATTGTTGGTTAAGGGCTTGTTAGTAAGCATTTCACTGTAAGGTCTACACCTGTTGTATTGTTGGTTAAGGGCTTGTTAGTAAGCATTTCACTGTAAGGTCTACACCTGTTGTATTGTTGGTTAAGGGCTTGTTAGTAAGCATTTCACTGTAAGGTCTACACCTGTTGTATTGTTGGTTAAGGGCTTGTTAGTAAGCATTTCACTGTAAGGTCTACACCTGTTGTATTGTTGGTTAAGGGCTTGTTAGTAAGCATTTCACTGTAAGGTCTACACCTGTTGTATTGTTGGTTAAGGGCTTGTTAGTAAGCATTTCACTGTAAGGTCTACACCTGTTGTATTGTTGGTTAAGGGCTTGTTAGTAAGGAATTACACTAAGGTCTACACCTGTTGTATTCCGAGCATGTGACAAATACAATTAGATTAGATTAGATCATTTCAAACCCTTTACAAATAGAACCTTTTTGTAAAGTGTTACCAAAACTGGGCACAGGAATGTTCTCGAAACGTTCTCATAAAATGTATCTAGAACATTCATATCTTACATTCTGAAAACATGGCAACAACGGAATATTCTCCTTGGAAAATTGATTTATCCTGAAACCTGAACATCTGATCATTCCAGAGGGACAGAAATGTTCAGGCCTTTCCAGTGAGGGTTCACAATGAGTTCAGGAACTTCAGGAAGGGGGAACGTAGTGGGGGCCAGGTCAAAGGTACATCCCATTTTGTTACAGCAATTTTGTATTGATATTTAAAATTGTAAATTATAAGGCTTAGTGACAATTCTGTTTTTTGTCAAAGTTTACAGAATGACAAGTTTGTGTTTTAATATTGGACCCGGACACAGAACGAGTAAAAAAATATAATATATTTGTCATGTCCTGATTTGTTTCACCTGTCTGTGTTTGTCCCCTCCCCACACCAGGTGCACCCTATCTCCTTCGTCAATCAGTTTGGGTATTTAGTCCCTTGGGTTCTGTTAGGGTTTTGCCAGATCGTCTTGCCTAGTCAGTCGTTTCCAGCACTTTCTTGTATTTCTAACTCTGCCAGTCTGTTTCCCGGTATTTGGACCTCTACCTGCCTGTTGGATTACGTTCCTGTCTAGCCCTCATGTGCCTTCGACCTTCTGATCTGCTGCCAAACGAACTCTGCCTGCATTACGGATTACGAGCCTGCCTACTCCTCTGTACTACCATTCTTCTGATCCCCGGTTACGAACATTGCCTGTCATTGACTACGAGCCTGTCCTGCCCCAGATATCATATTAAACAGTCAATCTTATCTCTGCCTCCGTGTCCGCTTTTGGGTCCCGTATGTCTGTCGCCTTGTCAATATTTAAAAAAAAAATATATATAAATCAGTCAGGACTCACTGCCGCTACCTCGCTTTTCGACCAAGATGCATGAATTGAGGAGCAAACTGAGGAAGAGAGGAGCAACAGTTGGAAATGTAATGGAATGATCGGGAGACAGGTGCAGGAATGTAATAGGGTTTTTTATTATTACCCAAATTAAACAAAACACAGGGTTGAGACCCAAACAAAAAGGCGTGGCCCGTAATAAATACACAGGATGAGACCCGTAATAAATACACAGGATGAGACCCGTAATAAATACACGGGGCGAGACCCGAAATAAATACACAGGATGAGACCCGTAATAAATACACAGGATGAGACCTGTAATAAATACACAGGATGAGACCCGTAATAAATACACAGGATGAGGCCCATAATAAATACACAGGATGAGACCTGCAATAAATACACAGGATGACACCTGTAATAAATACACAGGATGACAACTGTAATAAATACACTGGAGGAGACCTGTAATAAATACACAGGAGGAGACCTGTAATAAATACACAGGATGAGACCCGTAATAAATACACAGGATGAGACCTGTAATAAATACACAGGATGAGACCTGTAATAAATACACAGGATGAGACCCGTAATAAATATACGGGGCGAGACCCGTAATAAATACACAGGATGAGACCCGTAATAAATACACAGGATGAGACCCGTAATAAATACACAGGATGAGACCCGTAATAAATACACAGGATGAGACCCGTAATAAATACACAGGATGAGACCCGTAATACAACCAGTGCAAAACAACACGCGTCACAGAAAGTCAAAATAACAACCGGGGAGATCCGTGACAGTAGATGGAACAGCAGTACCGGGGGGATCCGTGACAGTAGATGGAGCATCAGTACCGGGGAGATCCGTGACAGTAGATGGAGCATCAGTACCGGGGGGGATCCGTGACAGTAGATGGAGCATCAGTACCGGGGAGATCCGTGACAGTAGATGGAACAGCAGTACCGGGGAGATCCGTGACAGTAGATGGAACAGCAGTACCGGGGGGGATCCGTGACAGTAGATGGAGCATCAGTACCGGGGGGGATCCGTGACAGTAGATGGAACAGCAGTATTTGCTTTAAAACGGCCACATTTTCTCTCCGCCCCAAATCTGTTGAATTGCAGGTGATGGGCTTTAAAACTGCAATAAAAGGGGTGTGAACAGTTTGAACAGTTTGAACAGTGTGAACAGTGTGAACAGTGTGAACAGTTTGAACAGTGTGAAGTTGGGGGTTTGTTACTACGCCAATAAATGACAATACCCATCCGCGGACCTTTGCCACCTGGGAAATTTGTGTGATCGGACCTTCTGAAATAGCACTTTAGTACCCATGTCCTATACTACACTGAACAAAAATATAAACGTTCAACAATTTCAAAGAGTTTACTGAGTTACAGTTCATATCAGGAAATCAGTCAATTGAAATGAATTAATTAGGCCAGATTTCACATGACTGGGAATACAGATATGCATCAGTTGGTCACAGATGCCATGAAAAAAAGGTAGGGGTGTGGATCAGAAAACCAGTCAGTATCTGGTGTGACCACCACTTGCCTCATGCAGCGTGACACATCTCCTTCGCATGTGGAATATTGTCACACTCCTCTTCAATGGCTGTGCGAAGTTGCTGGATATTGGAGGGAACTGGAACACGCTGTACTACACGTCGATCCAGAGCATTCCAAATGGGTGACGTCTGGTTAGTATGCAGGCCATGGAAGAACTGGGCCATTTTCAGCTTCCAGGAATTGGGTACAGATCCTTGTGACATGGGGCTGTGCATTATCATGCTGAAACATGAGGTGATGGCGGTGGATGAATAACACGACAATGGGCCTCAGGATCTGGTCACAGTATCTCTGTGCGTTTAAATTGCCATCAAAACAATGCAATTGTGTTCGTTGTCTGTAGCTTATGCCTTCTTATACCATAACCCCACCACCATGCGGCACTCTGTTCACAATGTTGACATCAGCTGTCTGCCCGGTACAGTTGAAACCGTGATTCATCTGTGAAGAGCACACTTCTCCAGCGTGCCAATGGCCATCGAAGTTGAGTATTTGCCTACTGAAGTCGTTTATGATGCCGAACTGCAGTCAGGTCAAGATCCTGGTGAGGACGACGAGCACACAGATGAGCTTCCCTGAGACGGTTTCTGACAGTGTGTGCAGAAATCCTTTTGTTGTGCAAACCCACAGTTTCATCAGCTGTCCAGTGGCTGGTCTCAGATGCCCCCCCTGTGAAGAAGCCGGATGTGGAGGTCCTGGGCTGGCATGGCTACATGTGGTCTGCGGTTGTGAGGCTGTTTGGACGTACTGCTAAATTCCCAATGATGTTGGAGGTGGCTTATGGTAGAAAAATGTACATTCAATTATCTGGCAACAGCTCTGGTGGAAATTCCTGCAGTCAGCATGACAATTGCACGCTCCCTCGAAACATGAGACATCTGTGGCATTGTGTTGTGTGACAAAACAGCACATTTTAGAGTTAACTTTTATTGTCCCCAGCACAAGGTGCACCTGTGTAATGATCATGCTGTTTAATCAGCTTCTTGATATGCCACACCTGTCAGGTGGATGGATTATCTTGGTAATGGAGAAATTATCATTAACATGATGTAAACAAATGTGTTCACAACATTGGAGAGAAATAAGCTTTTTTCACATATAGAACATTTCTGGGATCTTTTATTTCAGCTCATGAAACATGGGACCAACATTTTACATGTTGGGTTTATGTTTTTGAGAGACCCCTCCAACACAGGGTGGATTCCACCAATATTAGTGAAGGAGCTTGACCAAACTTGAAACTTTGATCAGGCCTGTTTCGACCTCCAGTGCAGATGAGGAGAAAGAGGGCAATGGTGTTTTGTTTCATCCAGAGGCCGTAGTTAGGACATAAGCACTCTCTCCAGACGCATAAAGAGGCGGAGAAGTGGAAAGACATTCATTCTCTCCGTTTTTCAGTTTCATCGCTGTAGAGGAGCATCAAACTTCAACAAATGCACGAGAGAAACAATCGTAAATACTGAACATCCACTCCCTCACTGGCAGCAGAGTACAAATATGGAGCCAGCGTTGAGGACCCATTACCACCTGTTTTCTCCAACACACATCAATGCCCCTTTTCAGCTTATGGCGGAAACAAACGGTTGCTTCAAACACCCCACCCGAGACGGATAGAAACCAAAATCAGCCAGGGTGCAACACTTAAAATAATTTTCAAGTGAACAATGGTTTACAGTAGTCGTTCATGTTGCAGCCGAGGATATCGATTTTGGATACAGTTGTCCGTCTGTTTGTATTTAGAACTGAGATTCGCTCGCCTGCTCGCACACACACACACTGGCTACTGTAAGGCTGTGGGGTCTCTGGGGAGGGAGGAGGTGAAGTGGGGCTGAAGGGGTCGCCATTGTGCAGTTACACAGAAAAATACTGAGCGAGGCGCCCTGATCAATACATCAAATCAAATCAAATCAAATTTGATGAGTCTCATACACATATTTAGCAGATGCTATTGCAGGTGTTTCTAGCTCCAACAGTGCAGTAACATCTACCATACACAACAATACACACAGATCTAAAAGTAAAATCATGTAATTCAGAAATATATAAATATTAGGATGAGCAATGTTGGAGTGGCATTGACTAGAATACAGTAGAATAGAATACAGTATGTACATATGAGATGAGTAAAGCAAAAATATGTAAATATTATTACAATGAAATCAATACAGCTACTGGGCGTTCACAGCCAGCCACAACTCCCACAACAGGTCAAACCACAGAACTGGTATTAGAAGAGGTAGAATTAATTATATTTCTATAAACACTGCACAAACGCACAGAAAACTGCTTGGAAAGAGTACATTACAATCTCTCACTCACTATCTACCTTTCTGGATTGTCTCTGTCTGCATTACTTCCTCTCTTTCTTCTTCTTAATTTCTCTCTTTCTTCCTGATCCACACAATCTCTACCCCTCTTCTTCATTCCCCTTCATCTCACCCACCTTCCCTCCTTCCCCAGTTTTTCTGTCTTTAAACCAACAATTAGACTATAGCTGTGTGTGTGTGTGTGTGAGAGAGCTGCGGGGCGTTCATACTGTGTGGATGTATAAACAGTGTGCAGTACACACATGCATCATTATTCAGTATTGTTACAGTAGACTCCAGTCTGATCAGCCCATCATTAATAAATCACATCAAATCTAATGTTATTGGTCACATGCACGTGTTTAGCAGATGTTATTGCAGGTGTAGTGAAATGGTTGTGTTGGGTAGTTTACCCCTGGTAATGCACCACCCTCTGGAGCGCCTTGCGGTTGCGGGCGATGCAGTTGCTGTACCAGGCGGTGAAACAGCCCGACAGGATGCTTTCAATTGTGCATCTGTAAAGGCTTGTGAGGGTTTTAGGTGCCAAGACAAATTTCTTTAGCCTCCTGAGGTAAAAGAGGCTCTGTTGCGCCTTCTTCGCCACACTGTCTGTGTGGGTGGACCATTTCAGTTTGTCAGTGATGTGTACGCCAAGGAACTTGAAGTTTTCCACGTTCTCCACTGCGGACTGCGGTCCCGTCAATGTGGATAGGGGGGTGCACCTTTCCTGAAGCCCACGATCATCTACTTGGTTTTGTTGACGTTGAGTGAGAGGTTATTTTCTTGGCACCATACTCCCAGAGCCCTCACCTCCTCCCTGTAGGCTGTCTCGTCATTGTTGGTAATCAAGCCTACTACTGTTGTGTCGTCTGTAAACTTGATGATTGAAATGGATGCGTGCTTGGCTACGCAGTCATGGATGAACAGGGAGAACAGGAGGGGGCTGAGCACGCAGCCTTGTGGGTCCCCAGTGTTGAGGATCAGCGAAGTGGAGGTGTTGTTTCCTGCCTTCACCACCTGGGGGCGACCCGTCAATACATACAAAACATACCTTCAGACGAGTCCTGTGACACTTGTGGGGAAAGAAAAACAGTAGAGAAAAACGGAGAACACACATTTTTATGAGATCACCTGACAAACACCGCTGTAGAGTGGAAGGCCAACATGGATGCAGTGTATTGAGACGCAGCCCAAACTGACATTTCTGGCTTAAACTGGGGATTTTTTTTTATGTTACCTAGACTGACGTCAAATGGGGCTGGAGAAATGTAACCTCTCAAATGTAACCTAGACAGAGCTATGGATGCAAGGACTGACCATCCATGAGGCTATACATTGTTACATTGTTAACAAACAGAATAAATAAATCTTGTATTTTGGGTTCTGATGGGGTACAACAGTTGAGCTAAGCTCATGTGGCATTTAGAAGTAATTTTCCTCAAGAATCAATAGGTATATATAATTAATTTAAAAGTCCAAAAATGTATATACTTGCATATTTTGTATTGATTTTCAATGACAGAGACAGTAGTTAATGAACGGGAGATAAAGATAAGTGAAACACAGAGTAGAGCCTGTCGGTGCCAGGATACAAAAATAATCATGATTTTAGCAGTTTTTAATGGAAATTCCAAAGCCAAAAATAGTAAATATTCAATTACCAAAACATTGAAAGCATTCCATTGTCTCGGTCAGGTCAACAATAGAAACATTTGAGATGACTATGAAATGATAAAATAATGACAAGGTGTAGAGTCGAGGGTAAAGTGACTATGCATAGATAGAAGATAATAAACAGAGTAGCAGCAGCGTTCAGCAGTCTTATGGCTTGGGGGTAGAAGCTGTTCAGGAGCCTTTTGATCTCAGACTTAGTGCTCTGATACCGATTGCCGTGCGGTAGCAGAGAGAACAGTCTATGACTAGGGTGGCTGGAGTCTTTGACCATTTTTAGGGCCTTCCTCTGACACCACCTGGTATAGAGGTCCTGGATGACAGGAAGCTTGGCCCCAGTGATGTACTGGGCAGTACGCACTACCCTCTGTAGCGCCCTGCGGTCAGAGGCCGAGCAGTTGCCGTACCAGGCGGAGATGCAACCAGTCAGGATGCTCTCGATGGTTCACCTGTATAACTTTTTGAGGATCTGAGGACCCATGCCAAATCTTTTCAGTCTCCTGAGGGAGAATAGGCGTTGTCATGCCCTCTTCACAACTGTCTTGGTGTGTTTGGACAACACCACTCCTCCATGTTACAGAGAACAGCTAACTGTACGGAACAACACCACTCCTCCATGTTACAGAGAACAACTAACTGTAGGGAACAATACCACTCCTCCATGTTACAGAGAACAGCTAACTGTAGGGAACAACACCACTCCTCCATGTTACAGAGAACAGCTAACTGTAGGGAACAATACCACTCCATGTTACAGAGAACAGCTAACTGTAGGGAACAACACCACTCCTCCATGTTACAGAGAACAGCTAACTGTAGGGAACAATACCACTCCTCCATGTTACAGAGAACAGCTAACTGTAGGGAACAATACCACTCCTCCATGTTACAGAGAACAGCTAACTGTAGGGAACAATACCACTCCTCCATGTTACAGAGAACAGCTAACTGTAGGGAACAATACCACTCCTCCATGTTACAGAGAACAGCTAACTGTAGGGAACAATACCACTCCTCCATATTACAGAGAACAACTAACTGTAGGGAACAATACCACTCCTCCATGTTACAGAGAACAGCTAACTGTAGGGAACAATACCACTCCTCCATATTACAGAGAACAGCTAACTGTGTACAATATAGGCTATTATGAAGTTAAATTGAACGTAACACATACTCAGATCATGGTGAGAGTAGCAGAGATAGTGTTGTCATTTTAGACACTTTCAATGAGGGGTTCCTCAAAGAAGGTACAACGCTTGAAAGAATAGCCACAGATTCCTGTACACAAGAGGACACATCACAGGAAGTGTGACTCAGAGTTCCCTGCAGAAACATGTGACTCAGAGTTTTGTTAGGTTGGATACGCTTCCAGCGCCACTAATCTCTCCCCCAATTCTAACAGCCAGCAAACACTTGACATATCTCCCAGAAGATTGGGCCCGAGTGACGGTACACAGGAAGTGTCAGAAGGTGGCTACTTATCAGTCAGCACCCAAAGCGTACACTGTAACGAGGCTATTATCCACAGGTAGCGACTGTAGCAGAACATAGGAGGTCATTGGTGGTGTTGGTGGCTAGGGTACCGGGTATGAGTTGGGAGACGGGTGGGTAGTATCTGAAAAGGGGGCAATAGAACCACGAGGGTAATAGAAGAGCAGAATGTAGATTCCATGCAATAGCTGTTCTCACAGCAGTCGCTGTAGGGACATTCACTGAAGGAGCGCTAGTTATGGCGAATGATGCTTTAGTAACAGCATGGAACTAGACTACGGTGCTAAATGAGAGGTATTGTGAAGTATGCGTCACCGGCAGCGTTAGTAGTAGCAGGGGTTACCTTGTTAGCATCGTTGGGATATCATCTTCTGAGGGCATTGATGTTGAAACGTATACACAGTGCTGAGTTAGCTCAAAAAGAGGTCAAGTTGATTAGGACCAGCGCAAGTGTTTATCGGGTGGCCATGGAGGAAGAAGGAGACGGGGAGCAAAGTGAATATGACGTGGCTTGGGAACACCTCCTGTAACCTGGGTCTACTTTTAATACACCTTGTTTGATTAATATGTATCAAGTCTGGTAAGAATTTTGCCATTCTGTTGCTTCTGACTTTTGTTATTATTTTATTCACAATTTATTAAACTGATGGGTCTGTAATCTGCAGGGACTCTCCAGATTTTCCTGGTTTTAATATAACTGAGATACATGAAACTACGAAGCACTGAATTGAGTGACATCACAGGAGGTTGGTGGCACCTTAATTAGGGAGGACAGGCACCTGGTAACGGCTGGAGTGGAATCAGTGGAATGGTATCAAATACATCAAATACATGGTTTCCATGTGTTTGATGACATTCCATTCGCTCTGTTCCAGCCATTATGATGAGTCGTCCTCCCCTCACCAGCCTCCACTGAGTGTTGTCATTAGAGTAAATAGGGGAGCTACTTTGTCAGTGAATGTTAAATAAAATTCTATGGCAAAGCTGTCCAAATCTGGTGCTTTTCTCTGCGCGAATGTTTAAGTGTATAATATTTACTTTTGGGTAATTGCTTCAGAACTTTCGCGTCTAAAAAGGCTGTAGGATCAGACCAACAGTTGATTTAATTCTGATTTATATATACTGAACAACAATATAAACGCAACATGCAACAATTTAAAAGATTTTACTTAGTTACAGTTCATAGAAGGAAATTAGTCAATTGAAATACACTATATATATACAAAAGTATGTGGACACCCCTTCAAATGAGTGGATTCTGCTATTTCAGCCCCACCCGTTGCTGACAGGTGTATAAAATTGAGCACACCGCCATGCAATCTCCATAGACAAACGTTGGCAGTAGAATGGCCTTATTGAAGAGCTCAGTGACCGTCAAAGGATGCAATCTTTTCAAAAAGTCATTTTGTCAAATGTATGCCCTACTATAAGTGCCCCGTCAACTGTAAGTGCTGTTATTGTGAAGTGGAAACGTCTAGGAGCAATAATGGCTCAGCCGTAAATTGGTAGGCCACAAAAGCTCACAGAATGGGTCCGCTGAGTGCTGATGCGCGAACCAACTGGCAAGAGACGTCACTGACATTTACAACCTTTCCCTGACCCAGTCTGTAATACCTACATGTTTCAAGCAGACCACCATAGGCACTCCACACTGCCCTTTCCCACCTGGACAAAAGGAACACCTATGTGAGAATGCTGTTCATTGACTACAGCTCAGTGTTCAACACCATAGTGCCCTCAAAGCTCATCACTAAGCTAAGGACCCTGGGACTAAACACCTCCCTCTGCAACTAGATCCTGGACTTCCTGAAGGGCCACCCCCAGGTGGTAAGGGTAGGCAACAACACCCCACTGGGGCCCCTCAGGGGTGCGTGCTCAGTCCCCTCCTGTACTCCCTATTCACCCATGACTGCATGGCCAGGCACGACTCCAACACCATCATTATGTTTGCTGACGACACAACAGTGGTAGGCCTGATCACCGACAACGATGAGACAGCCAATAGAGAGGAGGTCAGAGACCTGGCAGTGTGATGCCAGGACAACAACCTCTCCCTCTATGTGATCAAGACAAAGGAGCTGATTGTGGACTACAGGAAAAGGCGGGCTGAACAGGCCCCCATTAACATCGACAGGGCTGTAGTGGAGCGGGTCGAGAGATTCTACCCCCAAGCCATAAGACTGCTTAACAATTAATCAAATGGGCACCCGGACTATTTACATTGACCCCCCCATTTGTTTTAACACTGCTGCTACCCACTGTCTATTATCTATGCATAGTCACTCACTGGACTCTACCCACACACTCACTGGACTCTATCCAAACACTCACTGGACTCTACCCACACACTCACTGGACTCTACCCACACACTCACTGGACTCTACCCACACACTCCCTGGACTCTACCCACACACTCCCTGGACTCTATCCAAACACTCACTGGACTCTACCCACACACTCCCTGGACTCTATCCAAACACTCACTGGACTCTACCCACACACTCCCTGGACTCTACCCACACACTCACTGGACTCTACCCACACACTCACTGGACTCTACCCACACACATACAGTATATACACACACAACATATGCTCACAAGCACATTGACACCACCACACACACACACACACACTGCTGCTACTCTGTTTATTATCTATCCTGATTGCCTAGTCACTTTTACCCCTACCTATGTACATATTACCTCAGTGACTCAGTACCAGTACATAGCATGCTTTTATTTGCCATCATGGAGCCAGTGCATTTAATAAGAGGGGAAGGAATATAATCGGCCAGCGTGCCATTGTTCAAGTCCCTGGCCAGCGCGGAGGGAACATCACAATGTGTGCAGCGATTACCCACCACGGCGTCATCCATCACCATGCTACCCTTGGCCCCTACAACACCGCCCATCTGATCACATTCCTGGACACCCTACACAACACACTCATTCCACCAGATCAGGTAGATGGCCCAGAGCAGCTCAGGTACGTTGTCATTTGGGACAACGTAAGTTTCCACAGGGCTGCTCTGGTTCGTAACTGGTTCACTGCCCACCCACGCTTTTTAGTTGTTTATCTCCCTCCATATTCTCCATTCCTCAATCCTATTGAGGAATTTTTTTCTGCCTGGAGATGGAAAGTGTATGACCGAAATCCACAAACGCGTATACCTCTTCTCCAAGCTATGGAAGACGCATGTGGAGATATAGCAGCTGATGCTTTTCATGGCTGGAATTGCCATGCTAGGCGATATTTCCCCCGCTGCTTGGCCAGGGAAAACATTGCTTGTGATGTGGATGAGGTGCTGTGGCCAGACCGCAACAGAAGAGAGGATACAGCATAGTTATTTTCTTTACTGTAACTGTATACATTAAATTCTTCTGTTTTGTATGTAGACCACTGTATGTGCAACTTTGTGTTGGTTGGGAATGGGATGTACACTGTGTACATTGTTTTTGTGGGAAAAATAAAATATATTTGTTACCGTGTATGTGTGTTCTGAGTATAAAAACAATATTCTCAAATATTTTACAACACACTTATATATGTACTGTCTGTAGTAACGGCAACACTGAACCAAAAAAAGGCATAAGTCATTATGATGAACGGAGAAGAAGTGTTTTCCATTCATCATAGTGTTTTACATTGAGCACATCAGTGTTCAACTGGTTCTTATAAATGTCTATTCATATGATGGTTTGTGTCATTTGAAAACAAAATACCCTTTTGATAAGAAATAACATTGTTTTGAATGTAAAGTTTCATTTTGCTGGAGAATTGAGGGGTTTTGCCCATTGTGTGTGTGTTGTTTGATTTGTGTGTAGAGTTCTGAGAATATGAGGCTTTCAGAACATGTGTGTAAACAATAGAGAAAAACTGTAAGTAGTACTTTCAAGTATTTTTTGGGGTATCTGTACTTTACAACTTTTACTTCACTACATTTCTAAAGAAAATGATGTACTTTCTCGTTACATTTTGTAAATTTCTTATCAGGACAGGAACGTTTTATAAAATTCACACACTTTAAGAGAACATCCCTGGTCATCCCTGCTGCCTCTGATCTGGCGGACTCACTAAACACATGCTTTGTTTGTAATTGATGTCTGAATGTTGGAACATGCCCCTGGCTATTCGTAAAAAAACCTTTTTTTTAATAATGCCATCTGGTTTGCTTTATATATGGAATTAAAAAAGATTTTTATACTTAAGTATATTTTAGCAAATACATTTACTTTTAAGTTTATTTAAAACCATATAATTTTAGAATTTTATTCAAGTAGTATTTTACTGGGTGACTTTTACTTGAGTCATTTTCTATTAAGGTATCTTTACTTTTACTCAAGTATGAACATTGGTTTGGACGGAATCTCCAATCTGTGGAATTCCCACTTTCTCCTAATTGTGACCCACAGTCTCTTTTCAGTCTTATGTTCCAAACTTTTTTTTTAACATTGGATAAAAGTACACACTCTGAGCTTCAAAATGGCATATCATACACTGTAGAGGAAACATGGGGAAGTAATGCTGCTTCAAAAAGGTTGATACATTTTAATCCCATTTAAGAGAAAATGGCCTTTAACATGTTTCTGTGATTTTCACACACTTGCTCCTTGGGAAACATATATTTAGAAAAGTAATACTTTCAACAAATTGCCAAAAATGGATTTCTAACCAAGTTACCCCATTAGGCAAACCATTAAATTGCCTGTTGTTATATAAGAAGGATAACCTTTCACATTGAACAGCTACAGTGCATCGTTCAGACCCTCTAAAGCCTTCACTTAGGAACAAATGCGGCCATGTGCTAAAGCAGTGAGGTTAAAAAACGAAGAAAAGATTAACAATAAAATCATTTATTAACGTGCTAAAGGTAGTAGCCTACAATTAGGAAAAACTTAACACAAAGGCTTACATCTAAACTTAGACATATCATAAGATCCTTTGAGTAACTTTGGTTCAGGTTATGAGATATATATATACACACACACACACACATTTTTTTTTTTTTTTTTATGTAACCTTTATTTAACTAGGCAAGTCAGTTAAGAACAAATTCTTATTTACAATGACGGCCTACACCGGCCAAACTCAGATGACGCTGGGCCAATTGTGCGCCGCCCTATGGGACTCCTAATCACGGCCGGTTGTGATACAGCCTGGATTCGAATATTCGATATGAACAAAGGAATCTAGCCTGAGGGCATATTTCTGTCCTGCCCTTTGGTGCAGGACATGTAATGTCCATGGAATTTTAATTCCAAAAGTATATGTTTGCCTGGTCGTGTCCAGTCAGGGGGATGCTTTCACATCTCTGGGAGGAAGGACGTCAACATTGCACAGCAGTGGAAGCCTGGTTCCATCTGAGTGAAAGGTCTTTGGCCACAACAACACCAGGCTCCAGACAATTAAAGCTGTAAAAAAGGAGGAAAGCAGACAAAATTAGACAAGACATTTAAACCTTGCATATCAGCAATAACATGAATTGACCCCCAAGTCCAAGCAATAAGCTCAAAGTACAAAGACAAAATAGCTGAAGTTTTGCTTGTTCACTCTAGATCAGGTTTATGATTTTCTAGATCACTGGAGGTTTATGCTGGATGACAAATTCCAGAAAAATAGGTTAAAACATGAATGAATTCATGTCCGATAGCTTGTTATTGCCTGTTGACTGCTACAGCTGTACTAACATGCCCTGTACACACTTAAACTGCTTTCAGCCAAACAATGGCATAGCAGACACAAGATAACTAGCTAGATTTAGCAAACATTTAGCGTCATAATTACCAGCTGGCTAGATAAAAATGGTATTCACCTAGCTAGCCATGCAAAACAATCTATAACCCAATGGCTAGCTACACAAAACAAAAATATCAACGTAACATGTAAAGTGTTGGTCCCATGTTTCATGAGCTGAAATAAAAGATCCCAGACATTTTCCCGATGCACAAAAAGCTTATTTCTCTCAAATTTTCTGCACCATTTTTTTTACATCCCTGTTAGTGATCATCCATCCACCTGACAGGTGTGGCATATCAATAAGCTGATTAAACAGCATGATCATTACACAGGTGCACCTTGTGCTGGGTACAATAAAAGGCCACTTTAAAATTAGCCGTTTTGTCACACAACACAATGCCACAGATGTATCAAGTTGAGGGAGCGTGCATTTGGCATGCGGACTGTAGGAATGTGCACCAGGGCTGTTGACAGATAATTAATTGTTAATTTCTCTACCATAACCCACCTCCAACATAGTTTTAGAGAATTTGGCAGCATGTCCAACCGGCCTCACAATCGCAGACCACGTGAATGGAGTCGTGTGAGCGAGCGGTTTGCTGATGTCAACGTTGTGAACAGAGTGCCTCATGGTGGCGGTGGGGATATGGTATGGGCAGGCATAAGCGACAGACAACAGACACAATTACATTTTATTGATGGCAATTTGAATGCACAGAGATACCGTGACCAGATCCTGAGGCCCATTGTCGTGCCTTTCATCCGTCGCCATCACCTCATGTTTCAGCATGATAATGCACGGCCCCAATGTCGCAAGCATCTGTTCACAATCCCTGGATGTTGAGAATGTCCCAGTTCTTCCATGGCCTGCATACTCACCAGACATGACACCCATGTTTGGGATGCTCTGGATCGATGTGTATGACAGCGTGTTCCAGTTTCCGCCAATATCCAGCAACTTCGCACAGCCATTGAAGAGGAGTGGGACAACATTCCATAAGTCACAATCAAGAGCCT
The DNA here is from genome assembly GCA_023634145.1 of Thymallus thymallus. Lineage (NCBI taxonomy): Eukaryota > Metazoa > Chordata > Actinopteri > Salmoniformes > Salmonidae > Thymallus > Thymallus thymallus. Next base: position 2,984,376 of record CM042413.1, on the reverse strand, counting down.
GATCAACTCTATACAAAAGAGATGTGTCGACCTGCATGAAATAAATGGTGGTCACATCAGATACTGACTGGTTTTCTGATCCACGCCCCTACCTTTATTTTAAGGTATCTGTGACAAACAAATGCATATCTGTATTCCCAGTCATGTGAAATCCAAAGATTAGGGCCTAATACATTTATTTCAATTGATTTCTTTATAGGAACTGTAACTCAGTCAAATCTTTGAAATTGTTGCATGTTGTGTTTATATTATTGTTTAGTATATTTAGCTGTCATTTTTGCATGGCTAGCTAACTAGCCAATTTAGCTTGTGTCCCTATAATGAAACATGGGGTTTGATTAGCTTTTAGCATTCACACCAAAGTGGCTATTTTCGGTAGCTAGCTAGTTAAACATGACAAACTGGCAAACATGAAACATATTATCATCATCATCATCATCATCGTCATGCATGCCTTAGCACATCAGCAATCAACATTAACAGCAGAATGCAACTGGCCAGCTCAGCTAGGTGCCTTAACGTTGGGTTGTGGGACCAAGCAATCTATAAAGGCACCTGTATGCAACTCTCTAGCTAGCTAACAATAGTTAGCAATTAAAAACAACTTTTTGATACAGTTGAGACCATAACGTATGTACATGTAGCTATCTTGGCATTTTAACTGTAGACTCTTACCGGTGTATGGATTATGATGATTCACAGAGCTGTGTCGATACCAGCAGCTGTATTCAGGACAACACCGCAGTAGCAGAGAGCAGGATGTGCCATTTAACAGAAAAGCCTTGAGTGACAGATAGTGGTGGGGAGGCGACTCCAAAATAATCGATTCCTCCACTCCTTGCCCGTCAACTCCCAGTGTCGACTCCCATTTCTAGGAATTAACTCCTCGATCTTAAGATTCTGTATTTTTGCAACAGAGGAAAGTAGTTGCTGTAGGCTACTTCAGAGAACACAAACTCACATCTTTCACAGCAAAGAAATAGCGAGTGAGCTAGCTAGAGAGACGGAGAGAGAGGGGAGGGGCACAGCCAGGCATGACAGCCGCCAGGCATGACAGCCACCAGGCATGACAGCCACCCACCAGGCATGACAGCCACCCACCAGGCATGACAGCCACCCACCAGGCATGACAGCCACCCACCAGGCATGACAGCCAGCCACCAGGCATGACAGCCAGCCACCAGGCATGACAGCCAGCCACCAGGCGTGACAGCCAGCCACCAGGCGTGACAGCCAGCCACCAGGCGTGACAGCCAGCCACCAGGCATGACAGCCAGCCACCAGGCAGACAGACAGCCACCAGGCATGACAGACAGCCACCAGGCAGACAGACAGCCACCAGGCAGACAGACACACCAGGCAGACAGACAGCCACCAGGCAGACAGACAGCCACCAGGCAGTCACAGTCAGAACCGTTCATCGGTAAATCAAAAGATCTCGCAATTTCTAGGCTTACAATGTCTTGCGCAGGGTGAACTTTTCTACACGCAACAGGCCGAAGACCAAACACACACTAGCGTTTTTCAAAGCGAAAAGAAAGAGCAGGTGACCCAGCGAGGGAGTGGATCTAGGCAGGCAGACAGACAACCGCAACTGTGCGCATGGGCTATATCTTGGTAAACTGCCTCGTAAATTCACCAAAGGTATATATGCATCAGTTTAATTAGGCCTAAATGTGCAATAAACAGTATTGTGCCTATAGCTTATTTAATGAAACCCTGGCTGGAGAGCTACCTTCCTGTAGGTTGTTGCTCCAACCCCAGTAACCTGATTCAGCTTGTGAAAAGCTACAGGATGGTTGTTCTCCACAAACAAGGTTAGAGAGCCCTGTCCTAGGCAAATACGGTTCAGCAGCTCAAATGAGCAGGATGGGGGGCACTGTTATTAGGAAGGATGTTTACCATGGATGGATCGCTTAATCAATGATCACACCTAATCAGTTTAAATATTATGGGGGCACCTATACATTTGGCAGAGAGCACAAGTTATTAGTGTAGCCTATATTGTCTAAACATGACGTTGAAATATCTTCAAGCCTAGGATGTGTGTGTGTATGTGTGGGCTTATGAATGGGTATGTGAGGGAGGGGGCATATGAATATGTGTAGGAGGGTGGGATGCATATGGTATATGTTGTGTGTGAATGAATGAGAATGGAGTAAGTCGATGTATGGATGGGTGTAAGGGTGTCTGAGAGGAAGGGAGGGTGTCAGAGGAAGGGAGGGTGTCTGAGAGGAAGGGAGGGTGTCTGAGAGGAAGGGAGGGTGGGAAAAGATGAGAGGTTGGGACAAGCTTGACTTGGGTGGGTAGGTTGGCTTTGACTGGATGGAGAGAGTGCACAAATTTGTTTTGAGAGTGAATTGTTTGTTGCAGAAAGTTACGTTTAACAGGGTAGTCTATTTTGTTTAATTTTATTTACAGACGGCTTGTATAGGTCCAGAAAAATACATCAGTTACCTTCTCTCTAGCCTAGCGGTTAGAGCGTTGGGCCAGTAACCGAAAGGTCACTGGTTCGAATACCCGAACCGACAAGTTTAAAAACCTGGTGGTTGTGTCCTTGAGCAAGGCACTTATCCCACGTGGGACCAGTACGAAAAAAGTATGCACTAACTAACTGTAAGTCGCTCTGGATAAGAGCGTCTGCTCAATGACTAAAAGGTAAATGTATCCTTCAAAGTAGCCACCCTTTGCCTCGATGACAGCGTTCCCCGTGCAATATGACAGCGTTTGAGAGGATCTGCAGAAACTCCCCAAATACAGGTGTGCCAAGCTTGAAGCATCATACCCAAGAAGATTCAAGGGTATAATCACTGCCAAAAGGTGCTTCAACAAAGCACTGGGTAAAGGGTCTGAATACTTACGTCATTGTGATCAGTTTTAGATTTTTAATACATTTGCAAGAATAAAAAATAAAAAAATGTTTTTGCTTTGTCATTATGGGGTATAGTGTCATTATGGGGTACTGTGTCATTATGGGGTATTGTGTCATTATGGGGTATTGTGTCATTATGGGGTATTGATGTCATTATGGGGTATTGATGTCATTATGGGGTATTGATGTCATTATGGGGTATTGGTGTCATTATGGGGTATTGTGTCATTATGGGGTATTGATGTCATTATGGGGTATTGTGTCATTATGGGGTATTGTGTCATTATGGGGTATTGTGTCATTATGGGGTATTGTGTCATTATGGGGTATTGATGTCATTATGGGGTATTGTGTCATTATGGGGTATTGATGTCATTATGGGGTATTGTGTCATTATGGGGTATTGTGTCATTATGGGGTATTGATGTCATTATGGGGTATTGTGTCATTATGGGGTATTGTGTCATTATGGGGTATTGTGTCATTATGGGGTATTGTGTCATTATGGGGTATTGATGTCATTATGGGGTATTGTGTCATTATGGGGTATTGTGTGTAGGTTGATGAGGGGAAAAAAACAATTTAATCCATTAGAATAAGGCTGTGATGTAACAAAATGTGCAACAAGTCAAGGGGTCTGAATACTTTCTGAATGCTGTAGGTAGAAGCTGCCGAATGTCATTATTGGTGAGTTTTCAAGCGAATGTGAACGAGAGACATTGTGCAAATGAACCAAGTTTTGACGCATGCTTCTCTGAAGGAAAAACCATACTGTGTACACACTGTGTGGAGTCTGGGAGTCGCTAGGGCAACGGGCCTGCCTGCTCTGCTCGGAGAAGATAGGGGAGGGGTAGACGGGCCCAAAGCGGAGAGGATACATTTCAAGGGAATCAAGCTGCAGTGGCAGCTGTACAGATAACTCATCCAAAGGGCTTTGACTTCTCAAACACGACAGAAAGCTAAAACAATATGATGCCCCATGACCTTATTAATTCAGCCACTTACTTAGATAGCTAGCAAGTCAGAATGTTTTGTTTTTCCACGCAAGAAAAAAAAGATCAAATGCAGGATAAGAAATACACTACATGATCAAAACCATGGGCATTAATATGGAGTTGGTCCCCCTTTGCTGCTATAACAGCCTCCACTCTTCTGGGAAGGCTTTCCACTAGATGTTAGAACATTGCTGTGGGGACTTGCATTCAGCCAGAAGAGCATTAGTGAGGTCGGGCACTGATGTTGGGCGATTAGGCCTGGTTCGCAGTCGGTGTTCGAATACATCCCAAAGGTGTTCGATGGGGTTAAGTACTTCCACACCGATCTCGACAAACCATTTCTGTATGGACATCACTTTGTGCAAGGGGGAATTGTCATACTGAAACAGGAAAGGGCCTTCCCAAACTGTTGCCAAAACGTTTGAAGCATAGAATTGTCTAGAATGTAATATGCTGTAGCTTCAAGATTTCCCTTCACTGGAAACAAGAGGCCAAGCCTGAACCATGAAAAACAGCGCCAAACTATTATTCCTCCTCCACTAAACTTTACAGTTGGGACTATGTATTGGGGCAGGTAGCGTTATCCTGGCATCCACTAAACCCAGATTAGTCAGTCGGACTGCCAGACTGTGAAGCTTGACTCATCACTCCAGAGGACGCATTTCCACTGCTCCAGTGTCCAATGGCGGCGAGCTTTAAACCACTCCAGCCGACGCTTGGCATTGTGCATGGTGATCTTAGGCCTGTGTGCGGCTGCTCGCCATTTCACGAAGCTCCTGACGAACAGAGGCAGTTTAACTCATTAGTGAGTGTTGCAACCAAGGACAGACTATTTTTACGCACTACGCGGTCCCGTTCTCTGAGCTAGTTTGGCCTTCCACTTCGCGGCTGAGCCGTTGTTGCTCTAAGATGTTTCCACTTCACAATGCCAGCACTTACCGTTGACCGGGTCAGCTCTAGTAGGGCAGAACTGAAAGCGCAAACCACAGCATTTAACTATGGCAAAGTGACTGGGAATATGGCAGAATACAAACAGTGTAGTTATTCCATCCGTAAGGCAATCAAACAGGCAAAACGTCAGTATAGAGACAAGTAGAGTCGCAATTCGACGGCTCAGACACATCAGACAGTGCTCTGACTGATGTGTAAGCTATGTTTCTAGGTGTAACCAGTCTACTTTCTCCAGTAAAATGCAATATTAACTTTACATTAGGAAATGTAGCTGGTTACATTCTTCATACGATAAACATTAGAAGTAAGATGGCGGCCATTTTAGCAAAAAAAAAAAATACCTTGCTTTTTCATTGTAGGCTCATTTAATTGTGTGGCTGCCAGCCAAATAGTGTTGCACTGCTGTTGTCATCTGATGAAAATTAAGCTACTTTCTGATGAATGTGTTGCACTAAGGTATTTTCTGTGAAGGAAAAGTATAGAAGCAAAAATATAAAACGCAACCCCTGTCAATACACAGCTGGACTCACCTGCTACCACTTTCTCCCATTGTGCTATTTACAAACACGTGACTGGCTCAACTGTTCTGGGGAACTACTGTGAGCTTCATAGTGTAAAATAACGTGACCGGTGAAGTGAAGAACGCAATCTGCTTTATCTTCTAAAGTATTGCACAAGTTGATTGCAGGTATTAACTTAAAAAGTAGCTACAAATATAAAAATGTATTGAAAAATGTCCAAAAGGTTTTCTACTAGTATATAAAAAAACATCCCATGGCTATTTCCAAATACCCTGGTGGACGGTATATACAATATACTGCTCAAGCCTAGTCAGATGTCTTTCTCGCTGTCTGAGCCTCTCCTCTGACATTATGTGGAGATCAGGCCAGGGACAGTGACAGAGGTTGACTCTGGGATAAAGTCACAGCAATGCTCAGTAGCAACACTGGATGTACTAGCGGCCCTCAACATGAGGGGTACACTCCCTCTGGGAGCAAGCCTTCTACCTGACTGCACACAGACCATTAGACTAGAGACTCACTGTGTGTGTGTGTGTGTGTGTGTGTGTGTGTGTGTGTGTGTGTGTGTGTTGGTCCTGCCAATGAAGTATTTTTGTATCACAAACACACAACTACACACACACACAACCATCCACACAACTACACACACACAGTTCTTGCATCACCCTTCATTAAGCCTTCAGTCTCATTGAAGTGAGTTACAGAAAGAGCACGCATGTAGCCTCGTACTGACTGAGCCAGTGGACTCTTTCTAGATGATTCCTCAGTGAGCCGTGAGTGTGTGTCAGACCACCTTCATAACAGGGCATCACTCTGTCTCTATAGCAGGGGGATTCCAAATGGTACTGCACAGTGGGATACCAGAGAGGAGGAACAGAGGCTAGGGCTGTTGCAGTGACTGTATTACCACCATACCACAGTAAAATTCCATGTGACCATTGAGTCACGGTAATCTCCTTGGTAGTACCCAACTCCCTAAAGATCATCAGGTCACTAACGGCCTGGTATTGTCACATCAAAACACTATTGTGCTTTTAAAACTCACCTCACTGTGATTGATCAATTTGAAGAAACAGGTTGAAACGGAGTTGAAAACATGGTCGTTGGGGATGTTGTTTCAAAGCTTAACAATGAAATGGACAATGATTTCTAATTAATTCAAAACATCCATACACATATTAGAGCTTATACTTAGCATAGGCCTATTATACAGTACAGTACATAGCCTATTACGCATGGCAAAAAAAAAAACTGATTTGGTACATAATTGGTTCAGCCTGTATTATTATGCATACTGGATGGACTGGTTACCTTATGCTAAGCTCCAAACTTTATATCCATGAGTCTTGGAGAGAATGTATAGGCAAGAGGCTGCATGCTCCTCAAAATAGGTTGATGTGTGGAGTGAAATAATTTGAGTAGCCTACCGGAGAAAAAAAAGAAAAATGGCCTCCATTCGCTATCTCTATTGGACTGCATACTGATGACGTACTTCGCCCCGGTTCCTGCCCATTAGATAAATGGGCCATTCTAAATCTAAACTAATGTTACATATTAGTGAATACAAAGAATACATTGAGAATAGCCTGATGGGTGAAAATATGAACACTTGAGAGAACGGCATGTGCAGCAAAAAAACATCATCAATAGCCTACAGTCACATCATGCAGCCCATATGCTTTGTGTTTTGATATGTAAGACATTCTAAGGTTTGTATCGTTCACAACTAAAGTTTCCAAATGACTCTAAATCTAGCATATAGGACGTGTTTGAAATGATCACCGGTCAAACGTTTTAGAACACCTACTCAATCAAGGGTTTTTCTTTACATTGTAGAATAGTGAAGACATCAAAACTAACTTTGCCTTGACAGCTTTGCACACTCTTGGCATTCTCTCAACCAGCTTCATCTGGAATTCTAAATAAAACACTGACAGTGTCACCAGAAAAGCACCTCCACACCATAACACCTCCTCCATGCTTTACGGTGGGAAATACACATGCGGATATCATCCGTTCACCCACACCGCATCTCACAAAAACACAGCGGTTGGAACCAAAAATCTCCAATTTGGACTCCAGACCGAAGGACAAATTTCCACCGGTCTAATATCCATTGCTCATGTTTCTTGGCCCAAGCAAGTCTCTTCTTCTTATTGGTGTCCTTTAGTAGTGGTTTCTTTGCAGCAATTCGACCACAAAGGCCTGATTCACACAGTCTCCTCTGAACAGTTGATGTTGAGATGTGTCTGTTACTTGAATTCTGTGAAGCATTTATTTGGGCTGCAATTTCTGAGGCTGGTAACTCTAATGAATCTATCATCTGCAGCAGAGGTAACTCTGGGTCTTCCTTTCCTGTGGTGGTCCTCATGAGAGCCAATTTCATCATAGCACTTGGTTTTTGCGACTACAACATTTCCTTGTCTTAAAGTAATGATGGACTGTCATTTCTCTTTGCTTATTTGAGCTGTTTTTGCCATAATATGGACTTGGTCTTTTACCAAATAGGGCTATCTTCTGTATACCCCCCCCCCCCCCTCACACTACTACAACATGGTGACTAACTGATTCCGTTATGATACATGAATCTCAACTACTGTAGCCTAGCGAGTCATCTTTTCCACTCAAAATGCAACCATGTTCATAAGACACAGTCTATTCTACTGTTGATCTGGCTGCGTCAAAACTAGTCAGATTTTATTGCTATGCAAGAATCCCTTGCCGATTTATGCATGTTGATTTTAAACTCTCGTAAGAATGTTTCAGATTAACTACATTCTCATCATTAGATGTTTCTCCAATCGAACGTGTTCCTGCATATAAATACTTTGGCATTTGGATTGATATGGATTTGACATTTTAAAAAAATATATATATGAGCTGGTTAAGAAGCTAAAATGTAAAGTTGTCTTTTTGTACAGGAACAGATGGTGCCTTTCTCTAAGCAGTAGGAAGAAGATTATTCACTCAACCTTTTAATATGGTCTTGATTATGGTGATATTATTCATCAAAGTGCAGCTGCTACTACTCTTAAACCTTTGGTGCCATCTACCATAGTGCTCTTCGTTTTGTTACAGGTGACAGTTTTGATACTCATTCTGTATCAAAAGGTTGGCTGGACTCTAAATACAAAGGCCCTTCTTCATAAACTTCCGTGTTATCAAACTTTGCTGTTGAAGTATAGACACCTGACTTGCCTATCCCACTCACAGGATTCATTCACTCTTGAGGTTCCTAGGGTCTCCACCGAGCTAGGTAAAACTGCTTTTAGTTTTAAAAATGGAACAAAATTCAAAATACATTTAATATTGATGTTCTGTTGCCGTTAGCGCAATTTAAACAGTATTGATTGGGGACTTACGTATTTGTAACTGTTTTTCTGGGTGATGTGATGTTTTATTTGTTCTTCCCATGACTGTGTTTTGTATTTTAACATTAGGCTACTTTGGTGAATTTGTATACGTCTCAATGTATCTTCCCTGTTAAAATAAAGGTTCAATAATAATGTTATTGAACAGTCAATTACCCTGAGACCGGCAGTCTTTTACACGACAATAACCGGCTGACAAAATGTCATGACCGCCACAGCCCTAGCAGAGGCCAACAGAGAGAGTAGCAGAGATAGAAGCCGTGTCCGTAAACTAGGGGTGTGAACTTTTCAACAAAATTGGGATTCTTAACGTTAAGAAACATCCCTAACTGAGAAACAATGTTTTTCTGCACACAAAATTAAAATCCCAAGGCAGTGATCACAAAACATCTTATTGCCTAACTAGACGATAGGCGTAAAGGTCTGTGGAAAGCTGGGTAATTTAAATAAAGAGAGGAAGAGGCGAACTTTAGGCTACTTTGGTGAATTTGCGAGGAATGCAAGACAAGACTTTGCGATATACCGATTACCAAGACATACAGTGCCTTCGGAAAGTATTCAGACTCCTTAACTTTTTACAGATTTTGTTATGTTACAACCTTACTCTAACATTGATTAAATAGTTTTTTTTTTTTATCTCCCCTCAATACCTCATAATGACATCAATCTACACACAATACCTCATAATGACATCAATCTACACACAATACACCTTAATGACAATTAAGTGATTTATTAAAAATAAAAAACGGAAATATTACATTTAATTAAGTATTCAGACCCTTTACTCAGTACTTTGTTGATGCACCTTTGGCAGCGATTATAGCATTGAGTCAAGCTTGCCACACGTGTATTTGGGGAGTTTCTCCCATTCTTCTCTGCAGATCCTCTCAAGCTCTGTCAGGTTGGATGGGGAGCGTTGCTGCTCAGCTATTTTCAGATCTCTCCAGAGATGTTCGATCGAGTTCAAGTCCGGGCTCTGGCTAGGCCACTCAAGGACATTCAGAGACTTGTCCCAAGGACATTCAGAGACTTGTCCCAAGGACATTCAGAGACTCGTCCCAAAGCCACTCCTGCATTGTCTTGGCTGTGTGCTTAGGGTCACTGTCGTGTAGGAAGGTGAAGCAGGTTTTCATCAAGAATCTCTCTGTACTTTGCTCCATTCATCTTTGCCTCAATCCAGACTAGTCTCCCAGTCCCTGTAACTGAAAAACATCCCCACAGCATGGTCCTCCAGACATGACCCTTGGCATCAGGCCAAAGAGTTTTATCTTGGTTTCAGACAAGAGAATCTTGTTTCTCATGGTCCGAGAGTCTTTAGGTGCCTTTTGGCAAACATTTACTGAGGAGTTGCTTCCGTCTGGCCACTCTACCTGATAGGTGGAGTGCTGCAGAGATGGTTGTCCTTCTGGAAGGTTCTCTCATCTCCACAGAGGAACTCTGGAGCTCTGTCAGTGACCATCGGGTTCTTGGTCACCTCCTTGACCAAGGCCCTTCTCCCCCGATTGCTCAGTTTGGCCGGGCGGACAGCTCTAGAACGAGTCTTGGTGGTTCCAAACTTCTTCCATTTAAGAATGATGGAGACAACTGTGTTCTTGGGGACCTTCAATGCTGCAGAAATGTTTTAGTACCCTTCCCCAGATCTGTCCCTCGACACAATCCTGTATCTGAGCTCTACGAACAATTCTTTCGATCCTTGGCTTGGTTTATGCTCTGACATGCACTGTCAACTGTGTGACCTTATATAGACAGGTCTGTGTCTTTCCAAATCTTGTCCAACCAATTGAATTTACCACATGTGGACTCCAATCCAGTTGTAGAAACATCAAGGATGATCAATGGAAACAGGATGCACCTGAGCTCAATTTCGAGTCTCATAGCCAAGGGTCTGAATACTTATGTAGAGTATTCAGACCCTAGCTAAATTTTTTGAAAACCTGTTTTCGCTTTGTCATTATGGGGTATTGTGCGTAGATTGATGAGGAAAAAAATGTATGTTATACATTTTCGAATAAGGCTGTAACGTAACAAAATGTGGAAAAAGTAAATGTGTCTTTCTCTTTGCTAATGTTGCAAACGTGTGTTCAGACTTCAGTTATGAGAAATTGTAAGCCAAGAAATTACGAGATACCAATAGATAGGCGTAGTGCAAGGTTCTGACTGTCTGCCTGGTGGCTTACCTGCCAATACTGTGCTCCTCCCTTCTCTCGCCGTCCTTCGCTAGCTCGCTATGAAAGATGCAAGTGTTTTTCTTTTCGGAAGTAAGGCAAGTAATCAGTCTCCTCCGTTCCAAAAATACTGAATCTTAGGAGTCGATTCCAATCTTGATACTAAGAACTGGGAGTCGACACCGGGAGTCGGTGCAAGGAGTCGAGCAATCAATTATTTTGGAATCAACTCTCCACAACTATGTCATTGTTGTTAACAGTTGTAAAAATGGCAAACAACAGCAGCAAAGACCTGTATAGCATTACTTTGAGAAGTTAAATGACAAGGAAATGCTAACTTTGTGAGGTAGAATTGAGGTACAGCGATGGTAGTACAGTTGCTAAACCTTCTGAAAGGGACACACCGTGAGACCCAAACCTTTGCTGGCATCAACTGCATTGTGAATTCACATGGTAGTTTAAACATTAAGAAATAATAATAATAATAATAATAAAGTCACATCCCTAGATTAGATAGTAAAAAAAACAAATCTCTTTCATAAATTCTTTAAACAATAAATGCTAATTTACCAACATTTCTGAAAATGGATATATGGCGTTTTGGAATGAAACTCTTCAAATATTTTTACAGTAGGCCTATCAGGCAAAACACACTGCAGCATCAATAGGCTATACAGCCAGCAAGCAGCTACACTCTCATTGGGCTAATCTATCAGCTATTCTCCTCCATCTAACAGAAGCCCACAACATAACCAACACAGCTTCTCATTTGCTGGGAAGACGGCAAAAGAAACACACTTATGTCAGCTTCAACAGTAGATTAATGGCCCTACGTTTTCAACTGGTCGTTCAGTACAGCACAATTTCCATTAAATGTAAACGTTCCAGAACGTAACAACTTACTGAACGCAGCCCTGATGGCACTCAATAGCTGCTGTATCATCCAATCACAGAGCAAATACAAGTCACGTCATTTGTTAGCAAACACGTGACGGCACATCATGGGCTTGTTCGACATTTCAGCCGACAGTGCAGGTGACTGCCGATTGACTGATCTACAAATCACCGTGCATCATAATTAACTACTCATTATTATTTGTAGATCAGTCGGTCAGTCACAATTTACCCAAACGGGGAGGTGTTGTAGGTTGGGGAACGCTGTCAGCATGGCCACTGTCTTTTAAATATGTCACCGATTGCTTAAAGCCACACCCACCAAATGGAGGCAAACGTCCCTCAAAGTCTGTTCAAGAACATACAAGAACGTTTTGAAAAAGTGTGTCATTCAGTACAAACCGTTCCTCAACGTAGCAAACGCTCAAGCGAACTGAACGCACCTCGTGTTTGCTAACAGATCATGTGACTTGATTGTGATTGGATGATACAGACTGCAATGCTGTATGGGATGCATAGACACAGGAATACAAAAATATATTGTGTGTAGGTTTTGGTGGTCTTTGAAACAAAGTGACGGTTAAAAAACATGATTTCTCAACACAGAAGTTAAAACATCTTTAAGTGATTGGCACGGAATCGAAATACTAATTGTTTTGCAATCTCTGTAGAAAATAGAACGTCCTACGTTGCACAGTATATATCGGTAATATTTGAGATCACCATGGGTTAGGAGAATTGTGAATCCACGCCCTATCGATGGGTTAGATAGATAGATAGATAGATAGATAGATAGATAGATAGATAGATAGATAGATAGATAGATAGATAGATAGATAGATAGATAGATAGATAGATAGATAGATAGATAGATAGATAGATAGATAGATAGATAGATAGATAGATAGATAGATAGATAGATAGATAGATAGATAGATAGATAGATAGATAGATAGATAGATAGATAGATAGATAGATAGATAGATAGATAGATAGATAGATAGATAGATAGATAGATAGATAGATAGATAGATAGATAGATAGATAGATAGATAGATAGATAGATAGATAGATAGATAGATAGATAGATAGATAGATAGATAGATAGATAGATAGATAGATAGATAGATAGATAGATAGATAGATAGATAGATAGATAGATAGATAGATAGATAGATAGATAGATAGATAGATAGATAGATAGATAGATAGATAGATAGATAGATAGATAGATAGATAGATAGATAGATAGATAGATAGATAGATAGATAGATAGATAGATAGATAGATAGATAGATAGATAGATAGATAGATAGATAGATAGATAGATAGATAGATAGATAGATAGATAGATAGATGATAGATAGATAGATAGATAGATAGATAGATAGATAGATAGATAGATAGATAGATAGAAAGTACACAAAAGACAGATACACGGCATTGCTGACAACGTCATGAAAACAATGTGCACACTTCAAAGTCTGTGAGTTGTTGTTGATTCTGGATGGCCAGATAGAAACTGCCTTGTGGGGAATCGTAAGTGAGTCGTTTCAGCTAGTTTCATCTTGTTTTTGATACCATGTCTGGTTTTAAAGTGTATTGACTGGCTTCATGTTAATGCTAATATGGCAAAACTTGATTAGCTAGCTAACAAACAACTGTAATGATGTATTTGAGAGACAACAAGTGCTCATTGTGCAAATCTATTTATGTTTTCAATAAACATTGGAGAGAAAGTATATATAGTTAACATGTTGCGCATGCATCAGTTTTGTTGCAAAAAAAAAATCTACCCGTCTATGGCATCTCTCCGGGTGTGGACACCCCCCCTCAGGGCCATGGCTCGAGACCAGCTATATTGTGTCAACAAGGGACTGGTTCTGACACTACTACAACATGGTGACCGTAACTGATTCCGCTATGATACATGAAGCTCAACTACTGTAGCCTAGCGCGACGTCATTTACACTCAAAATGCAACCATGTTTTTGTCTACTGTTTCTCTCCCAGTTTTGAATAGGCGAAATTGGCAGGTGGGATACAGTATGTCCCCCACAATATCAGAACAGATTGACAGCCTCACTGTCTATTCGCCCCCACTAATGTCAGAGTGCTGCTCAGCTAAGGCTAGCCTCCCGGTCAGGCCGGCATCATTCCATTACAGATACACACGCATCTTCTGGAATGGAATGTGTCCCTCTGGTGTGGTGCCCCTCCCTTACCCTTCCTTGAAAGAAAACCTTTTGTAAACACGCCGTCTACCGCTTTTCACAACTTGACTCCAGCGAGCAACAAGCACGTCGCAAACACAAAGTTCAGAATCAGAAGAGAAGATTGGGTCGGTGTGATTTCTCGTTGTAAATAAACTAAAGTTTGCATTGCATTAAACTGGCCAAGATAACTAGGATATTTTGCACTGCAGAATCTCTCAATGCTGTATGAATATGCTCTTCATATAACGGTGCACCATTGAAAAAGCACAGTTGCTAGAGTTGCAATTATTGAACTTTAACGGACTTGATGGTTGTGAAAGATGTTGGTCAATTAGTGACCATGCATTGCATTAAGATGGAAAAATGAAACTAGATATTTTAATAGATCACGTGCAATATTGTAAGTAATTCACTCAGGAATGCATTTTAGTATCCTGTTAGTTGTATCTTTTTTTTTCATTGCTTTTAGTATATCGAACGTGCAATACGTGCATTTATCTGTAATTAACCCTGTTCTAATGACTGTATTTTAAGGGAATTACTATTATTACCCTAAATGATATAATACGCACATTTAGCTATTTAAGTATCTCTTCCTGTCATTTACCTGTACAGTTAATTTAACCATGCAAATATCCACTTACCTGTACATTTAACTGTACATTTAATCAGCCTGTATATTAAGTAAACTATTATTACCCTCACTTATATTATACCGCATTTAACTATTTAAGTATCTTTCTCTGTCATCGACCTGTATAGTTAACCATGCAAATATTTTTTTATTTATATCAACGTGCAATAATTGTATCCTTTATTCACCTAACACTATAACAATATATAGTGTACATATTCAGTCATTCACTCATACTATGCAATGCGTTTCTATAGCTTTTTGCACTCCAGACTTCTTGTATTGTTATACTTTTTCATACTGTCGCACTATGTATCATGTATCGTGTATCTGTCTTTTGTGTATTTTGTTCTGGCATCTTGCACCTGCCCTGTGTTTTTCGTAGCTGTTTTGATAAAGTAATTTCCCCACAGGGATCAATAAAGTACCTATCTATCTATCCATCTATTATTTTGCCTACATAACTAGGGTATTTAGCAGAATCTCTCAGCAGCTATATGCAGCAGTGCATATGCAGGCTCTTCATTCATTGGTGTGCAATGAGAGTATCAGTGAAAAAGAAGCAGAGTAGTTTGCATTGCAATTCAACTTCAACTCATCCCTTGTAAAACAAAAAAGTAAAAAAGTACATTGTTGGCTCAATGAACAAGCTAGATCTACTTACTAGCTACGTAATCTCGCCTACCAGCCAGCTCTCTCTGACCAAACATTTGGTTTCCAAAAGCCTGTGAACAGGACTTGAATGGCAGTCTATGGCAGGAGCAGCTAAAACAAATTCTGTTTTAATTGGCTGTTCTTTCAGTCCATTACCAGTCATCTCAGCCTAGTCCAAGGTGTTCTCTGTCCTGGCAATGATGGAACCAGCTTCCCCCTGAAGCTAGAACAGCAGAGTCCCTGCCCATCTTCCGAAAACATGAAACCCTACCTCTTCAAACAGTATCTTAAATCATCATCCTCCTCACTTCGACCCCCTCCCTCCCAAAAAATGTAATAAATAAAATAAAACAACCCTTCTAGCTCTGATTCTACTGATAGCTAAATTGAATGTCCATGCCTGTGATATGTGGTTGTCCCACCTAGATATCTTAAGATGAATTGTAAGTCACTCTGGATAAGATCGTATAAATAAATAAAAATGAGCTTTTTGGTCTTAATTTAAGGTCAGGGTTAGGCATAAGGTTAACAGTTTCGTTAGGGTTAGGTTTAAAATCACATTTTAAGACGATACACCATCAAGAGCATCCTGACCGGTTGCATCACCGCCTGGTATGGCAACTGCTCGCCATCTGACCGTAAGGCACTACAGAGGGTAGTGCGTACGGTCCAGTACATCACTGGGGCCGAGCTCCCTGACATCCAGGACCTCTATACCAGGCGGTGTCAGAGGAAAGCCCAAAAAATTGTCAAAAGACTCCAGTCACCCTAGTCATAGACTGTTCTCTCTGCTACCGCACGGCAAGCGGTACAGGAGCACCAAGTCTAGGGGAACTGCCCAATCTCCGCGCCCCCCTTCAGCTCAAAGACAAATTTCCCTTCTTTGCTCCTGGTGACGACCGCTTCGTGGATTTTGTTGGTCCAGTGGATTTCCTTCTTCAGTCTATTGGACATCATTGAGCTAGTATTACCAAGCCGGGGTGCCGATCCAATAATCTCTCTTCTCATCCCCGCCTGTGTGTCATGCAGGTCTCGACTCCCACAATCACAGGCTTTCCTTCAGACAAAGGATCACTGGATACTCAAGGAAAGCCCAGCTCATTGGATTTCTAGCTAGCTATGTTTCAAAACGATAGGTGGTCATTGGACCAAGATACAGTCAATCAATTGAACACCGCCCGTTTCATTGGTGCGTAATGAGGTCATACCACCATTTACTAAAATCGTTTGTTTTTTTTGGGGGGGGGGGGGGCTATACCTAACCTAGAATGTTGAAGCAAGTTAGGTTGTGTTCTTGAGTGTCTGAGGATTGCATACAAACCGAACTTGACTGGATAAAAGTAGGTTTAGCGTTTCTTATTACATTGATTGTTTTGTTGAAAGTTGATTGAGTCGGATTTCATGACACAAGCTGTATACAACATGGATCGTGTTAGGACATAAAATTGATTGTAATCAAACAAAACAACGATAAGTTTTATCTCTGGGACCCTCAGGATGACAAATCAGAGCAAGATTACTGAATTTAAGTACATTATTTACCTTCAGCTGTGAATGTATCAAACCTGTAGCCATGATAGTGTTTTGTTGTTGTTCACTATCCTCAAACAATAGCATGGTATTTCTTAGCTGTAATAGCTACTGTATATTGGACACTGCAGTTAGATTAACAATAATTTAAGCTTCCTGCCCATATAAGACATGTCTATGTCCGTGAAAATGTGTGTTGGTTTACAACGTCGTTCTATTCACATATCACAAATTGAGCAAGCATTGTCCCGTATACTTGAATCTTTTACCATTTTTAGGGCCTTCCTCTGACACCGCCTGGTGTAGTGGTCCTGGATGGCAAGAAGCTTAGCCCCAGTGATGTACTGGGCCGGGTTTGGCAGGTGTAGGCCGTCATTGTAAATAAGATTTGGTTCTTAACTGACTTGCCTAGTTAAATAAAGGTTACATTAAAATAATAATAATTATTATATATATATATATATATATATATATATATAATAATTATTATTATATATACATACACACACACACACACACACACACACACATATACGTCCCCCCCCCGTCCCCCATTGATGACATAGATATAGGTTATTTCTGATGAGCAGACAGACAGAAAATACGCTGCAAGCAGACAGACAGGTCCTCTTTCGCCGTGGCTGCAGCGCACTCACACTCAGCCCCGTCTGGCATACCTCACCTTGTTTGACACACTTGAAGCGGACCGGGTCTTTGCAGTGTTTGATGACGGCGAGAACATCCCGGCTAGTGAGCCCAGCCACCGGCGTGTTGTTGACCTCCAGCAGCAACTCACTCTGGGCCAGCTTGCCGCTCTGGACAGCCGCTTTGCCTTGTTTCACCTCCCCGAAGTAGGGGAACTGGCCGATCTCCGCGCCCCCCCTCAGCTCGAAGCCAAATTCCCCTTCTTTGCTCCTGGTGACGACCGCTTCGTGGACTTTGTTGGTCCAGTGATTTTTCTTCTTCAGGCTATTGGACATCATTGAGCTAGTATTACCAAGCCGGGGTGCCGATCCAATAATCTCTCTTCTCATCCCCGCCTGTGTGTCATGCAGGTCTCGGCTCCGACCAGCTCAGGGCGCCGACGGTAGCGCCATCACCGACACATACCAGGCATAGTTATCCGTCTAGCATGCAGCGTATTCGGGTAGAGGTCTGCGGTACAGTTGGGTGGAGAACTAGGATGTCACACACACACAGGCAAGACACAGGAGATTGGCTACTACTGGGTGACCCGGATGTGAAGGCTGGAGGAGGGGAGATGAATGCTTCCAATTCACGTTCGTAGGGGAAAATGAAAGGAGACGCAAATGTATGTTCTTTAGTCTGCAGCAGCGGGTTGCTCAGAGCGCATAGACCAGCTGAGACTGATCACACACACATTTAAAGCGACAGGCATCACTTATTAATGGCATAGAATTGTTTATTTAGTTTGCCCTCCACTGCAAGCTTTTTCTATGTATTATTATGCTACTGCAGTAGGCTAAGAGTAAAACAAGCATCGGGTGTCAGTTGTCTGACATGCCTCCAATAGGCAGAACACACACACATACACATACACACAGGGGAGCCTCCAGGGATTTTGGGCCCCATGAAAATATATAACATTGGGCTCCAAAATGTTTTTACCTAATGCTGGAATAATATTTTAGGGCCCCTGTCAGTCACAGGCCCTTAGAATCATCCTAACTTTTCCCCCCCCATACGGCGCCCCTGCATACACACACACATACACACACACACACATACACACACATACACACACACACACATACACACACACACACACACACACACACACACACACACACACATACACACACACACACACATACACACACACACACACACACACACACACACACACACACACATACACACACACACACACATACACACACACACACACACACACACACACACACACACACACACACACACACACACACACACACACACACACACACACATACACACACATACACACACACATACACACACACACACACACACACACACACACACACACACACACACACACACACATACACACACACATACACAGCGTCTTAAATGGTCTGTGTTCAGTCAAGTAGAAGGGAGTGTATCTCTGATGTTGACATACACTACTACTTCTGGAGCTATACTACTATTACTACTACTACTACTACTACTACTTCTGGAGCTATACTACTATTACTACTACTACTACTTCTGGAGCTATACTACTACTACTACTACTACTACTTCTGGAGCTATACTACTACTACTACTACTACTACTACTACTACTACTACTACTACTACTACTACTACTACTACTTCTGGAGCTATACTACTACTACTACTACTACTACTACTTCTGGAGCTATACTACTATTACTACTACTACTACTACTACTACTTCTGGAGCTATACTACTACTACTACTACTACTACTACTACTACTACTATTATTACTACTACTACTACTACTACTACTACTACTACTACTACTACTACTACTGCTACTACTTCTGGAGTTATACTACTACTACTACTACTACTACTACTACTACTACTACTTCTGGAGCTATACTACTACTACTACTACTACTACTACTACTTCTGGAGCTATACTACTACTACTACTACTACTACTTCTGGAGCTATACTACTACTACTACTACTTCTACAACTACAACTACAACTACTACTACTACTACTACTGATATAATACTACTTCTACTACTACTACTACTACTACTACTGCTGATATAATACTACTTCTACTACTACTACTACTACTACTGCTGATATAATACTACTTCTACTACTACTACTACTACTACTGATATACTACTACTACTACTACTACTACTACTACTGCTACAACTACTACTACTGCTACTACTACTACTACTGCTGATATAATACTACTTCTACTACTACTACTACTGCTACTACTACTACTGCTGATATAATACTACTTCTACTACTACTACTACTACTACTACTACTGCTGATATAATACTACTTATACTACTACTACTACTACTGCTGATATAATACTACTTCTACTACTACTACTACTACTACTGATATAATACTACTACTACTACTACTACTACTACTACTACTACTACTGCTACAACTACTACTACTGCTACTACTACTACTACTGCTGATATAATACTACTTCTACTACTACTACTACTGCTACTACTACTACTGCTGATATAATACTACTTCTACTACTACTACTACTACTACTACTACTGCTGATATAATACTACTTATACTACTACTACTACTACTGCTGATATAATACTACTTCTACTACTACTACTACTACTACTGCTACAACTACTACTGCTACTACTACTACTGCTGATATAATACTACTTCTACTACTACTACTACTACTGCTACTACTACTACTGCTGATATAATACTACTTCTACTACTACTACTACTACTACTACTACTACTGCTGATATAATACTACTTCTACTACTACTACTACTACTGCTACTACTACTACTGCTGATATAATACTACTTCTACTACTACTACTACTACTACTACTACTACTGCTGATATAATACTACTTCTACTACTACTACTACTACTTCTGGAGCTATACTACTGCTGCTACTACTACTACTACTACTACTACTACTA
This sequence comes from Thymallus thymallus, assembly GCA_023634145.1. Taxonomy (NCBI): domain Eukaryota; kingdom Metazoa; phylum Chordata; class Actinopteri; order Salmoniformes; family Salmonidae; genus Thymallus; species Thymallus thymallus. The sequence continues at coordinate 2,963,908 of CM042413.1, read as the reverse complement.
GTACTACTACTACTACTACTACTGCTACAACTACTACTACTACTACTACTACTACTGCTGATATAATACTACTTCTACTAGCCTACGACGACGATGAGGATAGTAATAAAACCCACTGACTACAGACGTCAATTCAACATCTATTCCACGCTGGTTCAACGCCATTTCATTGAAATGACATGGAAACAACGTGGAAACAGTGTGTGCCCAGTGAGAAGGCTCTCTTATGATACTTATAGTAATGGTACTAGTAATAGGCTATTTTAGGATTTCTATAACAGCACTGTTACTGTAATAGTATTTTCAAGGAAGTGTTACTGTCTAACAGTCTATGCGTAGGCTATGGGCGAACCCTTATAAATCAATAATTGAAACACTGTCATTATGTCAAAATCAGATCTCAGTATTGCAGCCTTTCTTAAAGTATGGGTCGTAACCCAAAGTGTGTGGCGGACATGTTAATGGTGGGTAGGGATATGTCCGAGTAAAAACATTAAATTAAAAGGTTTTGGTTTGTTTTTTGGAACTCAGTCTGGGTCTCAACTTACTGTTAAGGTGCAGTTTTGATATTTGGTTGAGCATCAGCAGTTTCTCTCTTCTTATGTGAGTCACTGAAAGTTACTCAATTAGCCCTGTCAGCTAACAATGTTTAGTTAGGTAAATTAGTCTAGCCAGCTGCTGTATATAAACTTGTAGTAATCATGGCTGAATACCGACCCTGACCTCCAGGGGGCCCCCATTGATTTTGTTAGTAACTCTCACTCAGATACAGGTATCATATTAACATGGCATAAATGTAATGTTTTGATACACATTTGAATGTTTTGGTACTTACTGGAGAGAGAGTACTCACCCATCATCATCATCATTCACACCTTCTTAAGCTTTAACCCACCTATCTCTTTAAGGATGAGACCATGTGCTAAACAGAGTGAGTAAATGTAGGTATGTCAACAAACCAAGAACAATAGCAACAGAATGACAACTCAATGAAAAGTTTCTATCCTAAATTGATAAAATGGTTCTTGAATGATTTGGTATGCCTACTGGAGAGCTCTTCTTTGTCTACCCATTCAGCATCGTTCACACCTTCCTAAGCCTTAGCCCCACCCATCTCTTTAAGGATTCACATATGAGACCATGTGCTAAACAGAGGGAGTAAGGTAGTGTTGTAAACAAACAAAGATTTCAAGACTAAAAGTGGTGAAAGTAGTAGCTAAAATACACTTTATCTAGTCGTTGATCTGTATCCTGATCTGACTTTGGTGCAGGTCATGTTCTTCACATTACCGTCTCTGGTAAACACACACTATATCAAATAAAATCAACGTTTATTTATAACATGCACAGGATACAGAAGGTGTAAACGGTACAGTGAAATGGTTACTTCACATTTGCATTGTAGCAATATTGTAGCATATATAATTATTAGATAATTCTTACCCAGACACACTTGTCTAAATTGATGGGTCATGTGAAAGAAATGCTATACTGAACTAAAATATAAACACAACATGCAACAATTTCAAAGATTGCACTGAGTTATAATTCATATAAGGAAATCAGTCAATTGAAATAAATTAATTAGGCCCTAATCTATGGATTTCACCTGACTGGGAAAATAAATATATATCTGTTGGTCACAGATACCTTAAAAAAGGTAGGGGTGTGGATCAGAAAACCAGTCAGTATCTGGTGTGACCACCATTTGCCTCATGCATCCCAAACATGCTCAATGGATCTCGTCACGGTATCTCTGTGCATTAAAATTGCCATCGTGTTCGTTGTATATAGCGCCAGACGTTTCTTATCAATGTATCAAACTTTTGGATTCATGGCATGTTGAATTAACCTGAAACAATGAGATATCTTTCCTCTAATTTTCCTATGTTTGCTGGATTTTCCAGCTTTTTTTCAGCTTGCTGGAGTTCAGATCAGTATGTTGAACGCTGAACGAGAGACCTTGGTTTATTGTTTTTATACACTTGTGACAGTGTTTCCTTGCAAAGTTTGATTTATATACTTTTTGATTTTGGATCCCGCAACGCGGTTAGCCTAAGTTACTGTGACCGCTACTATCTGTCCCGGGATCCTGCCAGACCAAAAAGTCTGAAGTTGTTTGCCGTAGCTAGCTACTAGCCTAGCTGGTAGTTATCAGTTTTCCACAAACAGCTTGAACAGGTGTCCCACGCTAATTGTGGCTGTATTCCCTGCTGCCTGTTGCTTTTTCCTTGGAACCTGACCTTGCTGGAACTGTGTTGTATAGCTACCAACTTTATACGATGCTGCTACTAACAGTATGTGCAAAGATACTGCTTTCATGCTCACTGCTGTGAGAGGATTTAAAGGAGGATACATATTTCTGCTTCTCAGATTTTGCAATTTGTGTGAGCTCTTTTTGTACACAGTTGAGAATTTCCTGTAAGAAGAGAGACACGGAAGCCCAGCTAGCCTAGCTTGCCGTGCCCTAGTAGGAAGACCACTGTGTGCAGCTCACCCTGCACTAACATAAATAACATGAGCATGTCTACTTCTGCTAAGCTTCCCAGTAAAGCAATAAAAACAATGAAGTATCCCAGAAAAGGGCAAGAAAATTCCCACATTATCATATGTTGCCTAAGAAACAAGATTCATGAAATAAATAACTTGCTAGTAACAGATTACATTAATATTCGGACTATTTCCAAAAATCAATACCTTTGATGATACAGTGGTAGCAAAACATGGTTATAACATCTACAGAAAAGACAGAAATGCCAACGGGGGCGGTGTTGAGGTCTATATTCAGAACCACAGTCCTGTAAAGCTTAGAGAGAATCACATGTTAAATACTGTTGAAGTAATATGGATACCGGTTCATCTGCCACACCTAAAGCACATTCTTTTGGGAAGTGCCAACAGTCAATATCTGGATATGCAATCAAACAGGCAAAACGTCAGTATAGAAACAAAATGGAGTCACGTGACTTGTGACTCGTTTCAAGAAACTAGGCGTTTGTCGTGTGTCACTACTTCACAGGAGAGCCATTTGAACGTCAACTTTTTTTTAATATGCGTTTTTGGCAGAAATGCCTTCTGTAACATGTGAACTTTCATGTGCCTTAATAACAAACTTGTATACCATCTGTAAATATAAATAAAATTGTTAAATTACGAGCCTAGTTGGTTTAGCCACAGAAAAAGACAGGATCCTTCCCGCTAGCCATGATTGGCTGAGATAATGGGTGGGCTCGACATGCCGAGAGATTGGTCTGCCATGTAGAAGGCTTCTGTCTATAACATGAACTGGTCAGTATGTGTAAGTAATCCTTTCTAACGCTGCTTTAAAAAATATATATAACGTAGTAGAACTGAAAAAGTGTTGCTCTCCACTTTCTGAAGGACAGAGTTTTGAAATCAGTGGAATTCGAGTATGATAGCTAAGGAGATGGAGAAAATTCTGGGGGAGAGGGAGTCAAAAAGAGAACACACAGAAGGTTGTTGTATAAAACACTTGCCTCCAGATTACATCTCAAACTAAGGACAACCATGGCAGAGGGAAAAGCGTCCAACCATGTATACAGGTAAGATAGTCTAGCTAGCTACATTTTCAGATATTACACGATTCTAATTTACTCAGAAAGTCACATTTAGCAGCATTTTTTCATCTCTCTAACTTTTTCGGCACCACCTTTACGTTTTTTCCATTTTGACAGAAGAGCCAGAGGGGCTCTCTTTCTTTGATGATGTACATTTGACTTTGAATATGAATTTGCGCCACCTTAGCTCAGCCAATTAGAAAACCATGCTGTTTCCCACTCAATATAGAGGAATATGACAACAGAGAAATAGCACAAAGTCATAACAAAAAGTTGTGCCGTGCCCAATATTTTGTTATTTTTGTTAATGCAATTATGTATTTATTTTGTCTATTTCGACCAGCCGAACCCAATAAAAGATGGTCCGGCCTTTCTGGCAATGTGTAATGTGTTGGAAGGAGGGAGCCAGGCACAGAATGCGGAGCACGGGTATTTAATAGAAGTAGCCGTAAAAAATACACTTGGAACAGGCGAGCAAAATAAACAAAACTAGGGACGAAGGTCCGGAAGGGAAATAACTGTGTGATAGACACTGACTAAAGTTTCACCAAATAACACGTATACAGCAAACAATAACGCACAGGGAACAGATGAACACTAGGTGTGTGTAGTTATGACAAGACAGTCCGGGGTGCGTTCAAGAAACAGAAGGAATAGGCTGTACAACGGCCCAGGGGAAAACGGTGGTGGCGAACGCCAATGGGCGTGATGATGTTTCTGAACAGATTAAATAAAAAACGATTCAAACTAATTTTCCCAAATGTTATACACACATGATATACACAATACATACAAAACTATGTGGACACCCCATCAAATTAATGTATTAGGTTATTCCAGCCACACTCGTTGCTGACAGGTGTATAAAATTGAGCACACCGCCATGCAATCTCCATAGGAAAACAGTGGCATTAGAATGGCCTTACTGAAGAGCTCAGTGACTTTCAACGTGACACCATCGTAGGATGCCACCTTCCCAACAAGTCAGTTCCTAAAATGTCTGCCCTGCTAGAGCTGCCCCGGTCAAAGTGGAAACGTTTAGTAGCAGCAACGGCTCAGCCGTGAAGTGGTAAGCCACACAAGCTCACTACCGAGTTCCAAACTGCCTCTGGAAGCAACATCAGCACAAGAACTGTTCATCTGGAGCTGCATGGAGACGCGTTCTCTGGAGTGGTGAGTCATCAGTTCAAGTGAAGAGAAATCTTAAGCTACAGCATACAATTACATTTTAGACGATTCTGTGCTTTGTGGCAACAATTTAGGGAAGGCACTTTCCTGTTTCAGTATGACAATGCACAAAGTTAGGTCCATACGGAAATGGTTTGTCGAGATTGGTGTGGAAGAACTTGACTGGTCTTCATAGAGCCCTGACCTCAACCCCTGGTGTAATTCTCCTGTTTTATCTGGTGTCCTGTGTAATCTTAGGTATGCTCCCTCTAATTCTCCCATCTCTTTTTCCCCCCTCCCGAAGGACCTGAGGCCTAAGACCATGCCTCAGGACTACGTCTCCTGGCTGTCCCTATACCCAGTACACATGGTTATGCTGCCGATACAGTTTCTGCAGTTCTGCCTGCGGCTATAGAACCCTCTCTCTCTCGCTCTCTCATCTGCTGTCTCCACCTCTGAATTATCAGCTATGAAGAGCCAACTGACATTTACTCCTGAGGTTCTGACCTGTTGCACCCTCTATACTCACTGCAGTTATTATTTGACGAACGTTTGAACATCTTGAAGAACTATTTGGCCTTAATGGCCATGTACTCTTATAATCTCCACCCGGCACAGCCAGGAGAGGACTGGCCACCCCTCAGAGCCTGGTTCCTCTCTAGGTTTCTTCCTAGGTTACTGCCTTTCTAGGGGGTTTTTCCAAGCCACCGTGCTTCTACATATGCATTGCTAGCCGTTTGGGGTTTTAGGCAGTGTTTCTGTATAGCACTTTGACAACGAGGGCGAGGGGATGGGGGGGCGAGGGCGAGGGGATGGGGGCGCGAGGGCGAGGGGATCGTGCACCTGTACAGAAATCTCTGTATCTTTAGTCCAAAAGTTCTGGGTTTCAGAAAACCCAGTACCGCAGCCACTCTGTTTAATTTAATAATGGAGCATTTTATAAATTCAAACGAAACCCCTGCTACTTGACATGGATGTTTAGAAAACATTGGTTGTCTTCCATGTCGGTAATTGAGGAAGTATCGACAAGTTGAGGTTGGTCGAAAAAATTATCTGTGCTACTCCAAACAGAACCTATCTAATAACACCTATCAGACAGCTGGAACAGAGTAATGGTGTGACTAAGCAGTGTTTTTAATAGCTGACATTCATGATCATCCCAGGAATTCCATCTAATGGTTGTTGTCTTCAATCTGTTGTCTTTAGTCCTTCATGTCTGTGATTCTCACTTCACTGCTGAAATAAAGACACATAAAACAACATGAGAAATATTGCACCTTTGCTAGATGTAAAATTATATGACTAAGTCCTTCTCTGGCAAAACATCTAAATTACTGTCTTATTATACTGAACAAAAATAGAAAACACAACATGCAACAATAACAAAGATTTTACTGAGCTACAGTTCATATAATGAAATCAGTCCATTTAAATAAAATCATTAGGCCCTAATCTATGGATTTCATATGACCGGGAATACAGTTGTGAGGCCGGATGGACGTACTGCCAATTTCTCTAAAACGACGTTGGAGAGTTATGGTAGAGAAACATAAAATTATCAAGCAACAGCTCTGGTGGACATTCCTGCAGTCAGCATGCCAACTGCACGCTCCCTCAAAACTCAATTTGGGATAGTTGCACTGAAAGTGAGCAGAGGTGGCCCAAGCCAAGAACAATGGGAAGGCTGTGTGGATGGTTATTGAAGGCAAATATGAATATTATAAATTAGTGACGTGAACGTGATGATCTAAGTGTCCCTTGTTATTCCTAGGGTGTGAAGCCAGGATGGTGGTCCTGTCAGCAAGACCCAAAGAGAGGAGACTGGCTGAGGGAGTGAGGTAAAATGTTGAGCATTTATTATAATCTGAGCTACTTTTTGACAACTGATTTACATACATTTGATTGTGAAGCCAATATGCTACATGATATTATGTCAATTCTTAATCAATTCCTAGTCGTTTCTAAACTCTAGACATCTCTACCTGAACTTATTTAGTTACGTTACTGGCTTTTTCTAAAATGGATTTAAAAAATCCCTCATCAATCTACACACAAAACCCCATAATGACAAAGTGAAAACAGGTTTTTAGAAATTGTTGAAAATGTATTAAAAATTTAAAACAGGAATAACTTATTCACATAAGTATTCAGACCCTTTGCCATGATAATCGAAATTGAGCTCAGGTGCATCCTGATTCCATTGATCATCCTTGAGATGTTTCTACAACTTGATTGGAGTCCACTTGTGGTAAATTCACTTGATTGGACATGATTTGTAAAAGGCACACACCTGTCTATATAAGGTCCCACAGTTGACAGTGCATGTCAGAGCAAAAACCAAATATGAGGTCGAAGGAATTGTCTGTAGAGCCCTGAGACAGGATTGTGTTGAGGCACAGATCTGGGGAATCGTACAAAAACATTTCTGCAGCATTGGAGATCCCCAAGAACACAGTGGCCTCCATCATTCATAAATGCAAGAAGTTTGGAACCACCAAGACTCTTCCTAGAGCTGGCCGCCCAGCCAAACTGAGCAATCGGAGAAGAAGGGTCTTGGTCAGGGAGGTGACCAAGAACCCGATGGTCACTCTGTCACCTTTGTGTTGATGGGAGAACCTTCCAGAAGGATAACCATCTCTGCAGGACTCTACCAATCAGGTCTTTATGGTAGAGTGGCCAGACTGAAGCCACTCCTCAGTAAAAGGCACATGACAGCCCGCTTGGAGTTTGCCAAACGGCACCTAAAGACTCTCAGACTATGAGAAACAAGATTCTCTGGTCTGATGAAACCAAGATTGAACTATTTGGCCTGACAGGACTACCATCCTGATTTCCTTATATTGACTAACTGAATCAAGCTTTGAAATTGTTGCAAGTTGTGTTTACATTTTTGTTCAGTGTAGTTAACTCCTCAGGTACACAAAGATTGGCTGAGGGACGTCTGCATAGAGGGAGGACGTCTTGGGAGGACGTCTGCATAGAGGGAGGACGTCTTGGGAGGACGTCTGTATAGAGGGAGGACGTCTGCATAGAGGGAGGACGTCTTGGGAGGACGTCTGCATAGAGGGAGGACGTCTTGGGAGGACGTCTGCATAGAGGGAGGACGTCTGCATAGAGGGAGGACGTCTTTAGGAAGTATGCTCCTAATGTTCAGATGCTTTAACCCAAGCTTTCATCCACGTTCCAGAGCCGGAGCTCCTCGCCACGCCGGTGCCCAGTCCGGGGCCGGAGCTCCTCGCCACGCCGGTGCCCAGTCCGGGGCCGGAGCTCCTCGCCACGCCGGTGCCCAGTCCGGGGCCGGAGCTCCTCGCCACGCTGGTGCCCAGTCCGGGGCCGGAGCTCCTCGCCACGCCGGTGCCCAGTCCGGGGCCGGAGCCATCCTCCTCGCAGGTCTGTGATCTTCCCAATTGCTGTAATAATCTGTGCAGAATCTTGAACGGCATTGATCACCTGCACCATGTACTATTAATATAATCTCAACTGTAATCCAGATGATTTGGTTCTGCTATTAGATGAAGACCAGTGATAACAAATTAATATGTTGTATAAATAAACAAAATATCTGATATTGTATTCCTCTTTGTTGTGCTTTTAAATGGTTGAAAGCGTAGTGACAGACATTTGGGTGATAACTAAACAAAAATCAGACAATATTTTTTCATTGGAATTTGGGCAATTTTGATGGGGGTGGGGCTACTAAAGCATTTAACTCATCATGAGGGGCCACAGTGGATCGTGGTTCTGCAAACCCACATCCATAACCCCCCCCCAACCCCACAACCAAGTTGCGAGCAAAACATTTTAGCAGCCTCCCTCATGGCAGCAAAGAGAAAGATCAAGTTAATTTCCTGCAAGTCTACACATTTTGCCATGGGGTGGAAAAAGGATTTTGCAATTTTATAACTAATTTCATGCAATTCTACAGTTTTTAACAGTGGTGGAAAAAGTACTCAATTGTCATACTTAAGTAAAAGTAAAGATACCTTAACAGAAAATGACTCAAGTAAAAGTGAAAGTTACCCAGTAAAATACTACTTGAGTAAAAGTCTAGAAGTATTTGGTTTAATTGTACTTAAGTACAGTGGTAGAAAAAGTACTCAAGTGTTCGTATTATTTTCAGTTACGGACAAACGGGCAACTCCAACACTCAGACATCATTTACAAATACAGTATTTGTGTTGTGTGAGTAGATCAGATCAGAGGCAGTAGCGACGACAAAGCGTTATATTGATAGGTGCCATAAATCAGTCCTGCTTGAGCATTCTAAATGTAACGAGTACTTTCGGGTGTCAGGAAAAATGTATGGAGTAAAAAGTACATTATTTTCTTTAGGAATGTAGTGAAATAAAAGTAAAACTTTTCTAAAATATAAATAGTACAGTACAGATACCCCCAAAAAACTACTTAAGTAGTACTTTAAAGTAATTTTACTTAAGTACTTTACACCACTGGTTTTTAATATGATAACTGATGATCAATGGGCACAACTGACCAAGTATCCCCCTTTCCCTGCTAGTCGGTAATTCGGCCATGCTTACTACAAGTTCAAAATGGCACCTTTTGTGTTCTAGTATTCTTACACTCAACAGTAAATTGAGACCCCGACTGAATCCCCCTTATTCCCAAAATCAAAAGGGGTTGCTCATCCCTGTTTTAGGTGGTTGAAAGTATAGTGATGACACATTGGAAATGCCACTAACTTTTGGCTGTCTTTTTGAGTGGGTGAATATAGGTTGTAATCTCATTGATCAACGTCTCAACCAAATAGTACCTAATTATCCACATTGAAATGACTTGGTTTGCCCAGTGGGGCGCTTCTTCTGGAGGATGTGCCGTTATGGGTGAAAATAGTCTGTTCAAAATAACACTGTAGGCTACTTAGAAACAACACTGTATAACTCAAAAATATCTAAATTAATATCCCCATGAAACTGACTGAGATCAAATGTTTGGCCACAAAATGACAAATACAAAATGAGGCTACAAGGAAAAAAAAACTCTTGATGATCCAATGATGAAAATATACCAAAAACCAAGAGAGGACCTGCTCAAAACTAAACCAAGAGAGGACCTGCTCAAAACTAAACCAAGAGAGGACCTGCTCAAAACTAAACCAAGAGAGGACCTGCTCAAAACTAAACCAAGAGAGGACCTGCTCAAAACTAAACCACAGTACATGTGACAGTACAGCAAAAGCATAACAGCAAAAGTAAGAAGTACATCAAGTGTTCAGAGAGAATGAAAGCAATTAAAAAAAAAGCACTGGCATATGGGTGGGTATAATTTGTTGAATGTTCCAAAAACTTTGTAGATAACAAGGTTGCCCACAAACAACGCAGACAAAGTTGTGTAGCGGTAGAATAAGATACGGGGTAAGGAGTGTAAATTACGTTTTTCACTCACCACGTTTAGTCCTCATTTTCGTTTGTTGGTTTAGATATTATTTCCGGTGTGTCGGCATTTGCCGGTGAACTCTATTTTGCCTCAATTAGGCTATCGCTAGGGTTGAACTGTAACAAGACTGCTAGCTCCAATATTTTATTAGCTAGGTGGCTTGTACATAATTGTTAAGGTTGATACTGTATATACCAGCCTACTCGTACTACAAAAACATACGTTGTATTTTGCCAAGTTCTCTCTGTGTTAATCCTGTTGCCCAAATATAGCAGGTAACTTATGTCTGTGTAGAAACTCTGTGACCTATTTCAGGTAACCTCAAGATGCTTGACTCATTACAGCTGCTTTTGAAGAACTTTCCAGTCATTTGTGCTTAACATTCCGACTTGTACTTTTGAATCTCTTGATTGGACATATCTAATAGTGTCTAATAAAAAAGAGACATGTAAGTAAAGCACGCATCTGTTTAAAGGTTATTGTGTGTGTGTGTGTGTGTGTGTGTGGTGTAGTTTCTCTTGATGTCCACTAGGTGTCAGCACAGTTTCAATATTGTTACACCAGGTTCACAACATGTTTTCGTGTGTAACAATGTTCCTTTCATGTTCAGGGTTTAAATTAATTAAGTAAAAATACTTAAAGTACTACTTAAGTAGTTTTTTTGTGTGTATCTGTAATTCACTTTACTATTTGTATTTTGACAACTACACTACATTCCGTTAATTTATATATATATACACAGTGCCAGTCAAAAGTTCAGACACCTACTCATTTAAGGGTTTTTCTTTATTTTTTACTATTTTCTACATTGTAGAATAATAGTGAAGACATCAAAACTATGAAATAACACATATGTAAACATGTAGTAACCAAAAAAGGGTTTTTGAGATTCTTCAAAGAAGCCACCCTATGCCTTGATGACAGCTTTGCACACTCTCTGCATTCTCTCAACCAGCTTCACTTGAAATGCTTTTACAACAGTCTTGAAGGTAGAGATGGTATACAGAAGATAGCCCAATTTGGTAAAAGACCAAGTCCATATTATGGCAAGAACAGATCAAATAAGCAAAGAGAAACAACAGTCCATCATTACTTTAAGACATGAAGGTCAGTCAATCCGAAAATGTCAAGAACTTTGAAAGTTTCTTCAAGTGCAGTCGCAAAAACCATCAAGCGCTATGATGAAACTGTCTCTCATGAGGACCGCCACAGGAAAGGAAGACCCAGAGTTACCTCTACTCCAGAGGATAAGTTCATTAGAGTTACCAGCCTCAGAAATTGTAGCCCAAATAAATGCTTCACAGAGTTCAAGTAACAGACACATCTCAACATCAACTGTTCAGAGGAGACTGTGTGAATCAGGCCTTCATGGTTGAATTGCTGCAAAGAAACCACTACTAAAGGACACCTACACACACCAAAGACAGGTTTCCAGAGGTTGGAGTATGGTGTCGGGGGCCTCTATTTTCTCGAATCCATCATCCATTCCTCGTACTACTTCTGATGACTACAAGCATAGATTATCAACCTTCAAAACCTACATAGACTATGGCATGGACGTGTTTAAGAATTCCCATGTAGCTCAGTTGGTCAAGCATGGTGCTTGCAATGCAAGAGTTGTGGGTTTGGTTCCCATGGGGTACCAGTATGAAAATACACTTTAAATTGCTCTGGATAACAGCTAAATTACACAAATGTAAAGTGAATGGAGGACACATTTTGACAGTTGTGTTTTTTTAATTACCAACACATAGGCGCTGGAATTGTTATACCATCATCATATTATTATATGCTTTTGCGTACTACTCTTTTTAAGCTATCATAACATGTGGGTTTCTTCTTGGGGACCAGGATTAGGAAAGCGTCTGAATGGTTTACAAAGCCCCCAGGAAAAAGTAGACTTTTGCAGAGAAAGTCTGTATTCTTACCAGGTTGGGTTCAATACCATTTCAATTCCAGTCAATTCAGAACGTAAACCAAATTCCAATTCCTATGAAAGGAATCATCCTTATTGAAAAGCATTGAAAAGGATTGGAGAATGGCAGATGTAGTGATCACAATATAGTAGCCATATGTAGGAAAACCAAAGTTCCAAAGGCTGGGCCTGATATAGTGTGTAAGAGATCATACAGGAAGTTTTGTAGTGATTCCTATGTTGTTGATATTTGTTGGTCTGTGGTTTGTAATGAGGAGCAAACAGACTGCACTTGACACATTTATGAAATTGCTTATTCCAGTTACTAATAAGAACGCACCCATTAAGAACATGACTGTAAAAACTGTTAAATCCCCATGGATTGATGAGGAACTGAAAAATGGTGTGGTTGAGAGGGATGAGGTAAAAGATATGGTAAATAAGTCTGGCAGCCCAACCGATTGGTAAACGTAATGCAGATGGAGAAATCATGTGACTAAACTGAAAAAAGAAGAAGAAACGACACTATGGAACAAAGATAAATGATATAAAGAATGATAGTAAAAAGCTTTGGAGCAAATTTTTTGGGAAAATGACAAACTCAGCTAAATCTGTCAAGACTCTGGTTTGATCAACAGCCTTTCTGTTGTATTTGTCTTAATTGTCAGTTTCTCTCACTCTGCCATCACAGCTGCACCTCATTCTAATCAGTGCTCGTGGTCCCCTTACACACACCTGTCTCCCATTTTGCATTGATTTTCTCCACTACTTATGCCTCTCTCTTACTTTGCTTCTCTGTCAGTGTGTCTTGGTTTCCGTCCGTTTCACCACTAGTTGTGCTTAGCTTACATTCTGTCTGTTTATTTAATCTTGTTTTTTCCCTCTGATTTGCCCAGTCCCTGTACTCAATCCTGTTTCGGCTTGCTCACCCGGTTTTGATCTTCTGCTCTTGTTTTGGACTGTTGACTTGGCTCTACCCCCGGGGCTGTGGATCTGCCTCTGGTTTTGACCCCTGCCTGCCCTGGGATTTCGTCTCTGTCCTGCCCTTCACTCGCTGGCTCGGCTGCAATTTAGATTTGTGTTTTGTTTCTTTTCTTTTTGGACAATAAATTGAGTTATCTGCTCTTGGATCCCTTTTTATCCCAGCACCCGTAACAAAATCATTCATTGAATCAGATGCTCACTCATCACAAATCCAACTGATATTGCAAACTATTTTAATGATTTTTTCATTGGCAAGATTAGCAAACTTAGGCATGACATGCCAGTAACAAACACTGACACTACACATCCAAGTATATCTGACCAAATTATGAAAGACAAGCATCGTTCTTTTAAATTCCGTAAAGTGAGTGTGGAAGAGGTGAAGAAATGATTGTTGTCTATCGATAATAACAAGCCACCAGGGTCTGACAACTTGGATGGAAAATTACTGAGGATAATAGCGGACGATATTGCCACACCTATATGACATCTCTTAAACCTAAGCCTACTAGAAAGTGTGTTCCTCAGGCTTGGAGGGAAGCAAAAGTCATTCCGTGAGCCAGTAAAGCCCCCTTTACTGGCTCACATAGCCGACCAATCAGCCTAAAATTAAAAGAGTTGTATTTGGGACAAATCATTCACTAAACCCTCAACCTCAAATAAATATTGTAATAACTATTTGTGGAAATTGAGCAAGTTGAGGTGACTAAACTACTTGGATATTGATACAACAGTAGCTAAGATGGGGAGAAGTCTGTCCATAATAAAACACTGTTCTGCCTTCTTAACAACACTATCAACAAGGCAGGTCCTACAGACCCTAGTTTTGTCACACCTGGACTACTCTTCAGTCGTGTGGTCAGGTGCCACAAAGAGGAACTTAGGAAAATTGCAGTTGGCTCAGAACAGGGCAGCACGGCTGGCCCTTGAATGTACACAGAGAGCTAATACAGTGTATTAATAAAATGCATGTCAATCTCTACTGGCTCAAAGTGGAGGAGAGATTGACTTCATCACTACTTGTTTTTATGAGAGGTGTTGACATCGAGCTGTCTGTTTGAACTACTAGCACACAGCTCAGACACCCATGCATACCCCACAAGATATACCACCAGAGGTCTCTTCAGTCTCCAAGTCCAGAACAGACTATGGGAGGTGCACAGTACTACATAGAGCCATGACTACATGGAACTCTATTCCACATCAAGTAACTGATGCAAGCAGTAGAATCAGATTTAAACAACAGATAAAGATACACCTTATGGAACAGCGGGGACTGTGAGGCAACACAGACATGGGCACAGACACATGCATTCACACATACACACACGATAACATGCGCACTATACACACACACGTACACATGGATTTTGTACTGTAGATATGTGGTAGTGGTGGAGTAGGGGCCTGAAGGCACACAGTGGGTTTTGAAATCTGTGAATGTATTGTAATGTTTTAAAAAATTGTATGAACTGCCTTAATTTTGCTGGACCCCAGGAAGAGCAGCTGCTGATCCATAATACATACAAATACAAATACATAGCATTCCCCTCACATTGTATTTTTTATACTTTTACATTATTCTATACTTCTAATTAAGACGTTTCTGGTCGTTAATTGATCTCACATCCCAGAGTTCAGTTCAGCTGTCTGTAGCTCGTTATCAGTGCATCAATTCATAGATTGAGCCCTTGGCCAAGTTCCAGAGAGTCATGGATCAAGGGTGAGTTGTGACCGAATGACTGATCTGCAAGGTGATTGTAGTTTAGTCTCGACTCGACTTAAAAGTCATCTGCAATGTGGAACGTGCCCCTTGTGCCCCAACCCTCCATGGAGACAGTTGTGACTGGTAAGGCCTATTTGTTATAGCATCACATTCTCCACAGTATATACAAACATTTATATAAAGATATATTTAACATACACATGCCATTGTCATGTCCCATTGTGCCTCCTGCAGACTCCTTCAAAACAGTCGGCCAGCTCTTTCACATCAACCATCTAATTGGAAATGAAAGGACGTTACACTAGTCTAAAAGACTTATCTTCACATTTCAAAAGTAGTGTAATGAAAGCATTTCACCAACCTAGATTTTTAGAGCCTCACGTCCCTTCAACTTAATGTAAATCAGGTTATTGGGAATTCAAATAGGATTAGGATTGCTCTGATGCCAAGTCCATTCCCACGTTTGAATTGATTCTAGATCGACCCCTGTTGACAAAGTGCTGGAAAAAGGCTTGCTGCAGGCTGTGGGATCAATTGATGGAATTGTTTCCCCCCCCTCATCAATCTACACACAATACCCCATAATGACAAAGCAAAAACCGTTTTTTTTTTTTTTTTGCTAATTTATGAAAAATATATATACAGCGGGTGAAAGAAGTATTGAACACGTCACCATTTTTCTCAGTAAATATATTTCCAAAGGTGCTATTGACATGACATCTTCACCAGATGTTGGTAACAACCAAAGTAATCCATACATACAAAGAAACCAAAACAAATAAGTTCAGAAATTAAGTTATGTCTAATAATGTGAAATGACACAGGGAAAAAGTATTGAACACACTTACTGATATTTATTTAATACTTTGTACAAAAGCCTTTATTGGTAATGACAGCTTCAAGACGCCTCCTGTATGGAGAAACTAGTCGCATGCATTGCTCTGGTGTGATTTTGGCCCATTCTTCCACACAAACAGTCTTCAAATCTTGAAGGTTCCGTGGGCCTCTTCTATGAATCTTGATCTTCAGTTCTTTCCATAGATTTTCAATGGGATTTAAGTCAGGTGATTGGCTGGGCCATTCTAGCAGCTTTATTTTCTTTCTTTGAAACCAATTGAGAGTTTCCTTGGCTGTGTGTTTGGGATCATTGTCTTGCTGAAATGTCCACCCTCGTTTCATCTTCATCATCCTGGTAGATGGCAGCAGATTTTTGTCAAGAATGTCTCGGTAAATTTGCCCATTCATCCTTCCTTCAATTATGTGAAGTTTTCCAGTACCATTTGCTGAAAAGCAGCCCCACACCATGATGTTCCCACCTCCAAACTTCACTGTTGGTATGGTGTTTTTAGGGTGATGTGCAGTGCCATTTCTCCTCCAAACATGGTGTGTATTATGACATCCAAACAGTTCAATTTTGCTCTCATCTGACCACACTATATTCTCCCAGTATTTCACTGGCTTTTCCAAATGTTGTGCAGCAAACTTTAAACGAGCTTCAACATGCTTTTTTTTCAGCAATGGAGTCTTGCGTGGTGAGCGTGCATACAGGCCATGGCGGTGGAGTGTTTTACTTACTGTTTTCGTAGAGACAACAGTACCTGCTAATTGCAGGTCTTTTTGAAGCTCTCCACAAGTGGTCCTTGGCTCTTGGACAACTCTTCTGATTATTCTTTTCACTCCTCTGTCAGAAATATTGCAAGGAGCACCTGGTCGAGGCAAATTTATGGTGAAATGATTGTCTTTCTACTTCCGAATTATGGTCCCAACAGTGCTCACTGGAACATTCAGAAGCTTAGAAATGCACCTATAACCAATGCCATCATTATGTTTTGTAACAATTAGGTTGCGAAGGTCTTGAGACAGCTCTTTGCTTTTACCCATCATGAGATGTGTCTTGTGTGACACCTTGGCAATGAGACCTTTTTGTAGGCCATCAGTTGGGACTGAACCAGCTGATATTAATTTGCACTGACAGGGGGCTGGATTGCTTTTTAATTACTGATAGTTTTCAGCTGTTGTCTTGGCTTTCCATGCCTTTTTGCACCTCCCTTTCTTCATGTGTTCAATACTTTTTCCCTGTGTCCAATACTGTCATTTCACATTATTAAACATAACTTAATTTCTGAACTTATTTGTTTTGGTTTCTTTGTATGTATGGATTACTTTGGTTGTTACCAACATCTGGTGAAAATTTCATGTCAATAGCACCTTTGGAAATATATTTACTGAGAAAAACGGTGACGTTTTCAATACTTATTTCACCCGCTGTATATACTCACGTGGGTGATTGAAAGATTAACTGAGGTCCTCACTCCAGTCCAGTTGGTGGTGGTAATAAGTTGGTTGCCAACTGCTATATAAAGATTATATATATATATATATATAAGATATTCCAAAGAAGAAGAAGATTGTTATTACATACAGCAGGAAATAACTTTTTGGAGCATTACGACCAGGAATACGACTTTCCCAAATTGGATCCTTTTTTTGCAAACCTGCGTGGCAGGTTCACCAGGGCTCCTCTACTACGCCATCCCGACCCGCACCTGCCATTCGTCGTGGAGGTCGACGCGTCTGTGGTTGGTGTGGGGGTAGTCCGGGACTCCCGAGACTGCACCCCTGTATCCAAATCAATCAGATGTAGTGATCACAGTGTAGTAGCCATATCTAGGAAAACCAAAGTTCCAAAGGCTGGGCCTGATATTGTGTATAAGAGATCATACAGGAAGTTTTGTAGTGATTCCTATGTTGTTGGTCTGTGGTGTGTAATGAGGACAGACGCTGCACTTACTTATCCCAGTTACTAATAAGAACGCACCCATTAAGAAAATGACTGTAAAAACGGTTAAATCCCTGTGGATTGATGAGGAATTTAAAATGTGTATGTTTGAGCGGGATGAGGCAAAATAAATGGCAAATAGGTCTGGCTGCACAACCGATTGGTAAACATACTGCAAATTGAGAAATCATGTGACTAAACTGAATAAAAAGAAGAAGAAATCATAATATGAAACAAAGATTAATCACCTAAAGAATTATAGTAAAAAGCTTTGGAGCCCCTTCAATGGAATGTTGGGCAAAAAGGCAAACTCAGCTCCATCATTCATTGAATCAGATGCTCATTCGTCACAAAACCCACTGATATAGCGAACTACTATAATTATTTTTTAATTGGCAGTATTAGTAAACTTAGGCATGACATGCCAGCAACAAACGCTGACAATACATATCCAAGTATTTCTGACCCAATGATGGTTATGAGTGTATGGGTTAAACTCTATGTACAATAGCTACTAACTACCATTTTCTATTAGAATGTCCTTTTTAAGTAACACTACTTACTCCATAACCCCTGCATTGACTGACTGGTCCATTGTGACAAAGCTCACTGTGACAAAAAATGAGAATGGACTTTATCCTATTGTTTTTACAGACATTTAACAAGCACAGCAGTATATGTTAGGGCTTTAAATCTAATTCTATTGGTCACATACACGTGTTTAGCAGATGTTAATGCGGGTAGAAAGATATTGCAAGTCGCCTAGCGTCTAAATGTTCCCACGAATCCCCCCTTCCCTAATTAGCCTACTATAGAGCCCCACATTGGAGGTTTCATAGTATTCATAAAGCCAAGCGGTCAAACAGGGAAATGGTTCCAATAAATGTTCCACTATTCATTTTTCCCATAAGGTTTTTGCTCTGACATGCACTGTCAACTGTGGGACCTTATATAGACAGGTGTGTGCCTTTCCAAATCATGTCCAATCAATTAAATTTACCACATGTGGACTCCAATCAAGTTGTAGAAACATCTCAAAGATGATCAATGGAAACAGGAAGCACCTGAGTTCAATTTAGAGTCTCATAGCAAAGGGTCTGAATACTTATGTAAATAAGGTAATTCTGTTTTGGTTTTTTATACATTTGCTAAAATGTTTTCGCTTTGTCGTTATGGGGTTTTGTGTGAATCAACTATATTTATTTAGGGACAGGTAAAAACGCATTAAAGTTTCATGGCAATTTAGCTAGCTAGCTTCCTGTTGCTAGCTCATTTGTCCTGGGATATAAACATTGGGTTGTTATTTCACCTGAAATGCACATGGTCCTCTACTCCGACAATTAATCCACAGATAAAACGGTCAACCAAGTTAGTTTCTAGTCATCTCTCCTCCTTCAGGCTTCTTCTTTGGACTTTATAGGGCGGTTGGCAACCAACTTTAAGGTGCATCACCACCTTAAAAAAAAGAATGAGGACATGGGAGAGGCAGGACTTGCAGCGTGTCAAGTATCAAAAATAGAACCAAGTTCTATCTTAGTGCCTGGCTACGCAGACATGTACGTGTACATTTATTTTACAACGTTCAAGCACGTAACACGAGTGGTGTGGTCAGCATGTAAGTGACCTGTTCATTTTAGTTGTTAGTTGTACCTGCTAGTGCTGGCTGCAACCATGTGATTAACACACGCTGCTCTGGCTCAGCAGCTCCAAAGACGTGCTCCGACCACCACTTGTCTGTCACATGCACGCAAGAAAATAGATCATGAGCCTAGAGAAGAAAAATACATGTTTAGAAATGATAATTGATCGCATGGTGCATGAATGACTGCAATTAATTGATTATTGAATGCTAGATGGACACAGCTTTGTAGAACCAAAACATACACAGCCTCCGCTCAACAAACTCGAACTCGAGAAGGAACCGTTTGGGGGGCTGCAATTCGCAAACGACTGTGTTTACCACCTTGTCTGGCGACCCAGACTCCTTGTTCCGGCCAAACGCTACGCTACACCCACGGGCGTTAGTTTGAGAAGTATGTAGAAAACAACAAAGAAGTGAAGGAATTGTAGTCAGACTAAATACTTATCACCCTCACGCAGTCAAGCGTTCCACCAAGAGTCGTTCACAATCTAGTCCGGTTAAGGCAACAACTAGACCTTGTTTCAAATGTATCAAGAAATAAGGTTATTTGCCTAGCAATAACATTTTTTACAAATTTTAAAGCACACGTTTACAAGTCTCAGTCACAAATGATAGCTACACTAAGATGAGTTATTTTTGACTGAACGAGTTAAAAAATTATGTTATTATAAAAAGTCAAACTTCACATCACCTTTTTTCAATTATATGACAAACATTCTTGGCGGCAGGTAGAATGTTATATGACAAACATTGTGGGGCGGCAGGTAGCCCAGTGGTTAGAGTGTTGGGCCCGTAACCGAAAGGTTGCTGGATTGAATCCCCCAAGCTGACAAGGTAAAATCTGTCGTTCTGCCCCTGAACAAGGCAGTTAACCCACTGTTCCTAGGCTGTCATTGAAAATAAGAATTTGTTCTCAACTGATTTGCCTAGTAAAATAAAAGAAAATTCTTGGGGGCAACTCTTCTGTAGAGGATTAACATCGAGACTGTTCTACTACAGAGGGAGGCCTACTGGATCTCGTATCTAAAAATGCTGACCTCTAGTGGTCTGAATATTGACTTTGACCTTTTTATGAATGTCTGCTGAATGAAGCTTATCAGCTTGAACATGGTGGGGCCATACTTGCGAACATTAGAAAAATATTAAGATCAAGGTCAAATTTAAGCATCACGCGATAGAATGCTACATTGTAGATGGTACCATCAGATAACCTGGCACGTTAGGCCTATGGTAACTTCACCAGGTGGCAGTGATTATTTCCTGTAATAAATTCCCCATCAGCCTATGAAAGGTCTTAAACTTTTACTTCACAAACAATGGCATTTCCTAAAACAGGTCAACTCGCCACCAGAGGGATACATTCAAATTCAATTATTTGATAGGCTGAGGAGAAACTTTTTCTAATGTTTGCAAGTATGGCCCATGATGTTCCCTATGTTGATGATGCTTATTTTGCATTATGTTTGAACTAAAAGATTAAACAAAATTAAATGGAAAATGTTTCATCAAATATTAAATTAATTAAAAAAATAATTATTAACAATGTTAATATCATATACAACATCTAATCATGTTGCAATATGATTATGAAAATAATATATTATTTTCAACATATTTTCAACATGCTGTAAATTCATATTTTCATCCGTCATCACCCTAATAACTATGACACACCCCCTCACTCTCATTGGTTGCACTAATTTTGTCTACATAACCTGGTTCAAGCATTCAGGATATGACCCTGAAGAAGACAAGCGAGGCCGAAACATTGGTGGTTTACCCAATACATTTCTGAGAGCTTATACATAGAGAGTGACTTTCTTTATTTTCATAGCCTACAGTTTACTCTCCAATGGTCAGCAACTCTCACCATATTTTGAAGATGTGTATTATCGTGTTAAGGATTGTATGACTAAACTGTATTCCCATAGTATTTTTTTTATTTAACTAGGCAAGTCAGTTAAGAACACATTCTTATTAACTATGAAGGCCTACACCGGCCAAACTCGGACGACGCTGGGACAATTGTGAGCCGCCCTATGGGACTCCCAATCACGGCCAGTTGTGATACATTCTGGATTGGAACCAGGTTGTCTGTAGTGACTCCTCTAGCACTGAGATGCAGGGTCTTAGACCACTGAACCAGGCTGTCTGTAGTGACTCCTCTAGCACTGAGATGCAGTGTCTTAGACCACTGAACCAGGTTGTCTGTAGTGACTCCTCTAGCACTGAGATGCAGGGTCTTAGACCACTGAACCAGGTTGTCTGTAGTGACTCCTCTAGCACTGAGATGCAGTGTCTTAGACCACTGAACCAGGTTGTCTGTAGTGACTCCTCTAGCACTGAGATACAGTGTCTTAGACCACTGAACCAGGGTGTCTGTAGTGACTCCTCTAGCACTGAGATGCAGTGTCTTATACCACTGAACCAGGTTGTCTGTAGTGACTCCTCTAGCACTGAGATGCAGGGTCTTAGACCACTGAACCAGGTTGTCTGTAGTGACTCCTCTAGCACTGAGATGCAGTGTCTTAGACCACTGAACCAGGTTGTCTGCAGTGACTCCTCTAGCACTGAGATGCAGTGTCTTAGACCACTGAACCAGGGTGTCTGTAGTGACTCCTCTAGCACTGAGATGCAGTGTCTTATACCACTGAACCAGGTTGTCTGTAGTGACTCCTCTAGCACTGAGATGCAGGGTCTTAGACCACTGAACCAGGTTGTCTGTAGTGACTCCTCTAGCACTGAGATGCAGTGTCTTAGACCACTGAACCAGGTTGTCTGTAGTGACTCCTCTAGCACTGAGATGCAGTGTCTTAGACCACTGAACCAGGTTGTCTGTAGTGACTCCTCTAGCACTGAGATGCAGTGTCTTAGACCACTGAACCAGGTTGTCTGTAGTGACTCCTCTAGCACTGAGATGCAGTGTCTTATACCACTGTGCCACTTGGGAGCCCAAATAGTGTAAAGAGATATGTATTTTTATTAAACTCAGCTAAAATAGGCTATTTGTTTTTATTTTGTAGGTAAATGTGAATAGCTTAAATGTGAAAATTTTATGCAAAAATAAAGTAATGAAAGATGCAATATATACCATTAAAATAAAGAATTGATTACAAATATATCTGATATTGCCTTTTCCATCAACTTAAAGAAATCATAAGTTATGATTTAAAATTTTGATGATATTTTAAGTAATTTAATTCCAGAGCAAAGCAACCATATTTTTCCAGGGTAAAATATTACTATTATTATTCTAACCTTTATTTAAGCAGGGAGTCATGCTGAGACCATGGTCTCTTTTGTTTCACAATCATATGAAATAAACACATTCTTCAGTAAAAAAGGCCCTTCAGATGGATGTTACTTTTGGAGATCATTCCACGAGAGGTGCAAAAAAACTAAAAGCAGATTTACCTAACTCGGTGGAGATTGAAGGAATCTACAGAGTTAGCCATCCATGAGTCCGGATCTAGTAACTTGTACTGTATGTCTGAAGGTTAACAATGAGGTAAGGTATGGCGGAAGTTTATGCAATGGATCTATGAGACTTCAAAGAGGGCCAGCCTACTTTCTGATACAAAATGCAACGATTTTTACAGAATCTATCGCCTGTAATAAAGTGTAATGCGCTATGATAAACTGCATCCAATGGCTTCAATACAGTGGCAGCTGCATTCATATAGACGACATCGTCATAGTCAATAACCAGAATAAATGGTGACTGAATTATTTAGTTTTTGCTGTTCTCCAAATAGCATTTTAGAGTTTTTAAATATTACAAATGGGCTTGAACTTAACATTCCATAACCGGACCTCACTAAAACTCCCTGGTTACGGCAACATCCAAAGTACGTATGCATAAATATTCAGATACATTTTTACATTATTAGGAAAACAACATCTACTTGGTTTTATTATGGCATTTTGAAAAGGCGACATGCCCCTGCGTTTAAATGCTGCTTTTGTTTACCACTTGTCCCTGTGTTACAGTGCAATCACAGGCCATTTTCATTTGTTTTGAATTAACAGAGCAGAATGCCATCCTCTTCAGATGGAGCCTGAGCTAAGAGTTGCACAAACACTACTGCAAATAGCTCTTTGATAAATACCATGAAAGCTTGCTAGCTGCAGACTTTTTTTTTGTTCTTGACGCTGCTATCTATCCATGGCATTTCATTTTCTTTTTGAAGCATGATACCACTCTAAGATATCTAAAGACACAGTGCCTAGTGAAAGTCTGCACAGTTGTCACATTTTGCTGCCTTACAATTAAATCAAAAAAGAGATTACATTTCATTTTCTTCCTACAGATCTCCACAACCTGCTCCACATTTTCAAAATGAAAAAAAAAGTAAAGAACATTTTCTAAATTAATAAAAAATAAAACAAAATAAGATGTCTTGATTGCGTCCGTCAGCGTTAATACTTGGCACCTTTGGCAGCCATTACAGCTGTAAATAATTTGAATAATATTCTACCAACTCTGCACAACTCCCAGGGCAACGTATATCCATTGATTTTGTCAAAATTGCTCAAGCTCAGTATATTTATTTGGAAATCCTTGATGGACAGAAAAATTCAAAGCGTGTCTCTGATTTTCCCTCCATCTCTCCATCTACTGCAACTCCTCCTCTTCCAACTCCTCCTCTTCCAACTCCTCCTCTTCCAACTCCTCCTCCTCCAACTCCTCCTCCTCCTCAGATAAACACTCAACTAGTTCCATCCTATTACCCTCACTCATTCTCTCGCTGACTGCAGGAAACCCAACACTGGTATGCTTGAATTTCTCAGTCTATATGGTAAGTTTTTAAAAAATAAAAATAAAATGTATTTAGTCATCTAAATAACTGACCATTTTTCTAAGCTAGGTGATGATAGTTTTATCATGACAGCGTAGTTCTGAAATGTATCTATAGATAGATAGATAGATAGATAGATAGATAGATAGATAGATAGATAGATAGATAGATAGATAGATAGATAGATAGATAGATAGATAGATAGATAGATAGATAGATAGATAGATAGATAGATAGATAGATAGATAGATAGATAGATAGATAGATAGATACTTTATTGATCCCCGAGGGGGACATTTCTTTGTCAAGCATATACATAATGTATAATGTATATATATATAATGTATATATTTTTGTTGTGGTTGGGATTGGGAGTAGAGGTTGACTCGGGTGAAAATTCATTTCTGTCTCGTCTTGTCCTGTAAAAAAAAATCCTGCACTGTCCTGAAACAGCAACAGTTCTATTGCCCCGGAATGTTCCTGTCCCTTTTGATAACAATCCCTTCTGGCCCTGTGCTAATTTCCATGCGCAGAAATATGTAGGCTATTATGTGTGTTTAGGAAGTATTGAAAATAACTTCAGTAATGTACTATGGTTGTCTTACCTATCTTAGTTAAATGCACTGACTGTAATCAGTTTGGAGAAGAGTGTCTTCTTAATTACCATAATGTAGATAATTAAGGCTGGAGGGTGAGGACAGAGACCCCAGCAGGATGGTCTGCTCTGATTAAGGCTGGAGGGCAATTATCATAGCCATAGGAGAATAAAGAAGATTACATAGAATAGAATGAATGAAAAGCATAGTAAGTATAGTGAGAGGACTCGGCTAAATTTAAGCAAGTGGGACCAGGTTACAATTTACATTTCATCTGTGTTTTTTTCAGGAGTTAATTTAAAGTTTGTTTTGATATCTAATCCTGTGAGGGCTAATTGTGGTTATGTGTATATTACCTGAGCGGGACTTGAAGAGATATTGACTTATTAACACTCCAACTCTCGCTCAGATAATCCCAACCATAAATTATCAGCATTGTCATCATACTGCAGGCCCGCTACCGGTAACCCTCATGGACTCTTGTTTTAACCCACGTCCTTGTTAGAGGCATAGGCCCAATGGTTCATTTCTGGACAATCTTGTGCCTATACTAATTCAAAGCAATCCCATGGTATTTTCAGATAATGGGTTAGCTACTGCTCATAGCATGCTTGTATTAGAGACTCCATCTGACCTGAAATCCTATGGTTCTGGATTTGTTAAAGTTTGATTTCAAAGAAGGATTTCATTGAAATGCTGGCTTCTCAATCCAATGTGGACATTCTGGTAATTTCTGAAACTTGGTTGAGTAATTCTGTGTTGGACTCTGTCTGGTTGTAATGTTTACAGATCAGACAGAATTGGCACAAGTGCTATTAACAATGTATCTGAATTGCTATCTAAGCATGGTAAATCTGAACTATTACTTATGGGAGATTTTAATATTGATTGGAGGATGACAGTGTCAGATACGGTGAAAGACATTTGCTCTGAGCTAAAACTGTCTCAGCTGATAACTGAGCCTGCACGGCAGAATCCTAATATACGTTAATTTATCTTATTTTGAGGAATACTCCAGATAAGTATGTTTCTAGTGGGGGTTTCAAACTGGATTTTTGTGAGCATTGCCCAGTTGTCTGTGTCAGAAATTAGAATGCATAAATCTATGCCTCTAAGAGGAACTTTAAAAACTTTTCTGAACAAGTTTATTTCCATGATCTTTATTTTAGGGGCCTTGATTGTCTTTCAGCTATCCCTGAACATGATTTAACTTTAAGCTTTTTTGCAAATGTCTTCAATACTATTGTAGATAGTCATGCCTCCTTCAAAACTCTGAGAGTTAAAGGTACTGTAGATCGAAAGCCCGGTTCACTCCTGAATCCATGGTCATTCATAAGAGAAATGTTGCCTGGATAAGGCCAGAAACACAGGCTTAGGTCCAGATTGGCAATATTTTGGGCTACTGAGGAATCAATGTGTAAGACTGATCAGAAAGTCTAAATCTGATTCATATGTAACCAGTCTTTCTAATTGTAAGGGGAATCCGGCTAAATTCTGGAAAGCTGTCAAATCTCTGAAGGGTTCTACTTCCTCTTCTCTGCCCCAATAAATTAATTCAGACTCATCATTGATGCATTTAATCATTTTATTTTGTTCTATCTTTTGGAAAGATCTACTATCTGTAAAGTAACTCTGCTATCTGTAAAGTAACTCTACTATCTGTAAAGTAACTCTACTATCTGTAAAGTAACTCTACTATCTGTAAAGTGGTCTAAATGCTGTTTTCAGGAAGTTTGCAGATTGATTCAGAAAATGGTGGTTAAGTTTTTGCATTTCGGCAATTCACAGAAAAAATAGTCCTTGATGCCTAAAAATAACGGAATGTAATCAGATTACGTTAGTGAGTTTGGGTAATCCAAAAGTTGCGTTACTGATTACAATTTTGTCCAGGTAACTTGTAACTGTGACGGATTGCATTTAGAAAACCTAACAAATGCTCTATGTACGTCAATAATAAGTGATATCCGTATCGCCGTCATCCTTACCTCGAAGCGATTATTCAACTTGGATAATCTTTGGATGCCGACAGCAGTCGCACCATTGGAAGACATAGCTTGGACTGTAGCCTACAAAAGCATATTCCTGCTCTTTTCCTGCGATCCATCAAACACATTTGGTGTGTCATCATAGTCTTCTCTGACTTGTGGTCAGACTTGCTCCGATGGAACAAATTTAAACTTGCTCCTCTTTTCAACGCTGATTTGAATGTCATTGAGAAAACAGAAGTGTCAAATATATTTTTTACGCAAACAGAATTTCTGAATTTTAAAGTAATTCTCAAAGTAATCATCTAGTTTTTCAAAAGTATCTGTAATCCGATTACAATATTTTAGCCGGTAACTCCCGAACCCTGGCTCCTAGCTCCAACAGTGCAGTGGTATCTAACAATTCACAACAATACACACAAATCTAAACATATAAGAATGTTTATTCATATATTTTTTATCTGAGCATGGTATTTTGAATATAAATCAATCTGGGTTTAGGCCAGGATACAGCACTATCACTGCAACCACATTAGTTGTTAATGATCTTGTCAATGCTTTAGACCAGTGGTGTCAAACTCATTCCATGGAGGGCCGAGTGTCTGCAGGTTTTTGGTTTTTCCTTTCAATTAAGACCTAGACAACCAGGTGTGGGGAGTACAAGTACAAGTGAAGAGCGAAAACCCACAGACACTTGGCCATTCATGGAATGAGCTTGATAAATGTGCTTTAGACGCTATAATGAATTCTGCTGCCTTGTTTGTAGATCTGTCAAAAGCTGTTGATACTGTTTATCATGCTATTATATGAAAGATGTTTCGATTGGATGCTTTGGTGTCCCTAGGGCAATTCAGCTGACAGAGGATTTTTATGAGGAAGAATGTGTTTGGTTTAGTTGAGTATATGTGTATTTAATGTGTATGTGCATCTTACACACCTCAGTCAGTGACTTTGAATCTGGCCATGTATCTTGTCTTTGTTGTATAGAGTGTTTGATAGTAGCCTAATTATTTATAGATCAAAATCATGGCTCAGTGCTTGAAATGTGAGACAAATCAGATGAGTTTAGTCACACTGTTTAGAGAGGCTGGTAATGTCTGTGCGTACTTCCTTTTAAAAAATGTTTAATTTAACCTTTATTTAAGCAGGGAGTCCTGCTGAGACCATGGTCTGTGTGTGTTAATATGAGGTCTTTGCCACTTTACTGAGTTGGTAAAACTTTATAATAACTTATACTAATAAGCCATTATAAATACTTCTATCCAATACATTTTAAGTTGAAGCTCATTTACTGCACTTCTATACAATTTAAAAACTCTACAATGCTATTTGAAGAACAGTAAAAACAAGCACAAATGACCCCAGCCTTTATCACCTTGGTTGCTGTAGCTTCATTCACTTCAGTCGAACTACAAACACATAGCCTATTATCTTTACAATTAGCCGCTACACATTGACTCATTTAAATTATAATGGAATACGTACAGGGGGGATCTGTTAGCAGAAACAAATATATTAACAAAAAGTTAACTAATGAGTTTGCTTTACAGAACAATATACTGTTACATTTTGCAGTTCTACAGCAGATTTCCTGCAATTCTACACATTTTGCCATGGGTGGGGAGAATTATTTTCACATTTTAAGCTAATTTCCTGAAATTCTACAAATTTTGCCATGACTCATGCCATGATATATGAGTGAGAGTCACTAGCTAAATCAATAGGGGCCCCTGGGCACATGCCCTAAGTGCCCGGTTGGTAATTCGGCCATAATTACTACAAGTTTAGGCCTAGATTCAATCATATCAAGTGTTAACCGGCGATAGCCGACACCCTCATACAGTGGCTTCAGAAAGTATTCAGACCCCTGATCAATCTACACACAATACCCCATAATGACAAAGCGAAAACAGGTCTTTAGAAATGTTTACACATTTATTAAAAATAAAAAACAGAGCCATGAGGACGAAGGAATTGTCCATAGAGCTCCGAGACAGGATTGTGTCGAAGGCACAGATCTGGGGAAGGATACCAAAAAATGTCTTCAGCATTGAAGGTCCCCAAGAACACAGTGGACTCCATCATTCTTAAATGGAAGAAGTATGGAACCACCAAGACTCTTCCTAGAGCTGGCCGCCCGGCCAAACTGAGCAATCGGGGGAGAAGGGCCTTGGTCAGGGAGGTGAACAAGAACTCGATGGTCACTCTGACAGAGCTCTAGAGTTCCTCTGTGGAGATGGGAGAACCTTCCAGAAGGACAACCATCTCTGCAGCACTCCACCAATCAGGCCTTTATGGTAGAGTGGGCAGACGGAAGTCACTCCTCAGTAAAAGGCAAATGACAGCCGGAAAGCACCTAAAGACTCTCCCAAAATCGACCCCTGTGGTACCTTTATGTACTCAGACTTAACCGCATCAATCACGATGAGTTCTGTCACTAAGATAATTATGAAACCTTGATCAGCACATTTTATTTTAGTGTCTAAAGGCTTTGGCGTTGACAAGATCATTAACAACTAAAGTGGTTGCCGTAGTAGTGCTATTCCCAAGCCTAAACCCTGATTGGTCTACATTAAAAAAATACATTTCTCAGATAAAAAAGAGAAAAGTTGTACATTTACCAAGGATTCAAGAATCTTAGCTAGACAAGGAAGCCTTGAAACGGGGCAATTAGTTATTAAGATCACTACTACACTACTATCCCCGCTGTCATGGTTCGAAGATAAGACCCGAGGTGCTGAGAGGTAGTATGCATAACCATTCCTTTTATTTGTAATCAAAGAACGAAACCATGAACTGATGTGCCTAAAGCAACAAAGATCCACACACAGGTGGGCAAAATCATGATCTTAAATGGGATCCCCAATTAGAGACAACGTAGGGCAGCTGCCTCTAATTGGGGACCAACAAAAACCAAACATAAAGTTGCCCAGACAACCCTACCGTCAGGCCTCGACAGTTAACCCAAACCAAACATAGAGATGCCCAGACAACCCTACCGTCAGGCCCCGACAGTTAACCCAAACCAAACATAGAGATGCCCAGACAACCCTACCGTCAGGCCCCGACAGTTAACCCAAACCAAACATAGAGATGCCCAGACAACCCTACCGTCAGGCCCCGACAGTTAACCCAAACCAAACATAGAGATGCCCAGACAACCCTACCGTCAGGCCCCGACAGTTAACCCAAACCAAACATAGAGATGCCTCTAGGCATCCCTACCGTCAGGACCTGACACCCGCACTTATGGAGTGGCAGCACAAGAGCTGATTTATATACTTTAAGGAATATTTCATGATGGCAATGTTAAATAAAATGATTGAGCCAACATTGATTATTATTTAATAATACCAGAATCATAGTTTGCGCTATTTGTGTGCTTTCTTAGCAAAACGATCACCTTTATGTGTGTTTACTTTACCAAAATATTGGCTGTGCACATTTTTATTTGATATTCTGTTTAGCAGTTATTTATTTGATGTTTTCTTGCAATTGAAACACTATTTATTTCCAATTGGCATAAGATGTGTAAAGAGATGTAGTTTGTCCTCAGAAACATTTAATTTATTAATGTCAGTTGTTTAGGCTCCTGGTACAAAATAAGATAAAACTTCCTGCTTTTTATTCTTTATCACTGTGGCCGTTCACCGGTGTCATTGGTCAGTTAGTATTCAGTGGGTATTTGTCTCGAATAATGTCCATAAATTCCCATTAGGAGTTACATCATGCATGTAATTATGTTGTTAATTAACCGGTCAACACAGCTCCGTCTCATTCTAGGGTCACCTTTAGAACCTATTGTTATGCAGTTATGTAGCGAGACGTTTATGAATATGTCTATTCTATTGAGATTGAAAAAAATCCCACTCTTGTGTGCCACCCCTGTGTCTTCGAAATTGCATACTATTCCATATGGTTTATAGGTGCATTTTGAGTGTAAAGTACTGAATTATATAGGGGGAATTAGTGCACTATATAGTGAACATTAGTGCACTATATAGTGAATAATGTTTTTGATTCTAGTCAAATTAGTGCACTATATAGGGCAGCGTATTCCAACCTTGTTACTGGAAAGGTACCGTCCTATAGGTTTTCACTCCAACCCTGATCTAGCTCACCTGATTCTAATAACTACCTGGTTGATGAGCTGAATCAGGTTAGTTACAACCGGGGTTGGAGCAAAACCTATTTTTTATTTTATTTAACCAGGTAGTCAGTTAAGAACAAGTTCTTATTTACAATGACAGCCTACCTACAGGGTCAGCCCCTGGAGCAAATTAGGGTTAAGTGCCTTGCTCAAGGACACATCGGCAGGTTTTTCACCTTTTCTGCTCGGGTAATTCGAACCAGCGACAGATCTAAATCAGTTACTTATTATAAGGGAAGGATACATATTTACAGTGGAACTGGCTTGGAGGTCCAGATTTAAATGAATTAGTAATAGGGTGTAATTTCCTGTGCATCACTTTTACACTGAACACTCTCTCTCTCCTCACCTGTGTGAGTGACAGGTGTCATGGAGCGTGTGACGCAAAAGAGTCTACAAGTCATCAAGGAACATTTATTGTTTGACGTGAATAACCAAAAGTGATGAATTATCCCATCGGGTGAATTACTTCATCAATGTGTATTGTGTGACTTAGAGAATACATAAGTTATTGTTGTTTATGATGTTATATGTCCATTGGGAATTTACGAATAGAAGAAATGTGTTATAAGGCTGTCATGATGGAACATTCCTAGCTGAAGGGAGTTCCTGGAAAGAGTACTCAGGTGCTCAGTGGCTTTTGCCTGGGCAGGCTGAGCAGGTAACATTTCCTGTAAAGTTTATGGGCCAATTAGTCCTGCACCTGTTAATGTTGTAAATAAAAGCCTCTAAGAGAGTCAAGCACCAGTACATCATGTCTGTCTCCTCAATGTCCGATCCATCGCTTCGGCTTCTTCTTCACACAGGTCTCCATTACTATGATGAGTCCTCAGCAGATGCAGCAGCTTCTGTCCCCGGGTCAGCTTCAGGCTCTGCTCCAACAACAGCAGCACGCTATCCTGCTCCAGCAGGTACAGCACAATCTTATCCAAATTACTATACTGTGCTGTATTACTATACTATACTATACTATACTATACTATACTATACTATACTATACTATACTATACTATACTATACTACAGAGGTCTTCATCTTTTTCTTGTCCAGGGACCAATCAAATGGCCACCCAAACTATTTACATTGACGGTCCGTTGAATGGTAATGGCAAAGACAAGTAATCAATATTTTAAAAAGAATAGATTTTGGTTGATCATTTTTTATTAATTTGACCTCCCCACACTATAATTGGAAGAAGTGTAAACTCTAACATAGCCTATTGTTGGAGAGGCTTCCATTAAAGAAAAGCCATAACACATACGTTTTTCCAGCAGCAGACTATGATTGATAATGTCAAAATCCGCACAGAAGTCTAAACAAAACAGCCCCCACAATCTTTTTATCATCAATTTCCCACAGCCTCTGTTCTGAGGGCAAAAGGGGGTGCATCAATATTAGGAAGGTGTTCCTAATGTTTTGTAGACTCAGTCTATATACATTTTCAGAAATGTTAGCAAATTAGCTTTAATTGTTTAAAGAACTTATGGAAGAGATTGGTGAGTTTTTTAACTATCTATTCGTGGCATGGGGTTCTTCAATGAAATACGTATTTGTTTGAAATCTATCACTTGATGGTTACATTTCAGAGAGACAAAGGTTTTTTGCAAAATGCTACATATCCTCTCAAATATATAAATAGTACTGCTAGGTTTTACAGTCAAATGTAACCAATAACTATATTTTTTATAAAGAACTGTCCAAATCATACATTACAATACAGCAATGAGATCTGTATATAAAACATTTACATAAAATAAATCCACTTTTATATTTTTGCGCACCCCCTGCAGTACCTCCGCACACCCCTGGTTGAACACCCCTGCTATACTATATGATACGATACCATAATGCAATGTTCCTGTCCCAGGCTGAAGTCCCCACCTGCTTTAAGGAGACTACCATCGTCCCAGTGCCCAACAAAAACAAGTTGATATGATATGACTATCGCCCCACCGCGCTCACCTCAGTCATCATGAAGTGCTTCGAGAGGCTGGTCATGGCCCACATCAAGGCCAGCATGCCAGGCACACTGACGCCGCCCTGTGTGGTCGCATGTTAAGCAGCTCCCATTGTTTGTGCGTTAAATGTTTTTTTTTATATGTTTTCCGTGAGTTTTTCGTGAGTTTTTTTGCAACAGTTGAACTATAATAGTTCAGGATTATGGAGTGCTACTGTTTTACGAAGGTTTTAGCGGTTCTTTTTATCACTGAGGCACTTTTTATTTTTCTCAGCACCGAACGTTCACACGAGTGCTCAATTATTTACAACCGAGCCCAGCTCCTGGATTTAGCCCACGCAGCGTTATTGCACACCAGGGAAAAGTTTGATATTCCGGACAAGTTGAAATGGCGATGGCGTGGATGCAGGGCAGGTCGGAAGTGTAAGGCAAAGCTGAGGAAATACAAGCCGGCTATTCACTCAGAAATGCATATTAGTATCCTGTCAGTTGTAGCTTTTATCATTGCTTTTAGTATATCGAATGTGCAATACGTGCATTTGTCTGTAATTAAACCCTGCGCACTAAGGACTGTATTTTAAGGGAATATTTATTATTACCCTAAATTATATCATACACACATTTAGCTATGTAAGTAGCTAAATTGTGCCTTCCTGTATTATACTGATGCTAAAATGTTTATTCGATTTCACTGTCATTTACTTTCTTTGTATTCTTATATTTGATCATTTCTTATTGTTGTTGTATTGTTGAGAAGGAACCTGGAAGTAAGTAAGTGTCGCAGTACTTGGACTTGTCTCGCATAATCTATCCAACTAAAATATGATGGTTATTTTGTGTGTGTTTCTCAGCTGGTGGACAATGTAGCCTAGATACGGTGTCCATATTAGGACAGCCTCAGAGTAATATGTGTGAATATGTGTGAATATGAACACTGTAAACATAGACACTGAACCCTTAGTATCTCTCACTCACTCTCTCACTCAGCTCTCTAGGCAGCAGCTAGTGTTCCAGCAGCTCCTTCAGCAGCAGCAGTTCAAAGTGCAGAGACCAAGCCTGGCCTCCCACACCTTGTCTCCAGGTAAACTCTCTCTACTGTAGCTTACTCCTTGGTTTACTTAGCGCAGGGGTTCCCAAACCTTTTGGGCCCGTGACCCCATTTTGATAGAAAAAAAAACATTGCGACCACACCAAAAAAAAGGATGAAATCAACAGCCAATGTTTCCTTTTTGCGGGGCTATGACAGTCTATTACAAGTCAGTCTGACAGTACTTTCAATCTGAAGGCAGTATGGTTTGAAGGGTAACGTTTTACTTTGGCCTCATAGCCATAACACATCATTACACATCTATAAGCATTTCATGAACGTGTTATAACTGGTCCCAACCACATTATTAAAGGTTCATTAAATAGCATATCTATAGTGCATTCATGTCATGCTATGCAAGAGCTCATATTTAGGTATTTTGATAGATGTAGTGTCATCATTATGGCTGATCTCAAAAGGGTGTTTTTTATATTATGCTGATATATAGCCTGTACCAGCCCCATTTCCCCCAACGGCCAGTTTACTCCTCCTCCTCCTCCTCCTCCTCCTCCTCCTCCTCCTCCTATTCCTCCTCCCACAGGGTTAAATCTTCAGGGTAAATTTTACAGATCAAATTGCGTAGTTGAGGGTCATATCAAAACTCTTCCGTAAGTCATTACCAGCCCTCCTCTACATCGTAATGAAGTTGGTCATACTGGTCTAAAATAAAATTGATTTCCCCATTCATAAAGCCTTTATAAACATTACTCACTTATCAAAAAGAACAAGCCCCCGTCCCCGCAGGAGATCTTTGGCCTTTTGGTAGACCGTCATTGTAAATAACAATTTGTTCTTAACTGACTTGCCTAGTTAATTAAAGGTTAAATAAAAAAATTATTTGAAAAAGTACTGCGATGCAATGTGCCACTCGGGTGCAGCGGATATATTTGGATATATTTCATTAACCATTTTTACCCCAATCTGATTTGGTGTCTGGTGCTGTCCACTCTTTTCTAACTAGCATTATAGAAGGAAACAGCACATGTTCCTGAGAATCCTAACTTTCAGGAAAGGGGTCATAATAGTGTACGACTCTAACTGTTCAAAAGTTAGAGCCACATCTGTCACGACCGTATTTAGTGGATATCGGAGGTTACTCACGTTACCACAGTTGTATGAACCAAACAGCGCATTTACATTTTTTCCAGAGTTTCTCTCGCGACCCCATTTTCAAATCGGGCGACCCGAACAATCACCACTCAGGAGGACTGTACCCCTACCTATACATACACTCTCCCTAAAGCTATACCCTTTAACCCCAGTGTTGCAAGGTAATATTGTACATGTATGTCTGTGTGTTTCAGCTGGCTTGAGTACTATTGAGCTCCAGCAGATATGGAAGGAGCTGACCAACGGCACAATGGAAGATAAATGCACAAAGGCTAGCTGTCCAGACCGTGTCACTACCACCACCACTCCATCCCTTACTGAACCCGTAACCACAACCAAAGCATCAATGTCAAACACCCACAATCTTCCTACCAATGGCCAATCTCTTAGTTCCAGCCCAAGAGAAAGGTAAAGCCTTCTCCATAACACTTTACAGTAAAGGTATATTAGAACCCTTAAGGCACGTGTCCAGCTGGCCAAATCTGGCCCATGACACATTTCTATCCGGCCTACGCAATTATTTGGGTTGTCAATTCATTTTGGCCAGCTTAAATACAGCCCACAATGCTCTGCACTAGAAGTCACAGCAAGCACTGCCAACGTGCTGCACGCCAAATGGCAGTGCATTGCCACACACACATACCAGCCATCCAGTGCACTGTATCATATCATCACTAATGGCACTGACCAGCTCTTCTACCAGACCAAAAGTTTAAAGGTGTTGTAGGGCTAAATGTCCAAGCCAAGTTTCGGGTTCCAACAGTAGCTTACAGAAAATATCATCTTGGTTGTCAAAAAGTTATAAGATAGAGTAAAGGATTCACACACGGGTAAAAATGACTGTACAACTCATGGACAATAGGACGCATAAGTGAGTATAAATGAGTCAACAGTTGAGTCATCACATCTGTGAATTCAACATCAATTGTGCTGCTTTCGTGTGTCCTGTTCACAGCGGGCAGCGGAGGGAAAGTGTACAGACACATGCCACAGTCCTAGCTAGGCTACTAAAATGTTGCAGTCTGGCTTTGGTTTTTTGAAAAGTATGAACATGTCTGCACTAAACTAACTGTATGTCGCTCTGGATAAGAGCGTCTGCTAAATGTAAATGTAATTAAAGCTTGACAATGAATAAACCAACAACTAAAGCTGTGACAAAACACCATGCAACGGAGAAACGTGTTATTACAGCGACATTTGAGCAGAGCACTAGTCAACTACAAGACATTTTGATTACAGAAACACTGCATTCACAACACCGTTGATCCATGCAGTGCAAAAAGATTAAAAACATGTCTTAAGTTTAAATGTTACACCAACCTAGCTAAAAAAATTATATTTTGAATTATTAAATACTTTTTGATTAGGGTTGCAGCATATTATGCAAGTATAGCAGCAAAGACTGGACAAATATGATTGATCTGGATATGGTGTGTGGGCTCCTGCATCTCAGTGCTAGAGGTGTCACTACAGACACCCTGGTTCGATTCCAAGCTGTATCCTAACTGGCTGTGATTGGGAGTCCCATAGGGTGGGGCACAATTGGCCCAGCGTCATCTGGGACTGGCCGGTGTAGGATTTGTTCTTAACTGACTTGCCTAGTTAAATATATAGATATTCTTTGGTTTTCATGTTAAAAATGCTTTATACAACGGATGGATCTAATCCTGAATGCGGATTGGTTAAAAGCGCATTCCAGCCAGTGTCTATTCCACAAGTTACCACCTGCTAAATCTGTGACGTTAAAATGCCTATTTCCTCTGTTCCATCTGACTCCGCAACCCACCTTCTCATCAGTCCAGGCACTCTATTAATAAACTTGATCTCCACTATAAAAAGCATCTAGACATTATCTCAATATTATCTCATTATTATCTCATTATCTCACATTTCTTTTAGACTAACATTTAGTTTTGTTTGATCTTCATCCTATATATATATATATATATATATATATATATATATATATATATATATATATATATATATAAGTGGACATTATAAAGGGCAATATCTTTCTAAATAAAACAATGGCCAGTTTGGGTCTCAGTTGTATGTAATAATAAAAAATAAGAAAATGTCTGGCCCACTAATTCGATGTATTGATGTGCGCTGATAGAGGTTGACCCTCCTGCCTTAAGGAAGTTAAAGTTATACCTGTATAAAGTGCTACCACTTTCTCTGTGCTTTCTCTCCTACTGACTAAAATACAGTTAAAACGATCTGTTTGAAAACATCAATTAAGCTGTTAGACCACAGACAGCTTCACTTACCCAAGTCGTTTGTTTTAATAAGAGTGCATGTTTATTCCCACTGGGACGACCTAGTTTGTTTGTTTGTTGTTTTGCTTCAGGGTTTTTATCAGCAAAATCTGTAGTAAAGTTTATAGTAAAACACTGTAGCAGCTTGTTCAAAATCAAAATCACTTTGTTCCTCATAGACTGTAAAAAACAAATGTATTTTATTTGTTTTTTTATGTTTATTTTTATGATGTTGTAACCCTTAACCCTTCCTCCTCTACCTACAGCTTGCTGAATGTGGATCGAACAATCACACACTCACTCTATGGATATGGTGTGTGTAATTGGCCGGGCTGTGAGTCTGTTTGTGAAAACATCAGCCAGTTTATCAAGTAAGTTTTCCTATGGAGAGTGTATGTATAGTGTATAAACTCGGAGAGCATTTTCTCTGTGTGTGTGTGTGTGTGTGTGTCACCCCAGTAACTGATGTGAGCGTTCTCAGGCACCTGAGTACTGAGCACATACTGGATGACAGAAGCACGGCCCAATGCAGAGTTCAGATGCAAGTGGTACAGCAGTTAGACTTCCAGGTTAGTGAGTGAGTGCGTGTGCGTGAGTGTGTGTGTGTGAGAGTAAGTTTTCTAGCTACTCTGGGGTCTCTTCACCTCCTCTCACTCCCTCAATCCCTTGGTACCCCTCTCTCCTCTCCTGTCTCTCTCCTCCTCTCTCAGCTTTCTAAAGAACGGGACCGTCTCCAAGCTATGATGGCCCACTTGCACCTGCCACCTTTGGAACCACAGTCCCCTTCCAAACCTGTGAGTATACAGACAGACCACACGTAATAGCCTATGATCTATTCAGTCAACAGGTATAACATGCTTTGAAGAATGATGAGTTGTGAACAACAGAGAAAAAGCAATGTGATTCTAAATTGCATTGTTCTTTAGAGATAATGCCATACCATAAAAATGATAAAGTGAAAAAGGAATCAAATGCAAAAAGTGTATCAAGAACGGTCCAACACACAAAGGACATTCAGCCAACTTGAAAGAACTGAGGGAAGCATTTGGAACGGTTTCGACACCTTGTAGAGTCCATGCCACCACGAATTGAGGCTTTTCTGAGGGCAAAAGAGGGTGCAACTCAATATTATTACTCCAGTTCTTACCCTTTGGCCTGGAGTGAATGAGGGAAACCGTTATAGTCCTTGTGAATCTCTCAGCGGCCTACAAGGGGAGTCAGACTTCACTAGGCCTAGATAACACTAACATACATACATTCTGATGCCCATATATGGTAGTAAGTCACACGAAAGATTTGAAGGCACCATTCAATAGATACTCAGCTTTTCGCAGGGACCCTGCTTTTGCAGATAGGGGCTACCGTTCTCATACCAGTGTCAGGCTCTGGCCATAGGGAGTACCTTTTGGCCATGGTCAGAGCCTGACAGATCTAGATACCTAGATCTATGTTTTTCATTTTGTGTTGAATCCCCAATTGGAGACAGCTGTGAGACGTTGTCTCTGATTGGGGATTCTATTTAAGTTGCTCAACCCCACACATTGTTGAATGTCATCGGCTATGTAAGTGTGTTTCAGTATTCATTGTTTTGTTGTGTATAGTTCGTTACATTCAAGTTTAGTGAGTAAATAAACATGTCGAACTATCGCTACGCTGCGCCCTGGTCTCTCTCTACACACGAGCGTGACAGAATGACCCACCACAACGAGACCAAGAGAGGCAGTAAAAAGAACAAGACACGGGCAAGGAAACAGCCTGGAGCCCAGAAGAACCCCCAAACTGTTTTTGGGGGGGGGCTATGGGGGTGGTCGGGGATCGATGGTGAAGAGCCCCGGCCACTGCACTCGTGGGGGATCCAGGAGGAGCCCCTACAGCCGTGGGAGCAGAGGTACAGAGAGGAGTCGGAGGAAGACGACGACTATGTGCCTTTGTTCCCTCACTCGTGGGGGCTCCCGATGGAGTCCTCACAGGAAGGGGATTGGCGATGGAGAGAGAAAGATCGGGGCAGTCGCAGCCCTCCAACGCCAGTTCCCAACCCGGAACCTCCAGCGTCGGCCCAGAGTCAGGTACGGTCCGTGCCGACTTCGCGCACCACACCATCGGTGCGCAACCAAGGCACGGAGAGGCGGGAGGAAGAGGATCGCCCACCACTTCGTCTGCCAACGATCCATGATCGAGAGAAACCCGAGGGGTTTTATGAATACCCGAAGGAGGAACAGACGAAGTGGTGGAGAGCTTGGGTAGCCCTTCCATTGGAGCAGCATACGGACCCGCTGCTAATAGAGATAGAGGAGGAGGAGGACTTCGGGCGCCGATACGCTCTAGTTAACAGGCTGATGGATATGCGGGAGCGGGCTTCTAAACCAGCCAAGGTCAGCAGCCCTGAGCCTCCAGCCAAGGTCAGCAGCCCTGAGCCTCCAGCCAAGGTCAGCAGCCCTGAGCCTCCAGCCAAGGTCAGCAGCCCTGAGCCTCCAGCCAAGGTCAGCAGCCCTGAGCCTCCAGCCAAGGTCAGCAGCCCTGAGCCTCCAGCCAAGGTCAGCAGCCCTGAGCCTCCAGCCAAGGTCAGCAGCCCTGAGCCTCCAGCCAAGGTCAGCAGCCCTGACCCTCCAGCGAAGGTCAGCAGCCCTGACCCTCCAGCGAAGGTCAGCAGCCCTGACCCTCCAGCGAAGGTCAGCGCCCCTCCAGAGAAGGTCAGCGACCCTCCAGCGAAGGTCAGCGACCCTCCAGCGAAGGTCAGCGCCCCTCCAGCGAAGGTCAGCGACCCTCCAGCGAAGGTCAGCGCCCCTCCAGCGAAGGTCAGCGCCCCTCCAGCGAAGGTCAGCGCCCCTCCAGCGAAGGTCAGCGCCCCTCCAGCGAAGGTCAGCGCCCCTCCAGCGAAGGTCAGCGTCCCTCCAGCGAAGGTCAGCAGCCCGGAGCCTCCAGCGACGGTCCGCGGCCCGGAGCCTCCAGCGACGGTCCGCGGCCCGGAGCCTCCAGCGACGGTCCGCGGCCCGGAGCCTCCAGAGACGGTCCGCAGCCCGGAGCCTCCAGAGACGGTCCGCAGCCCGGAGCCTCCAGAGACGGTCCGCAGCCCGGAGCCTCCAGAGACGGTCCGCAGCCCGGAGCCTCCAGAGACGGTCCGCAGCCCGGAGCCTCCAGAGACGGTCCGCAGCCCGGAGCCTCCAGAAACGGTCCGCAGCCCGGAGCCTCCAGAGACGGTCCGCAGCCCGGAGCCTCCAGCGGAGCCCAATCCGGGTCCAGCAGTCTGCTCCGCTACAGCGCCGGAGCAGTCCGCTCCACCGGTGCCCAGTCCGGGTCCAGCAGTCTGCTCCGCTACAGCGCCGGAGCAGTCCGCTCCACCGGTGCCCAGTCCGGGGCCGGTCGTCTGCTACGCTCCAACGCCGGAGCAGTCCGCTCCACCGGTGCCCAGTCCGGGGCCGGTCGTCTGCTCAACTCCAGCGCCGGAGCAGCCCGCTCCACCGGTGCCCAGTCCGGGTCCGAACGTCTGCCTAGCTCCAGAACCGGAGCGTCCTGCCACACCGGTGCCCAGTTCGGGTCCGGTCGTCGGTACCGCTACATGGCCGGAGCCGTTCGCCATGCTAGGTCCCATTCCGGGACTGGTCATCAGACTCAGGTCAGGGAGGAAATTATCCACTTCCCCGGGGCCTGAGCCGCCACCGAAGTGGATTGTCCCTCCTCACACCTCCCATGTCACATAATTTTT
This sequence comes from Thymallus thymallus, assembly GCA_023634145.1. NCBI lineage: Eukaryota > Metazoa > Chordata > Actinopteri > Salmoniformes > Salmonidae > Thymallus > Thymallus thymallus. The sequence goes on along the minus strand of CM042413.1, from coordinate 2,923,075 downwards.
TTTTTTTTTTTTTTTTTTGTGATTATCGCGGCCGGGAGTCCGCGCCTTAGAGGGGGGGTACTGTCAGGCTCTGGCCATAGGGAGTACCTTTTGGCCATGGTCAGAGCCTGACAGATCTAGATACCTAGATCTATGTTTTTCCTTTTGTGTTGAATCCCCAATTGGAGACAGCTGTGAGACGTTGTCTCTGATTGGGGATTCTATTTAAGTTGATCTACCTCACACGTTTGTGTGGGTCATTGTTTAATGTCATCGGCTATGTAAGTGTGTTTCAGTATTCATTGTTTTGTTGTGTATAGTTCGTTACATTCAAGTTTAGTGAGTAAATAAACATGTCGAACTATCGCTACGCTGCGCCCTGGTCTCTCTCTACACACGAGCGTGACAACCAGACTGAATTGAATTTCAAAAAATAATAATATGGTTCCCAAATATGGGGACTTTACATTTAAGAGGATTAAACCTAACGTAAAATAAACGCCTGAAACTAGATCCTAGATAGATAGATAAATAAACTACTAGATACTAGATAGATAAACATAATGGTCTTGATGAGAAGGAAAAAAATACCAGAATGCTCTCTTCTGCATTGTTCATCCAATCCAGTAAATGTGGAGGAAGTTAAGATGGAGTGTTGCCTTTATAACGTCCAAAAGCGGAAGTCGCGTCACAGGATCTCTTTCCCCTGAAAACAGAAAGATCTGATTGTTGGGGACTCAGCAGAGACTAGGAAAATATTAACAACTTATTCTTTGCATATGTAACGCTAACGCTCAAAATCATCTACAATCATCTTCTCTTCATGAACCAAACATCAGATTCACTCCAAATGTTGTGTTTAGACTTATTACATCAGCCTTTAATGTTTTTTTACTTCTCATGAACCATAAATCAGATTGACTCCAGATTTGTTATATAGACTCAATGAATTAGCCTCTAAATGGAGAATGATTAGTTGCTACTACACCAGTGGATGACACCATATCACAACAGGACTGTATGTACTGAACCGATGGCCATGGGACCATGAAAGTTGGTATGTAAACCTTATGTATATGTCCTTAAATGCTGTGTGAATATAAAGTCACTGCAACCTTAGATAGCGGCACCAGACCAGTTGGCGTCACAATAAAATACTAGAGGAATAACTTTGTCTCAGAGCAAATTAACGTTAGATTTAAATTATGAAAATGTAGTATAATCTTTATAATCACATATTGTTGCCCTAATATGTGTTCTGAACGTGGTGAAAAGTGGATATTTTATTTGGGAAAATGTTAAACCGGCAGTCCTGCCACAGCAGTCAGTGTGTTACGGATGTATTGACGTATTTTAGAACGCTAATGTTGAGTTGTACGTTAGATTTAAATAATTTCCACAAACAGATTGACAAAATAGTCCCAGAATTCTAAGATTACCGCAATATACCAATACACTAACGCTAAAATCATTTCACTAATCTTAAGATAAACCATTAGTCAAATTGACCCCATAATTGGTACAGTGGGGAGAACAAGTATTTGATACACTGCCGATTTTGCAGGTTTTCCCACTTACAAAATCCAGAAAATCACATTGTATGATTTTTAAATAATTAATTTGCATTTCATTGCATGACATAAGTATTTGATCACCTACCAACCAGTAAGAATTCCGGCTCTCACAGACCTGTTAGTTTTTCTTTAAGAAGCCCTCCTGTTCTCCACTCATTACCTGTATTAACTGCACCTGTTTGAACTCGTTACCTGTATAAAAGACACCTGTCCACACACTCAATCAAACAGACTCCAACCTCTCCACAATGGCCAAGACCAGAGAGCTGTGTAAGGACATCAGGGATAAAATTGCAGACCTGCACAAGGCTGGGATGGGCTACAGGACAATAGTCAAGCAGCTTGGTGAGAAGGCAACAACTGTTGGCGCAATTAATAGAAAATGGAAGAAGTTCAAGATGACGGTCAATCTCCCTCGGTCTGGGGCACCATGCAAGATCTCACCTCGTGGGGCATCAATGATCATGAGGAAGGTGAGGGATCAGCCCAGAACTACACGGCAGGACCTGGTCAATGACCTGAAGAGAGCTGGGACCACAGTCTCAAAGAAAACCATTAGTAACACACTACGCCGTCATGGATTAAAATCCTGCAGCGCACGCAAGGTCCCCCTGCTCAAGCCAGCGCTTGTCCAGGCCTGTCTGAAGTTTGCCAATGACCATCTGGATGATCCAGAGGAGGAATGGGAGAAGGTCATGTAGTCTGATGAGACAAAAATAGAGCTTTTTGGTCTAAACTCCACTCGCCGTGTTTGGAGGAAGAAGAAGGATGAGTCCAACCCCAAGAACACCATCCCAACCGTGAAGCATGGAGGTGGAAACATCATTCTTTGGGGATGCTTTTCTGCAAAGGGGACAGGACGACTGCACCGTATTGAGGGGAGGATGGATGGGGCCATGTATCGCGAGATCTTGGCCAACAACCTCCTTTCCTCAGTAAGAGCATTGAAGATGGGTCGTGGCTGGGTCTTCCATCATGACAACGACCCGAAACACAAAGCCAGGGCAACTAAGGAGTGGCTCCGTAAGAAGCATCTCAAGGTCCTGGAGTGGCCTAGCCAGTCTCCAGACCTGAACCCAATAGAAAATCTTTGGAGGGAGCTGAAAGTCCGTATTGCCCAGCGACAGCCCCGAAACCTGAAGGATCTGGATGGAGGAGTGGGCCAAAATCCCTGCTGCAGTGTGTGCAAACCTGGTCAAGAACTACAGGAAACGTATGATCTCTGTAATTGCAAACAAAGGTTTCTGTACCAAATATTAAGTTCTGCTTTTCTGATGTATCAAATATTTATGTCATGCAATAAAATGCAAATTAATTACTTAAAAATCATACAATGTGATTTTCTGAATTTTTGTTTTAGATTCCGTCACTCACAGTTGAAGAGTACCTATGATAAAAATTACAGACTTCTACATGCTTTGTAAGTAGGAAAACCTACAAAATCGGCAGTGTATCAAATACTTGTTCTCCCCACTGTATATAAACTCAATACATGAATTAATGACTTCAACAATCATTACCTGCTGCATTCAAAGAACCAACCTACAGCACTATTACTAAACGTCCCTTGCGACATCCTTGTGTTATTGAGAGATAAACATATCCAACTGATCTTGTCCTTTTTGTCATCCTGTGAACCCTCTTCATTGCTTCTGCTCACAACTATATTTCATCTTTTATTGTCTGAATGATATTTAGAGGCATGATATTTTCAACCTGAACATGACATACACTACTTAAAATATCAGCAATGGCAAAATAAAGCCGAAATTAAGCTGACATTAAAATAATATGAGGTTGTTTCGTAAACATGTTGTAGAGAGCAGGCTAAGACACAAGCTTGGATAATAGAGACGCAAATGATTAACTAATCTAGCTAACATGGCGCTGTAATCACAACTTATGATACAATGTCACCCTTTAAATACGGATGATTGACTTCCTCCTGCAAAGGATATCAGTGAAAATACCACTGAAGAAGCAAACCCAATCGCATCGGTCACAGCCATTTAAAAAGCTCCCTCCTCTTCTTCTTCTTCTTCTTCTTCTTCTTCTTCTTCTTCTTCTTCTTCTTCTGTGCAGCTGAGTTCTGGGTCCATTTCCAAGAGCCTGCCACCACTGTCCCCTCCAGATGACCCTCCGATGTCCCCAACGGCCCCTGTCACTTCCCCATCCCCACCCCGGGGGCCTACAGGACTCTGCCCCACAAATGTGGGGGCAATGCGAAGACACCACTCAGACAAGCACCCTTCTCTCTGCTCTCTGTCTTCAGGTAACAACCCGCACAGACGTCAAAACAGTCCACACTGAATAGATGTACATAGCTTTTACCCTGGCTACACTGTTGCTCCAGTTCAATATCATCTGTGACATGTATTTAATACTCTGGATTTTTTTGCTGAATATTAATCAAGCTGGTTGAAATATCCTTGTGAATGAATTTAAACAATTGTACAATTTCCTCTTTTTTTTTTTTTATAGATATTAGCACAAATAATGAGATGTACAGAAATGCAGAGATCAGGCCACCTTTTACTTATGCAATTCTGATAAGACAGGTAAGAAAACATTAACTTAGCTTGTTAAATTAACTTAACTTGTTAACTTGTATTTTCCCCAGTAATCCCTGCGTAAAAAGGGTTATATCAGCAGTCGCCCCATTTGATGGGTTACAACCTACATGTTTTTTATTGTCATCATTTTAGGCTATAATGGAGGCATCGGACATGCAGTTAACACTTAATGAGATATACAGCTGGTTTACACAGACCTTTGCCTACTTCAGACGTAATGCTGCAACGTGGAAGGTACTTTTGATTATGATTTAAGTGTACAGCATCCATATTAGGAAGTCGTCAATTTTTGTCTGACAAGTGATGACTTCCTAATAGGGATGCCATAGTTGTGATAACGTATCCATTGATTTCTGTATGTGTAGCCTTTTCTGACCCTATAAGCCCTGTCAAACACATACAGAATGCAGTCCGCCACAACCTGAGCCTGCACAAGTGTTTTGTGCGTGTGGAAAACGTGAAGGGAGCCGTGTGGACAGTGGACGAGGTGGAGTACCAGAGAAGGAGGTCTCAGAAGATCACAAGGTATTGTTGAGACTTTTATCACCTAGTCATTCAATTTTTTTTATTTTTACTATTTTCTACATTGTATAATAATAGTGAAGACATCAACACTATGAAATAACTCATATGGAATCATGTAGCAACCAAAAAAGTGTTAAACAAATCAAAATATATTTTATATTTGAGATTCTTCAAAGTAGCCACACATTTCCTTGACAGCTTTGCACGCTCTTTGCATTCTCTCAACCAGCTTCATGGAGTAGTCACCTGGAATGCATTTCAATTAACAAGTGTACGTTCTTAAAAAGTTAATTTGTGGAATTTCTTTCCTTCTTAATGCATTTGAGCCAGTCAGTTGTGTTGTGACAAGGTAGGGGTGGAATACAGAAGATAGCCCTTTTTGGTAAAAGACCAAGTCCATATTATGGCAAGAACAGCTTAAATAAGCAAAGAGAAACGACAGTTCATCATTACTTTTAGTCAATACGAAAATGTTCAGTCAATACGGAAAATGTCAAGAACTTTGAAAGTTTCTTCAAGTGCAGTCGCAAAACCCATCAAGCGCTATGATGAAACTAGCTCTCATAAGGACCACCACAGGAAGACCCAGACTTACCTCTGCTGCAGAGAATAAGTTCATTAGAGTTACCAGCCTCAGAAATTGCAGCGCAAATAAATGCTTCACAGACACATCAACATCAACTGTTCAGAGGAGACTGTGTGAATCAGGCCTTCATGGTCGAATTGCTGCAAATTTGATATTTTTGGTTCCAACCACGTGTCTTTGTGAGACGCAGAACGGATGATCTCTGCATGTGTGGTTCCCACCGTGAAGCATGGAGGAAGTGGTGTGATTGTGTGGGGGTGCTTTGCTGGTGACACTGTCTGTGACTTATTTAGAATTCAAGGCACACTTAACCTTCATGGCTACCACAGCGATGCGCCATTCCGTCTGGTTTGTGCTTAGTGGGACTATCATTTGTTTTTCAACAGGACTATGACCCAACACACCTCCAGGCTGTGTAAGGGCTATTTGACCAAAGAGGAGAGTTATGGAGTGCTGCATCAGATGACCTGGCCTCCACAATCACCCGACCTCAACCCAACTGAGATGGTTTAGGATGAGTTAGACCGCAGAGTGAAGAAAAAGCAGCCAACAAGTGCTCAGCATATGTGGGAACTCCTTCAAGATATATATATTTTGATTTGTTTAAGACTTTTTTGGTTACTACATGATTCCATATTTGTTATTTCATAGTGTTGATGTCTTCACTATTATTCTACAATGTAGAAAATAGTAAAAATAAAGAAAAACGCTTGAATGTGTAGGTGTGTCCAAACTTTTGACTGGTACTGTATATCAGTTGCCTTGGAGTTGTATTGATATACTGGCCCTTTATCTGAAATGTACAGTATGAGAACACATTACTATAACACCTTGTTGTCATTTTGTAGAAGCCCAACGCTAGGGAAGAACCTTCTCTCCAGCCTGGCTTATGGGACTGTTCGTAATACCAGTTTACAAGTGAGTGTACCTTTTATTATTCATCTTCAGAACTGTTACAAAAGGCATTTCACCGTACTTGTGCATGTGACATTAAAACTTGGAACTTGATTTAACAAAATAGGGAGACTCTTTTTTAGGCTATGTCTCTTTTTTCAGATGAGCCTTGTATAACACAACAATACAGATCAAAATACAATATACACCTCCAACTACACATCCATATAAACGTTAATATACACAACAATACACAAAAAGCAAAACAAAACCAAACATAAAAAAAAAAAACACCTTCTTCCGTAAAAAGGTATCCTACCCCCTAAAAAAACGACAATACAGAAAGTATCCTAACAGCCTTCTGAAATGCCCCAGAGGCTCCAATTCTAGCGTTGCTCTTGAGATCATTCCACACTAAAAGCACATCTACCCCACTCAGTGGAGAGGGAAGGGATCTCCAGAGTTAGCCATACCTGTGATCGGGTCTGTTGACTCGTATGTCTGTAACTGAACAATTAATTAAGGGATAGTGGAAGTTTGCACAAGAGGGCCTTATGAACAAAAAGAGAGTAGTGCATTGATCTACGTGACTTTCTGATACAGAATGCAGTGATGTGTACTGAACCTATTGCCCATAATAAAGCGTAGTGTGCTATGATAAACTGTGTCCAATGGCGTCAATGATATCGCCATAGCCTAAAGCATTCATATCAACGATATCACCATAGCCTAAAGCATTCATATCAACGATATCACCATAGCCTAAAGTATTCATATCAACGATGTCGCCATAGCCTAAAGCATTCATATCAACGATATCGCCATAGCCTAAAGCATTCATATCAACGATATCGCCATAGCCTAAAGCATTCATATCAACGATATCGCCATAGCCTAAAGCATTCATATCAACGATATCGCCATAGCCTAAAGCATTCATATCAACGATATCGCCATAGCCTAAAGCATTCATATCAACGATATCGCCATAGCCTAAAGCATTCATATCAACGATATCGCCATAGCCTAAAGCATTCATATCAACGATATCGCCATAGCCTAAAGCCGGAATGAATGTAGACGGAATTATTAGTTTTTCTGCAATTTAACAAAAGGCATGCCCTATTCAACAGAATACTCTGGAAAGACAGAAGGGGCAACAGAATACTTAGTTGTCATGTTATTGCGGGTGAAGTGAAATGTGCAGAATACCCGGCATATACAATTTCATAAAATACATTTAAAAAACAAAAAATACTACATAAAACAAATAAAATACAGCACATACTGCACAAATATAAACAATATACACAAAACACAGTCAACTAAAACAAATACATTCTTCATTATAAAACAATCCTCTGCCTGAACTGCACTAGATACACTAACGCATTGATTGGAAAAGTATTTTTGGAGATAATTTTTGGAGACAGGGAAAGGCTGTAGACACCATTGGAGTCTCTAGAGTTAACCAACCCTGTGAACGGATTTGATAACTTGTCATTTTAAATCTTAACACAGAAGATGGGTAAGTCTAGCCAACCTTTTGGAAAAGAATACAGTGATGAGTAATAAAACGGTCTCCATATTGTTTGGCCAGCATTGTGTCAAGTCCCTCCAGTTAGAACTGACCAAATCAAATCACATTTTATTGGTCACATACACATGTTTAGCAGATGTTATTGTGGGTGTAGTGAAATGTGCAGTTATAACTAACAAGTAATGTGTCTAACAGTTTCACAACATATACCCAAATACACATAAATCTAAGTAAGGAATTCATTAAGAAAATATAAACTGTATATAAAATATGGACGAGTGATGTCAGAGCGGCATGGACTAAGATACAGTAGAATAGTATAGAATACAGTATATACGTATGAGATGAGATGATATGTAAACATTATTAAAGTGACTAGTGTTCCATTTCTTAAAGTGGCCAGTGATTTCTAGTCTATGTCTATAGAAAGCCACCTCTGATGTGCTAGTGATGACTGTTTAACAGTTTGCCCCCGGTAATTCGTTGGGCAGACCGCACCACCCTCTGGAGAGCTTTGCAGTTGTGAGTAGTTGCTGTAAAAGTTTGTGAGGGTTTTAGGTGCCAAGCCAAATTTCTTTAACCTCCTGAGGTTGAAGAGGCGCTTTTGCGCCTTCTTCACCACACTGTCAGTGTGGGTGGACCATTTCAGTTTGTCTGTGATGTGTACACCGAGGAACTTGAAGCTTTACACCTTCTTCACTGCGGTCCCATCGATATGGATTGGGAAGTGCTCCCTCTGCTGTTTCCTGAAGTCCACGATCATCTCCTTAGTTTGCCCACCACAACTTTTTCGAACTGATATGTCAATAGCGCCTGGTAAATTCAGGGCATCAATGTTGTTGAGAAAAGTAGCAAAACGTTTGTATTTGTCGATGACTAAAGCTACATCTTTTTTTTTTTTAAAGCAGAGGTAAAAAGGATTATCAATACATATTGAAAGTTAACATGTTCCAGAAGGCATTTCTGCCAAAAAAAACAGGCAGCAAGTTTTATATATAAAATAAATTTAAAAAACGTTCAGATGCCTCTCCTGCCTCTCCTGTGTGATGTGTGACATACACATAGGGGTCACGTTTTACAGTTTTTAGCTGGGTTATCCTTACAATCAGAAAGAGTGGTTACATAATAATCTGATTTAGCATTTTTACACATTGATCCTCAATTGTCTAAAATATTGCCAATCTGGGCTTAAGCCTGTCTTCCTGGTCTTGACCTAGGCAACATGACTTCAGATAATTCAGGAATTAACCAGGCATGCAATTTACCTTTACCTCTCAGAGATGATCTACAATTGTATCGAAGAAAGCTCAAATCTAAGTCAGATTCAGGGATAGCTGAGATACAATCAAGGTCACTAAAATAAAGATCATGTAAAAAAGCTTGTTCACTAAAGTTCCTCTTAGTGTTAACCCAAGCCTTATGAGTGATACATTGTGTCATCCATTCCCATCTACTCAGGCACCACTGACTGAGACTGCTCTGACTGTACTAAAGAACAGCAGCCCTGCAGGCAGCAGTTATTTGGGTCTAGTACACGGGACCAAGTCACTAAAACATCCGGACCACCAGGACACCAACGGACACCGCAGCCAACACTCCACTTCACTGGCCCAGCTGTGAGTATGTCACAGTATATCACTGTTATGGTAAAGACATGACAGGTGTCATGTTGTTCCGGAAATCCCAGACCTGGGGCAACAGAACTAGGTCTTGGCTACTTCGACAGACAACTCTCCAACAAATCACGAGTTTGGGTAGGCAGGGCTTAATAAAATGTGGGCAGGAAATGGGCACTTGGAAAAGAATCCCACCGGAAACATGACAGAGGCGGACACAATATGGACCGCAGAAAGCTAGGCTAATTATAGCCACAGCCAGTCAGTGCTGAAAAGCTACTACTCACGTGTGAAATACACTCATGGAAAATATCCTCCATGATCTCCATTTAGCTAGCTATCAACTTTGTATCTGGTGGGGATGTTTATGCCAGGGCTCAGGCGTATAAGGCTGTGGACAGATTTACGACTATAATAACCGGACGTTTGTATCTGTGCAGACATGTATGCTGGAACAATGTTAAAGGTGGCATCTATATGAGTCAGAAACATTAATTATGGTGTCAAAATTGACTACAAAGTTTAAATAGGATAATTTTGGTCATTCTCGTCCAAAATGGAGTTTTGTGAGTTAATTTACTGGAGGGTTTGGTATGGATTACTTACATGCCAACTTTTGCCAATGAAGCCCCAATTGCACCAGAGATAACATGTTGTCGTTCCCCCAGCTGCCATGTGGACATTTGTTTTAAAGTCTGCATATGTGTACAATGCACATACATTTCGCTCTGCAAATGGGAGTGAAAATGGGCTTCCATAAAGTTGGTGCAAACTTCCAATGCATTTCAACAATATTGCCAGATGGCCAGGAATGGATTACATCGACACAGTCACTTCTGCTGCCTGTCAACTGTCAAACCACTGGTGTTGGTGAGTACTGTATGCTAGCTAAGTAGATAACTGGTTCAAGCTAGCTAGTAGCTACTTTTGGTTATGCTACCCGACCCGAGGCCGACGGGCCTGACATTATACATTGGGTTAGGGCCGGGTAGGTCCTGTTTTTTATCAATAACTAGGGTACGTGCAGGGCTCTGGTATCACTAAATGGATCACTAACATTTTGAAGCAGAGCCATTTGCATGTGCTTTTGCTGCGCAGTCCAGTCATATCTGACTAAGAGCATAACATGGTGTCAGAAGTGCTTCAACCTCATCAAATATAAAACAGGAGAGATTATTTCACAGAAAATAAAAATGTTAATTAAGTTTTGTTGGAGTTTAGAGTGACGACAAGTAGCTAACTGCTGTCTCTCTTCACAGAGTCAGAGCGCCACTGGCTGCGTGCAGGGAGCGAGTGACAGACCGAGAGGAACAGCTAATGGATTTACTAATGGTGGAAGTTATTTCTGATTTTGGGTTTCAGGCATGGCCTTACATTTGGAAGAAGCAATTGGCCTGGGTAGGATAGGGCCTGAATGTCGCAGGCATCGGTAGGGCTAGGGTTTAAAATTCATCCCTGTGCAGGGTTCTACTATGATACCAGAGATGAATGGGGAATGACACTGTAGATACATCAAGCTAACGTGGATTGTGATGTAGCATGTCAGAGGAAGACGTGCATAGCTCACGTTAGCCAGCTACCTTGCTAAAATCAGCTAACTGTAGCCCATTGGCATTTAGGGTCAATATAGAGTAGGCACTGAAGACGCTAGATAATAATAGGATGTAGTCAGCTTGCTTTCAATAATGTTTCAACTCAAACTGGCTAGCTAATGTTAGCTAGCTAGCCAACTCATTTCAACTCAGACAAAGATATGATAACTAACCAGGATTTGCAAGTTAGGTAGCAAGCTAGCTAGATAGATAGAATTCGGATGGTACTTGTCTACTACAAATATAGATATGGCTCTGGCAGCATATAGAAAAACGTATCAGCAAGCATTCAGCAACACAGTACAGTAACGGCATCAGCATCACCAGCTTGAATATATTCTGTCACTCTATTAGCATATAAATTACTTAATGGAAAAATTAGTTATGGTCAACCGTATATTTACTGTTGGCTTCCATGACTGTATGGTTTGTCCTTCTCTCTCTCCCTCACTCTGTGATATACTGTAAGAGCTGGGTCAGATATAGGAGTCGATGTCGGGCTCCTTCATCACCAGTATCTGTGACGAGAAGGGCCTGGAGCTGATCTACGCTGCCATGACCATCAGGTGTTGGAAAACACCTCAGAAGAGACAAAATGTGATTACTACACTGAACATAAATATAAAAGCAACATGTAAAGTGTTGGTCCCATGTTTCATAAAAGATCTCAGAAATGTTCCATACGCACAAAAAATATACTCCTCAAAAATGTTGGGCACAGATGTGTTTACATCATGTTATTGAGCCTTTCTCCTTTGCCAAGATAATCCATCCACCTACCAGGTGTGGCATATCAAGAAGGTGTTTAAACAGCAAGATCATTACACAGGTGGACCATGTGGCGGCAATAAAAGGCCTCCAACGTTGTTTTAGAGAATTTGTCAGTACCTCCAAAAGGCCTCGAAACCACAGACCAAGTGTATGGCGTTGTGTGGCCGAGCGGTTTTCTGATGTCAACGTTGTGAACAAAGTGCCCCATTGTGGCGGTGGGGTTATGGTATGGGCAAGCATAAGCTACAGAACACAATTGCATTTTATCGAAGGCAATTTGAATGCCCATTCATCTGCCGCCATCACCTCATGTTTCAGCATAATAATGCACAGCCCCGTTTCACAAGGATCTGTACACAATTCCTGGAATCTGAAAATGTCCCAGTTCTTCCATGGCCTGCACACTCACCAGACATGTCACCCATTGAGCATGTTTGGGATGCTCTGGATCGACGTGTATGACAGCGTGTTCCAGTTCCCGCCAATATCCAGCAACTTCACACAGCCATTGAAGAGGAGTGGGACAACATTCCACAATCAACAGCCTGATAAACTATGCAAAGGAGATGTGTCACGCTGCATGAGGCAAATGACGGTCACACTGACTGTTTTTTTTGGGGAGGTTATCTGTGACCAAAAGATGAATATCTGTATATCTTGTTAAGGGCTTGTAAGTAAGCATTTCACGGTAAGGTCTACTACACCTGTTGTATTCGGCGCATGTGACAAATAAAATGTTATTTGATCTGTATTCCCAGTCATGTGAAATCCATAGATTAGGGCCTAATGAATTAATTTCAATTGGCTGATTTCCTGATATGAACTGTAACTCAGTAATATAATAAGACAGTACATCACAAGTGTTTCTTAATATCACAATGTCAATACGTGTTACTCATCACCTCTTCCTTTCCTCGTTTTTCTACAGATTGGCAGAAGAGAGGCTTTTGAAATGGAGTCCTCTGACTGAAAAACCGGTTGATGTCTGAATTGGGAGAGACCTTGCACTCAGCATTAAAAGGATAAAAGACTTATTACTTTTGATCACCTTTTGTTATTATTGTACTGTCAATATGGGGGGTTGGGTTGTATTCTTCAAACATGTCAGGGACCTCCTGTCTTATATGGGACATGTTGTGCAAAATCTTCCCTTATTTTCTTTAAAGTAAGGAGTTTGTAAAAGCAATATAGACTTTATTACAGAAGCAATATAGACTGAGGGTGGTCTGCAGAGCATCCTGTTTTCCCATCATCACTACACTTCTTTTATACAATACTTAGCATCCATGTTCCTTCCCTCATATGGAAATGAGTCACTCCTTCTGACTTTCTTCCACTATTGATTCAAAGCCTTTGGTTCTGACTTGTCTACGCCCTTTTCCCTCATCTTTTGGCACTGAATCTTTTGGGGTGATGAAACAATAGTGGCGAAACCCTAGCAATAGTACAAAAAAATTTAAGAGGCATGCACATATGTTCAATGTATGTCTTTGGTGCACTTATACAGGACTATATGATGTATACAGAACTTAAAATAGAATAATCTGACAAACATACTGACAAGAATAATGTTTAAATGCACTCAGAGTTCAAATTGTGACCTTTTCTCAGGCTGTATTTGGCTTTAGTTGTTCTAAGCCTGTAATGTTGTTCCTCGTCCTGATATATGTAGTCCAGTTGACGTTCAATGTATACTGTGGAAGATATCCAACAGACACCATACAGGAAGGTATAATATTTGCACAATGTTATATTAGCAGAACACTATTATGTGTCGTACAGTTTATATGGAAGTATTATCAAGTTATCACTTTTTAAAATATCTACATAACTTTAGAAATTGCACTCCTCATATTACTCTGTCGGCTACTGACCAATGCAAAGCTTCCCTGTGGAGGAAGCTTTTAATTGGTCAATACCCTAAAGAGTGGTATGAGAAGTACCATCCTCCTGCATCTCACATCTGCCTGTAGTTATTGAACACTGCCTGCTGCACCCATGGGTTACGGCAAACTCTGTCATATCCTCCTGCTACCTGGCTGCACCTGTCCATAACCTGTAAAACATGACATATATGTAAGGGACTTCATCAACCAACTGGAGACTTGAAGACATAACCTCACCCAGAGAGCTGTGCATATCAATGTGTGTTAGACAGCAAAATCCTTACATTTCGCCAAATAGACAAATAGACATTTACAGCATAAAATGTTTTGTCTTTGACATTTTATGGTTGTCGAGAAATATACCTACACCTGCTGTAGGGATATTAGTAGTTCTGTTTACATGGCAACACGTATTAACAATTAGCAAGCTACTTCCGGATCAAGGTGGTGTATGAAACACAGTCCTGACTCTTGTTATCTTTGCCATAACTGATCTGACAGAGAAATATCCGTTAGATAGGATAGCCAGCTGCAGCTATTACTAAGCTACGTTAGCTAGCTAGCTGCTAAACATAAGGTCTCTCCATAGCGCAGGCGATTGGATGCACGTTTGTTAAGAAATGCCCCTGACAGCTAGAGTGTGGCAGGCAGCCACGGCAGACTGGACAGGCATGTTCCTTTCCCGCTGAACGACGTTTTATGAATTCAAAATGTTATGTTATAGCCTACATGTAAATGACTCTAGGTTCTCATTAGGCTGTAACAACGAAAAGGCAGTATTCAGCAAGAATTTTGGTAGGATGACCTGATTTGTTGAACTGTGAACCCAAATGTGTAACTGATTCTAGTGGGAGGTCAATACATCCATTTGTTTTGGGTGTAGGGGCAGATTTATGTAATCTTCAGGAAATGTTATTATCTGTTTAATTTATTTGTTCTTTCACAATAGCTTATGTAAGTCATTAGGGCAGCAGGTAGCCTTGTGAAGGTGAAAAACCTGTTGATGTGCCCTTGAGCAAGGCACTTAACCCTAATTTGCTCCAGGGGCGCCGTACTACTATGGCTGGCCCTGTAGAACAAAGCTTCCCCTGTCATTGTAAATAAGAATTGGTTCTTAACTGACTAGTTAAATAAAGGTTACAAATTTGAACAATTCCCATCCCCTACAATGGACTAAAATATAGATATAGACTAATTACTGTGCTTTTCTCAGCAAGAACACTACTGTTATTCCCCAGACTTTTATTATTTCACTTCTTAACAATTTTGCTGGTGTAATTAAGCTATTTGAAATCTGTTATGCCAACTCGTGTCTATGCATTTTTGTAAGCATTTATGGACAGTGTTTGAATACAGTCCTAAAATGAGAATAGGTATTGAAATGCCCCTTGCCTCAAATATCCTGTTGTGTCATTTTAGTGCTGTCCACAAGCCTGCTAGGCAAAAATGGTATGCAGAAATGCAGTGTTTCCGAATTAGTTGAATCAGGTGAGTTTGTCTGGAGCTACAATAAAAAATGTGTGCTGTTGGGAAATACTGAGGTAGAATAAGAATAAGATGATGGAAAGGTTCTGCAAATCAGCCTCAACTAACTGAAGATTTATATTTATTAGATTTTTCTTGAATGTGGAGTAATTTGTAGAAATCAAATGTCACATGAACATGTTCAAACCTCCAGTATTTGTGAACATAGATCAGGGGTGGCCAACCCTCTTGGAGAGCTACCTCTAGGCACGATTTTCTATGGTCTTGTTTTAAAGGGATAGTTCACCCAAATGAATGACATATTTACATGTTTGTTCCTTATGTACAAGGAGAGACTACAATCCATCCCATGTTTAGCCACCAATTGTTAATATTAGCTTTTTCTAAACAAAAAACTGCCATTCAATGTCCCCCCGTGAGCATACGCTAAATGTCATGGCCAAACAATCTCAAAATATCTTCGAACCAAGTCGTAAAAATGTTTGTGTATTCAACTTTAAAAGAATCTTGAGTACACCCGACCTGTAATTTTTAACATGTTTATTCCACACTGGTCGTGGCCCTAAGGAATGTGAAAATATGTAGAATTGCAGGAAATAAGTTTTCAAACCCCCAGCTAGGGATGGAGCCTATGACATTCAGAGTAGGAAATTTCACTCCAAGCTATCTCCGCACCCACATCAAACCACACCCCCAAGACAACTCTTGTTTGCCAAATCAGGAAGTAAAGTTGCCCTTTAATGTGCGAGTCACTGGGACGCAACCCGTCCGCCAGTTAAGAACACAATGACGGCCTACACCGGCCAAACCCGGACGACGCTGGGTCAATTGCGCGCCGCCCTATGGGACTCCTAATCACAGCCGGATGTGATGCAGCCTGGACAATAAAGTTGGGACAATAAAGATATTGATTTATGTTTGTTTGGTTGCTTGATTGATTGAAAATAACCAAGTCGCCTTGATCATTTATTTATTGCAGGCCATTCGTTGTCAAAGAAGAGGAGACCGCACGAGTGATTAAGAATTTGGAGGATAAAGAATGTCTGATGTAATTAGTGACAACAGCTAGAGATGCAGCAGCAAAAGGAGGGGCATCCATCAGACCTGGAATAACCATGAGGACCTCAATGATTGGATCTGGCTGAGTATGACTGGAACTCAACATCCTGACTCTGACACCGACGCCTTCTAACTCTGAAACTGTCCTAATATGGACACCGTAATCTGGAATGGACTCCACCCTACTGTCAGAAACCTTGTCTGGCCTTAGTTGTCCAACTCACTTTTATTGTAAATAAGACTTACATTCCATGACAGTGAGAACTCTCAACTTCTAGTGTGTCCAGCTTGCATGTGTTTTTGTAACTGGACAAAATATGAAGGTTTTGAAGAAGGTTTTATATACAAGGATGTCCATCATTTTGAGTCACTTAATGTAATAACGGCTCACAGATGGTCAATATTACGGGACGTACAAACTGTTGTATTGTAGTGATTTTTAATCAATGATTGTCTTCTCTGTCAAAGTGGTCTTTGCAGAACTGTAAACATATTATTGTAACAAACATGCGCCCAAGGAGTACGTCAAAACCATATATTGAATATGATTGCTTCTCTTGAAATGTTTAGTCCACAAACACGCAAACCAAACATAATAGATTCTGAATGGAGCAGCATTGGTTTGACCAGGGTTGTGTTTATTAGGTATTCTCTCCCTGCCTCAGTCCATTTGGTGCCTAATGAGCACAACCCAGATGCAAATATGTGATTCCCAGAGAAACATAAGCTTGTGTTTAATGTTTTGTCTTAAATTTGCTTCTAAAAGAAAGAGATGTAAATGTGACAAGTATGTCCCTTCTCTCTACTTCTGTTTGGCTCATGAAATATAGTTGTTTTACATTTGACAACACAAATGTAAAAACATTGTTTTTTTTACGACACTACAACACAATAAATGAATGTGAATTACAGTGTGTGTTTGAACAGTGGGGAACCGTAAACGCCTTCAATGCCTTCAGATAAGGCTAAAAGATTTACAAAAGTATTTATACAGCGGGTGAAATAAGTATTGAACACGTCACCATTTTTCTCAGTAAATATATTTCCAAAGTTGCTATTGACATGAAATGTTCACCAGATGTTGGTAACAACCCAAGTAATCCATACATACAAAGATACCAAAACAAATAAGTTCAGAAATTAAGTTATGTGTAATAATGTGAAATGACACAGAGAAAAAGTATTGAACACATGAAGAAAGGGAGGTTCAAAAAGGCATGGAAAGACAAGACAACAGCTGAAAACTATCAGTAATTAAAAAGCAATCCAGCCCCCTGTCAGTGCAAATTAATATCAGCTGGTTCAGTCCCAACTGATGGCCTACAAAAAGGTCTCATTGCCAAGGTGCCACACAAGACACATCTCATGATGGGTAAAAGCAAAGAGCTTTCTCAAGACATTCGCAACCAAATTGTTGCAAAACATAATGATGGCATTGGTTATAGGCGCATTTCTAAGCTTCTGAATGTTCAGTGAGCACTGTTGGGGCCATAATACGGAAGTGGAAAGACAATCATTTCACCATAAATTTTCCTCGACCAGTCTCTCAGTCCCTGCCGCTGAAAAACATTCCCACAGCACGATGCTGCCACCACCATGCTTCACTTTAGAGATGGTACCAGGTTTCCTCCAGATGTGACGCTGGGCAATCAGGCCAAAGAGTTCAATCTTGCTTTCATCAGACCAGAGATGAAGTGGCTGTCATGTGCCTTTTCCTGAGGAGTGTCTTCCGGCTGGCCACTCTACCATAAAGGCCTGATTGGTGGAGTGCTGCAGAGATGGTTGTCCTTCTGGAAGGTTCTCCCATCTCCACAGAGGAACTCTAGAGCTCTGTCAGAGTGACCATCTGTTTGGCCGGCCAGCTCTAGGAAGAGTCTTGGTGGTTCTAAATTTCTTCCATTTAAGAATGATGGAGGCCACTGTGTTATCGGGGACCTTCAATGCAGCAGACATTTTTTTCCCCAGGTCTCTTCACAGCAGAATCTACAGAGCTGAGACTGTTGTATGCCCCATATATATAGCATTATGTTGGTGGCAAGAATTTTGTGTAATAATTTAAGTTGAAAAACTAAGTGTTAAATCAAGTTGCGTTTTTTTGTAGCAGTTCATAAACCAAAAACTAAGTGTTAAATCAAGTTGCGTTTTTTTGTAGCAGTTCATAAACCATGTGCCATGGAATCGTTAAATAAAAAATCTCTTCCCATTTATATTGCAACCTGTATGGCGCAGCTGTCAATATTTTTGTCCTAAGATGAAACTGGTATGTTTTTCTATTGATGCCAATTCCTTTCAGACAATTTGTATCTTTAATATATGGCAGGCAAACAAGTTCCCTACCTTCTCCTCTTTCCACTTGCCTCCTCCATTTTTGTGGTAATGCTGCAATCAGTTGGTTGTAAGTATGGATTGAGCATACATTCCCATAACTCCACAGTTTAAGTAAGTAAACTGTGATAGCACCAAAGAGTTAATCAATGTGATTTTTTCATCAATACACAATTATTTACCTCTCCATGGTTGCAGAATCTTATCTGTTTTGGCAAACTTTCTTTTGAAATTGTTCATTTATATTTTTTGAGATGTGAATACCAAGTATGTCTACTTCACCATCCGCCCATTTTATTGGTAAATTACAAGGTAGTGTAAACACTGTCTTTTAATGATCCAAAACGTAATATGGTGCACTTGTCATTAGAGTTTAGTCCAGAGAGCATAGAAAAGAGATCAAGATCTTCAATGAGACTGCAGGGATGCAGATTGCGGACTTAAGAAAAAACTTTGAGACATCGGCATACATTGATACTTTTTATCCCCTGGATTTCTAACCCCTTGATGTTCTTGATGGATTTGATGTATTTCAATGGCCATAACAAATGGATATGGAGACAACGGACAGCCTTGTTAAACTCCTCTTAAAAGCTCAATACTTTCTAATAAGTAACCATTATTTACTATTTTACATTGCAAAGTTTCCATCACCATCTACCTCTATAGTACAGTTACCATTACCATCTACCTCTATAGTACAGTTACCATCTACCAATATAGTACAGTTACCATCTACCTCTATAGTACAGTTACCATCTACCTCTATAGTACAGTTACCATCTACCTCTATAGTACAGTTACCATCTACCTCTATAGTACAGTTACCATCTACCTCTATAGTACAGTTACCATCTACCTCTATAGTACAGTTACCATCTACCTCTATAGTACAGTTACCATTACCATCTACCTCTATAGTACAGTTACCATTACCATCTACCTCTATAGTACAGTTACCATCTACCTCAATAGTACAGTTACCATTACCATCTACCTCTATAGTACAGTTACCATCTACCTCTATAGTACAGTTACCATTTACCTCTATAGTACAGTTACCATCTACCTCTATAGTACAGTTACCATCTACCTCTATAGTACAGTTACCATCTACCTCTATAGTACAGTTACCATCTACCTCTATAGTACAGTTACCATTACCATCTACCTCTATAGTACAGTTACCATCTACCTCTATAGTACAGTTACCATCTACCTCTATAGTACAGTTACCATCTACCTCTATAGTACAGTTACCATCTACCTCTATAGTACAGTTACCATTACCATCTACTTCTATAGTACAGTTACCATTACCATCTACCTCTATAGTACAGTTACCATCTACCTCTATAGTACAGTTACCATTACCATCTACATCTATAGTACAGTTACCATTACCATCTACCTCTATAGTACAGTTACCATCTACCTCTATAGTACAGTTACCATTACCATCTACCTCTATAGTACAGTTACCATCTACCTCTATAGTACAGTTACCATCTACCTCTATAGTACAGTTACCATCTACCTCTATAGTACAGTTACCATCTACCTCTATAGTACAGTTACCATTACCATCTACCTCTATAGTACAGTTACCATTACCATCTACCTCTATAGTACAGTTACCATTACCATCTACCTCTATAGTACAGTTACCATCTACCTCTATAGTAGAGTTTCCATCTACCTCTATAGTACAGTTACCATTACCATCTACCTCTATAGTACAGTTACCATCTACCTCTATAGTACAGTTACCATTACCATCTACCTCTACAGTACAGTTACCATTACCATCTACCTCTATAGTACAGTTACCATCTACCTCTATAGTACAGTTACCATCTACCTCTATAGTACAGTTACCATCTACCTCTATAGTACAGTTACCATTACCATCTACGTCTATAGTACAGTTACCATCTACCTCAATAGTACCGTTACCATCTACCTCTATAGTACAGTTACCATTACCATCTACCTCTATAGTACAGTTTCCATTACCATCTACCTCTATAGTACAGTTTCCATTACCATCTACCTCTATAGTACAGTTACCATTACCATCTACGTCTATAGTACAGTTACCATCTACCTCAAAAGTACAGTTACCATCTACCTCTATAGTACAGTTACCATTACCATCTACCTCTATAGTACAGTTTCCATTACCATCTACCTCTATAGTACAGTTTCCATTACCATCTACCTCTATAGTACAGTTACCATTACCATCTACCTCTATAGTACAGTTACCATCTACCTCTATAGTACAGTTACCATTACCATCTACCTCTATAGTACAGTTACCATCTACCTCTACAGTACAGTTACCATCTACCTCTATAGTACAGTTTCCATTACCATCAACCTCTATAGTACAGTTTCCATTACCATCTACCTCTATAGTACAGTTACCATTACCATCTACCTCTATAGTACAGTTACCATCTACCTCTATAGTACAGTTACCATCTACCTCTATAGTACAGTTACCATTACCATCTACCTCTATAGTACAGTTACCATCTACCTCAATAGTACAGTTACCATTACCATCTACCTCTATAGTACAGTTACCATCTACCTCTATAGTACAGTTACCATTTACCTCTATAGTACAGTTACCATCTACCTCTATAGTACAGTTACCATCTACCTCTATAGTACAGTTACCATCTACCTCTATAGTACAGTTACCATCTACCTCTATAGTACAGTTACCATTACCATCTACCTCTATAGTACAGTTACCATCTACCTCTATAGTACAGTTACCATCTACCTCTATAGTACAGTTACCATCTACCTCTATAGTACAGTTACCATCTACCTCTATAGTACAGTTACCATTACCATCTACTTCTATAGTACAGTTACCATTACCATCTACCTCTATAGTACAGTTACCATCTACCTCTATAGTACAGTTACCATTACCATCTACATCTATAGTACAGTTACCATTACCATCTACCTCTATAGTACAGTTACCATCTACCTCTATAGTACAGTTACCATTACCATCTACCTCTATAGTACAGTTACCATCTACCTCTATAGTACAGTTACCATCTACCTCTATAGTACAGTTACCATCTACCTCTATAGTACAGTTACCATCTACCTCTATAGTACAGTTACCATTACCATCTACCTCTATAGTACAGTTACCATTACCATCTACCTCTATAGTACAGTTACCATTACCATCTACCTCTATAGTACAGTTACCATCTACCTCTATAGTAGAGTTTCCATCTACCTCTATAGTACAGTTACCATTACCATCTACCTCTATAGTACAGTTACCATCTACCTCTATAGTACAGTTACCATTACCATCTACCTCTACAGTACAGTTACCATTACCATCTACCTCTATAGTACAGTTACCATCTACCTCTATAGTACAGTTACCATCTACCTCTATAGTACAGTTACCATCTACCTCTATAGTACAGTTACCATTACCATCTACGTCTATAGTACAGTTACCATCTACCTCAATAGTACCGTTACCATCTACCTCTATAGTACAGTTACCATTACCATCTACCTCTATAGTACAGTTTCCATTACCATCTACCTCTATAGTACAGTTTCCATTACCATCTACCTCTATAGTACAGTTACCATTACCATCTACGTCTATAGTACAGTTACCATCTACCTCAAAAGTACAGTTACCATCTACCTCTATAGTACAGTTACCATTACCATCTACCTCTATAGTACAGTTTCCATTACCATCTACCTCTATAGTACAGTTTCCATTACCATCTACCTCTATAGTACAGTTACCATTACCATCTACCTCTATAGTACAGTTACCATCTACCTCTATAGTACAGTTACCATTACCATCTACCTCTATAGTACAGTTACCATCTACCTCTACAGTACAGTTACCATCTACCTCTATAGTACAGTTTCCATTACCATCAACCTCTATAGTACAGTTTCCATTACCATCTACCTCTATAGTACAGTTACCATTACCATCTACCTCTATAGTACAGTTACCATCTACCTCTATAGTACAGTTACCATCTACCTCTATAGTACAGTTACCATTTACCTCTATAGTACAGTTACCATCTACCTCTATAGTACAGTTACCATCTACCTCTATAGTACAGTTTCCATTACCATCTACCTCTATAGTACAGTTACCATCTACCTCTATAGTACAGTTACCATCTACCTCTATAGTACAGTTACCATCTACCTCTATAGTACAGTTACCATCTACCTCTATAGTACAGTTACCATTACCATCTACCTCTATAGTACAGTTACCATCTACCTCTATAGTACAGTTACCATTACCATCTACCTCTATAGTACAGTTACCATCTACCTCTATAGTACAGTTACCATCTACCTCTATAGTACAGTTTCCATTACCATCAACCTCTATAGTACAGTTTCCATTACCATCGACCTCTATAGTACAGTTACCATTACCATCTACCTCTATAGTACAGTTACCATCTACCTCTATAGTACAGTTACCATCTACCTCTATAGTACAGTTACCATTTACCTCTATAGTACAGTTACCATCTACCTCTATAGTACAGTTACCATCTACCTCTATAGTACAGTTTCCATTACCATCTACCTCTATAGTACAGTTACCATCTACCTCTATAGTACAGTTACCATCTACCTCTATAGTACAGTTACCATCTACCTCTATAGTACAGTTACCATCTACCTCTATAGTACAGTTACCATTACCATCTACCTCTATAGTACAGTTACCATTACCATCTACATCTATAGTACAGTTACCATTACCATCTACCTCTATATTACAGTTACCATCTACCTCTATAGTACAGTTACCATCTACCTCTATAGTACAGTTACCATCTACCTCTATAGTACAGTTACCATTACCATCTACCTATATAGTACAGTTTCCATTACCATCTACCTCAATAGTACAGTTTCCATTACCATCTACCTCTATAGTACAGTTACCATCTACCTCTATAGTACAGTTACCATCTACCTCTATAGTACAGTTACCATCTACCTCTATAGTACAGTTACCATCTACCTCTATAGTACAGTTACCATTACCATCTACCTCTATAGTACAGTTACCATCTACCTCTATAGTACAGTTACCATCTACCTCTATAGTACAGTTACCATCTACCTCTATAGTACAGTTACCATCTACCTCTATAGTACAGTTACCATTACCATCTACCTCTATAGTACAGTTACCATTACCATCTACCTCTATAGTACAGTTACCATTACCATCTACCTCTATAGTACAGTTACCATCTACCTCTATAGTACAGTTACCATTACCATCTACATCTATAGTACAGTTACCATTACCATCTACCTCTATAGTACAGTTACCATCTACCTCTATAGTACAGTTACCATTACCATCTACCTCTATAGTACAGTTACCATCTACCTCTATAGTACAGTTACCATCTACCTCTATAGTACAGTTACCATCTACCTCTATAGTACAGTTACCATCTACCTCTATAGTACAGTTACCATTACCATCTACCTCTATAGTACAGTTACCATTACCATCTACCTCTATAGTACAGTTACCATTACCATCTACCTCTATAGTACAGTTACCATCTACCTCTATAGTAGAGTTTCCATCTACCTCTATAGTACAGTTACCATTACCATCTACCTCTATAGTACAGTTACCATCTACCTCTATAGTACAGTTACCATTACCATCTACCTCTACAGTACAGTTACCATTACCATCTACCTCTATAGTACAGTTACCATCTACCTCTATAGTACAGTTACCATCTACCTCTATAGTACAGTTACCATCTACCTCTATAGTACAGTTACCATTACCATCTACGTCTATAGTACAGTTACCATCTACCTCAATAGTACCGTTACCATCTACCTCTATAGTACAGTTACCATTACCATCTACCTCTATAGTACAGTTTCCATTACCATCTACCTCTATAGTACAGTTTCCATTACCATCTACCTCTATAGTACAGTTACCATTACCATCTACGTCTATAGTACAGTTACCATCTACCTCAATAGTACAGTTACCATCTACCTCTATAGTACAGTTACCATTACCATCTACCTCTATAGTACAGTTTCCATTACCATCTACCTCTATAGTACAGTTTCCATTACCATCTACCTCTATAGTACAGTTACCATTACCATCTACCTCTATAGTACAGTTACCATCTACCTCTATAGTACAGTTACCATTACCATCTACCTCTTTAGTACAGTTACCATCTACCTCTATAGTACAGTTACCATCTACCTCTATAGTACAGTTTCCATTACCATCTACCTCTATAGTACAGTTTCCATTACCATCTACCTCTATAGTACAGTTACCATTAACATCTACCTCTATAGTACAGTTACCATCTACCTCTATAGTACAGTTACCATCTACCTCTATAGTACAGTTACCATTTACCTCTATAGTACAGTTACCATCTACCTCTATAGTACAGTTACCATCTACCTCTATAGTACAGTTTCCATTACCATCTACCTCTATAGTACAGTTACCATCTACCTCTATAGTACAGTTACCATCTACCTCTATAGTACAGTTACCATCTACCTCTATAGTACAGTTACCATCTACCTCTATAGTACAGTTACCATTACCATCTACCTCTATAGTACAGTTACCATTACCATCTACATCTATAGTACAGTTACCATTACCATCTACCTCTATATTACAGTTACCATCTACCTCTATAGTACAGTTACCATCTACCTCTATAGTACAGTTACCATCTACCTCTATAGTACAGTTACCATCTACCTCTATAGTACAGTTACCATTACCATCTACCTCTATAGTACAGTTTCCATTACCATCTACCTCAATAGTACAGTTTCCATTACCATCTACCTCTATAGTACAGTTACCATCTACCTCTATAGTACAGTTACCATCTACCTCTATAGTACAGTTACCATCTACCTCTATAGTAAAGTTACCATCTACCTCTATAGTACAGTTACCATCTACCTCTATAGTACAGTTTCCATTACCATCTACCTCTATAGTACAGTTACCATCTACCTCTATAGTACAGTTACCATTTACCTCTATAGTACAGTTACCATCTACCTCTATAGTACAGTTACCATCTACCTCTATAGTACAGTTTCCATTACCATCTACCTCTATAGTACAGTTACCATCACCATCTACCTCTATAGTACAGTTACCATCTACCTCTATAGTACAGTTACCATTACCATCTACCTCTATAGTACAGTTTCCATTACCATCTACCTCTATAGTACAGTTTCCATTACCATCTACCTCTATAGTACAGTTACCATTACCATCTACCTCTATAGTACAGTTACATTACCATCTGCCTCTATAGCACAGTTACCATCTACCTCTATAGTACAGTTACCATCTACCTCTATAGTACAGTTACCATCTACCTCTACAGTACAGTTACCATTACCATCTACCTCTATAGTACAGTTACCATCTACCTCTATAGTACAGTTACCATCTACCTCTATAGTACAGTTACCATCTACCTCTATAGTACAGTTACCATCTTCCTCTATAGTACAGTTACCATCTACCTCTATAGTACAGTTACCATCTACCTCTATAGTACAGTTACCATCTACCTCTATAGTACAGTTACCATTACCATCTACCTCTATAGTACAGTTACCATCTACCTCTATAGTACAGTTACCATTACCATCTACCTCTATAGTACAGTTACCATCTACCTCTATAGTACAGTTACCTTCTACCTCTATAGTACAGTTACCATTACCATCTACCTCTATAGTACAGTTTCCATTACCATCTACCTCTATAGTACAGTTACCATTACCATCTACCTCTATAGTACAGTTACCATTACCATCTACCTCTATAGTACAGTTACCATCTACCTCTATAGTACAGTTACCATCTACCTCTATAGTACAGTTTCCATTACCATCAACCTCTATAGTACAGTTTCCATTACCATCTACCTCTATAGTACAGTTACCATTACCATCTACCTCTATAGTACAGTTACCATCTACCTCTATAGTACAGTTACCATCTACCTCTATAGTACAGTTACCATTACCATCTACCTCTATAGTACAGTTACCATCTACCTCTATAGTACAGTTACCATCTACCTCTATAGTACAGTTTCCATTACCATCTACCTCTATAGTACAGTTACCATCTACCTCTATAGTACAGTTACCATCTACCTCTATAGTACAGTTACCATCTACCTCTATAGTACAGTTACCATCTACCTCTATAGTACAGTTACCATTACCATCTACCTCTATAGTACAGTTACCATCTACCTCTATAGTACAGTTACCATTACCATCTACCTCTATAGTACAGTTACCATCTACCTCAATAGTACAGTTACCATCTACCTCTATAGTACAGTTTCCATTACCATCAACCTCTATAGTACAGTTTCCATTACCATCTACCTCTATAGTACAGTTACCATTACCATCTACCTCTATAGTACAGTTACCATCTACCTCTATAGTACAGTTACCATCTACCTCTATAGTACAGTTACCATTTACCTCTATAGTACAGTTACCATCTACCTCTATAGTACAGTTACCATCTACCTCTATAGTACAGTTTCCATTACCATCTACCTCTATAGTACAGTTACCATCTACCTCTATAGTACAGTTACCATCTACCTCTATAGTACAGTTACCATCTACCTCTATAGTACAGTTACCATTACCATCTACCTCTATAGTACAGTTACCATTACCATCTACATCTATAGTACAGTTACCATTACCATCTACCTCTATATTACAGTTACCATCTACCTCTATAGTACAGTTACCATCTACCTCTATAGTACAGTTACCATCTACCTCTATAGTACAGTTACCATCTACCTCTATAGTACAGTTACCATTACCATCTACCTATATAGTACAGTTTCCATTACCATCTACCTCAATAGTACAGTTTCCATTACCATCTACCTCTATAGTACAGTTACCATCTACCTCTATAGTACAGTTACCATCTACCTCTATAGTACAGTTACCATCTACCTCTATAGTACAGTTACCATCTACCTCTATAGTACAGTTACCATTACCATCTACCTCTATAGTACAGTTACCATCTACCTCTATAGTACAGTTACCATCTACCTCTATAGTACAGTTACCATCTACCTCTATAGTACAGTTACCATCTACCTCTATAGTACAGTTACCATTACCATCTACCTCTATAGTACAGTTACCATTACCATCTACCTCTATAGTACAGTTACCATTACCATCTACCTCTATAGTACAGTTACCATCTACCTCTATAGTACAGTTACCATTACCATCTACATCTATAGTACAGTTACCATTACCATCTACCTCTATAGTACAGTTACCATCTACCTCTATAGTACAGTTACCATTACCATCTACCTCTATAGTACAGTTACCATCTACCTCTATAGTACAGTTACCATCTACCTCTATAGTACAGTTACCATCTACCTCTATAGTACAGTTACCATCTACCTCTATAGTACAGTTACCATTACCATCTACCTCTATAGTACAGTTACCATTACCATCTACCTCTATAGTACAGTTACCATTACCATCTACCTCTATAGTACAGTTACCATCTACCTCTATAGTAGAGTTTCCATCTACCTCTATAGTACAGTTACCATTACCATCTACCTCTATAGTACAGTTACCATCTACCTCTATAGTACAGTTACCATTACCATCTACCTCTACAGTACAGTTACCATTACCATCTACCTCTATAGTACAGTTACCATCTACCTCTATAGTACAGTTACCATCTACCTCTATAGTACAGTTACCATCTACCTCTATAGTACAGTTACCATTACCATCTACGTCTATAGTACAGTTACCATCTACCTCAATAGTACCGTTACCATCTACCTCTATAGTACAGTTACCATTACCATCTACCTCTATAGTACAGTTTCCATTACCATCTACCTCTATAGTACAGTTTCCATTACCATCTACCTCTATAGTACAGTTACCATTACCATCTACGTCTATAGTACAGTTACCATCTACCTCAATAGTACAGTTACCATCTACCTCTATAGTACAGTTACCATTACCATCTACCTCTATAGTACAGTTTCCATTACCATCTACCTCTATAGTACAGTTTCCATTACCATCTACCTCTATAGTACAGTTACCATTACCATCTACCTCTATAGTACAGTTACCATCTACCTCTATAGTACAGTTACCATTACCATCTACCTCTTTAGTACAGTTACCATCTACCTCTATAGTACAGTTACCATCTACCTCTATAGTACAGTTTCCATTACCATCTACCTCTATAGTACAGTTTCCATTACCATCTACCTCTATAGTACAGTTACCATTAACATCTACCTCTATAGTACAGTTACCATCTACCTCTATAGTACAGTTACCATCTACCTCTATAGTACAGTTACCATTTACCTCTATAGTACAGTTACCATCTACCTCTATAGTACAGTTACCATCTACCTCTATAGTACAGTTACCATCTACCTCTATAGTACAGTTACCATCTACCTCTATAGTACAGTTACCATCTACCTCTATAGTACAGTTACCATTACCATCTACCTCTATAGTACAGTTACCATTACCATCTACATCTATAGTACAGTTACCATTACCATCTACCTCTATAGTACAGTTACCATCTACCTCTATAGTACAGTTACCATTACCATCTACATCTATAGTACAGTTACCATTACCATCTACCTCTATAGTACAGTTACCATCTACCTCTATAGTACAGTTACCATTACCATCTACCTCTATAGTACAGTTACCATCTACCTCTATAGTACAGTTACCATCTACCTCTATAGTACAGTTACCATCTACCTCTATAGTACAGTTACCATTACCATCTACCTCTATAGTACAGTTACCATTACCATCTACCTCTATAGTACAGTTACCATTACCATCTACCTCTATAGTACAGTTACCATCTACCTCTATAGTAGAGTTTCCATCTACCTCTATAGTACAGTTACCATTACCATCTACCTCTATAGTACAGTTACCATCTACCTCTATAGTACAGTTACCATTACCATCTACCTCTACAGTACAGTTACCATTACCATCTACCTCTATAGTACAGTTACCATCTACCTCTATAGTACAGTTACCATCTACCTCTATAGTACAGTTACCATCTACCTCTATAGTACAGTTACCATTACCATCTACGTCTATAGTACAGTTACCATCTACCTCAATAGTACCGTTACCATCTACCTCTATAGTACAGTTACCATTACCATCTACCTCTATAGTACAGTTTCCATTACCATCTACCTCTATAGTACAGTTTCCATTACCATCTACCTCTATAGTACAGTTACCATTACCATCTACGTCTATAGTACAGTTACCATCTACCTCAATAGTACAGTTACCATCTACCTCTAGAGTACAGTTACCATTACCATCTACCTCTATAGTACAGTTTCCATTACCATCTACCTCTATAGTACAGTTTCCATTACCATCTACCTCTATAGTACAGTTACCATTACCATCTACCTCTATAGTACAGTTACCATCTACCTCTATAGTACAGTTACCATTACCATCTACCTCTTTAGTACAGTTACCATCTACCTCTATAGTACAGTTACCATCTACCTCTATAGTACAGTTTCCATTACCATCTACCTCTATAGTACAGTTTCCATTACCATCTACCTCTATAGTACAGTTACCATTAACATCTACCTCTATAGTACAGTTACCATCTACCTCTATAGTACAGTTACCATCTACCTCTATAGTACAGTTACCATTTACCTCTATAGTACAGTTACCATCTACCTCTATAGTACAGTTACCATCTACCTCTATAGTACAGTTACCATCTACCTCTATAGTACAGTTACCATCTACCTCTATAGTACAGTTACCATCTACCTCTATAGTACAGTTACCATTACCATCTACCTCTATAGTACAGTTACCATTACCATCTACATCTATAGTACAGTTACCATTACCATCTACCTCTATATTACAGTTACCATCTACCTCTATAGTACAGTTACCATCTACCTCTATAGTACAGTTACCATCTACCTCTATAGTACAGTTACCATCTACCTCTATAGTACAGTTACCATTACCATCTACCTCTATAGTACAGTTTCCATTACCATCTACCTCAATAGTACAGTTTCCATTACCATCTACCTCTATAGTACAGTTACCATCTACCTCTATAGTACAGTTACCATCTACCTCTATAGTACAGTTACCATCTACCTCTATAGTAAAGTTACCATCTACCTCTATAGTACAGTTACCATCTACCTCTATAGTACAGTTTCCATTACCATCTACCTCTATAGTACAGTTACCATCTACCTCTATAGTACAGTTACCATTTACCTCTATAGTACAGTTACCATCTACCTCTATAGTACAGTTACCATCTACCTCTATAGTACAGTTTCCATTACCATCTACCTCTATAGTACAGTTACCATCACCATCTACCTCTATAGTACAGTTACCATCTACCTCTATAGTACAGTTACCATTACCATCTACCTCTATAGTACAGTTTCCATTACCATCTACCTCTATAGTACAGTTTCCATTACCATCTACCTCTATAGTACAGTTACCATTACCATCTACCTCTATAGTACAGTTACCATTACCATCTGCCTCTATAGCACAGTTACCATCTACCTCTATAGTACAGTTACCATCTACCTCTATAGTACAGTTACCATCTACCTCTACAGTACAGTTACCATTACCATCTACCTCTATAGTACAGTTACCATCTACCTCTATAGTACAGTTACCATCTACCTCTATAGTACAGTTACCATCTACCTCTATAGTACAGTTACCATCTTCCTCTATAGTACAGTTACCATCTACCTCTATAGTACAGTTACCATCTACCTCTATAGTACAGTTACCATCTACCTCTATAGTACAGTTACCATTACCATCTACCTCTATAGTACAGTTACCATCTACCTCTATAGTACAGTTACCATTACCATCTACCTCTATAGTACAGTTACCATCTACCTCTATAGTACAGTTACCATCTACCTCTATAGTACAGTTACCATTACCATCTACCTCTATAGTACAGTTTCCATCTACCTCTATAGTACAGATTCCATGACCATCTATCTCTATAGTACAGTTTCCATTACCATCTACCTCTATAGTACAGTTTCCATTACCATCTACCTCTATAGTACAGTTACCATCTACCTCTATAGTACAGTTACCATCTACCTCTATAGTACAGTTACCATCTAACTCTATAGTACAGTTACCATCTACCTCTATAGTACAGTTACAATCTACCTCTATAGTACAGTTACCATCTACCTCTATAGTACAGTTACCATCTATCTCTATAGTACAGTTACCATCTACCTCTATAGTACAGTTACCATCTACCTCTATAGTACAGTTACCATCTACCTCTATAGTACAGTTTCCATTACCATCTACCTCTATAGTACAGTTACCATCACCATCTACCTCTATAGTACAGTTACCATCTACCTCTATAGTACAGTTACCATTACCATCTACCTCTATAGTACAGTTTCCATTACCATCTACCTCTATAGTACAGTTTCCATTACCATCTACCTCTATAGTACAGTTACCATTACCATCTACCTCTATAGTACAGTTACCATTACCATCTGCCTCTATAGCACAGTTACCATCTACCTCTATAGTACAGTTACCATCTACCTCTATAGTACAGTTACCATCTACCTCTACAGTACAGTTACCATTACCATCTACCTCTATAGTACAGTTACCATCTACCTCTATAGTACAGTTACCATCTACCTCTATAGTACAGTTACCATCTACCTCTATAGTACAGTTACCATCTTCCTCTATAGTACAGTTACCATCTACCTCTATAGTACAGTTACCATCTACCTCTATAGTACAGTTACCATCTACCTCTATAGTACAGTTACCATTACCATCTACCTCTATAGTACAGTTACCATCTACCTCTATAGTACAGTTACCATTACCATCTACCTCTATAGTACAGTTACCATCTACCTCTATAGTACAGTTACCTTCTACCTCTATAGTACAGTTACCATTACCATCTACCTCTATAGTACAGTTTCCATTACCATCTACCTCTATAGTACAGTTACCATTACCATCTACCTCTATAGTACAGTTACCATCTACCTCTATAGTACAGTTACCATTACCATCTACCTCTATAGTACAGTTATCATCTACCTCTATAGTACAGTTACCATCTACCTCTATAGTACAGTTTCCATTACCATCAACCTCTATAGTACAGTTTCCATTACCATCTACCTCTATAGTACAGTTACCATTACCATCTACCTCTATAGTACAGTTACCATCTACCTCTATAGTACAGTTACCATCTACCTCTATAGTACAGTTACCATTTACCTCTATAGTACAGTTACCATCTACCTCTATAGTACAGTTACCATCTACCTCTATAGTACAGTTTCCATTACCATCTACCTCTATAGTACAGTTACCATCTACCTCTATAGTACAGTTACCATCTACCTCTATAGTACAGTTACCATCTACCTCTATAGTACAGTTACCATCTACCTCTATAGTACAGTTACCATTACCATCTACCTCTATAGTACAGTTACCATCTACCTCTATAGTACAGTTACCATCTACCTCTATAGTACAGTTTCCATTACCATCAACCTCTATAGTACAGTTTCCATTACCATCTACCTCTATAGTACAGTTACCATTACCATCTACCTCTATAGTACAGTTACCATCTACCTCTATAGTACAGTTACCATCTACCTCTATAGTACAGTTACCATTTACCTCTATAGTACAGTTACCATCTACCTCTATAGTACAGTTACCATCTACCTCTATAGTACAGTTTCCATTACCATCTACCTCTATAGTACAGTTACCATCTACCTCTATAGTACAGTTACCATCTACCTCTATAGTACAGTTACCATCTACCTCTATAGTACAGTTACCATCTACCTCTATAGTACAGTTACCATTACCATCTACCTCTATAGTACAGTTACCATTACCATCTACATCTATAGTACAGTTACCATTACCATCTACCTCTATATTACAGTTACCATCTACCTCTATAGTACAGTTACCATCTACCTCTATAGTACAGTTACCATCTACCTCTATAGTACAGTTACCATCTACCTCTATAGTACAGTTACCATTACCATCTACCTATATAGTACAGTTTCCATTACCATCTACCTCAATAGTACAGTTTCCATTACCATCTACCTCTATAGTACAGTTACCATCTACCTCTATAGTACAGTTACCATCTACCTCTATAGTACAGTTACATCTACCTCTATAGTACAGTTACCATCTACCTCTATAGTACAGTTACCATTACCATCTACCTCTATAGTACAGTTACCATCTACCTCTATAGTACAGTTACCATCTACCTCTATAGTACAGTTACCATCTACCTCTATAGTACAGTTACCATCTACCTCTATAGTACAGTTACCATTACCATCTACCTCTATAGTACAGTTACCATTACCATCTACCTCTATAGTACAGTTACCATTACCATCTACCTCTATAGTACAGTTACCATCTACCTCTATAGTACAGTTACCATTACCATCTACATCTATAGTACAGTTACCATTACCATCTACCTCTATAGTACAGTTACCATCTACCTCTATAGTACAGTTACCATTACCATCTACCTCTATAGTACAGTTACCATCTACCTCTATAGTACAGTTACCATCTACCTCTATAGTACAGTTACCATCTACCTCTATAGTACAGTTACCATCTACCTCTATAGTACAGTTACCATCTACCTCTATAGTACAGTTACCATCTACCTCTATAGTACAGTTACCATTACCATCTACCTCTATAGTACAGTTACCATTACCATCTACCTCTATAGTACAGTTACCATTACCATCTACCTCTATAGTACAGTTACCATCTACCTCTATAGTACAGTTACCATTACCATCTACATCTATAGTACAGTTACCATTACCATCTACCTCTATAGTACAGTTACCATCTACCTCTATAGTACAGTTACCATTACCATCTACCTCTATAGTACAGTTACCATCTACCTCTATAGTACAGTTACCATCTACCTCTATAGTACAGTTACCATCTACCTCTATAGTACAGTTACCATCTACCTCTATAGTACAGTTACCATTACCATCTACCTCTATAGTACAGTTACCATTACCATCTACCTCTATAGTACAGTTACCATTACCATCTACCTCTATAGTACAGTTACCATCTACCTCTATAGTAGAGTTTCCATCTACCTCTATAGTACAGTTACCATTACCATCTACCTCTATAGTACAGTTACCATCTACCTCTATAGTACAGTTACCATTACCATCTACCTCTACAGTACAGTTACCATTACCATCTACCTCTATAGTACAGTTACCATCTACCTCTATAGTACAGTTACCATCTACCTCTATAGTACAGTTACCATCTACCTCTATAGTACAGTTACCATTACCATCTACGTCTATAGTACAGTTACCATCTACCTCAATAGTACCGTTACCATCTACCTCTATAGTACAGTTACCATTACCATCTACCTCTATAGTACAGTTTCCATTACCATCTACCTCTATAGTACAGTTTCCATTACCATCTACCTCTATAGTACAGTTACCATTACCATCTACGTCTATAGTACAGTTACCATCTACCTCAATAGTACAGTTACCATCTACCTCTATAGTACAGTTACCATTACCATCTACCTCTATAGTACAGTTTCCATTACCATCTACCTCTATAGTACAGTTTCCATTACCATCTACCTCTATAGTACAGTTACCATTACCATCTACCTCTATAGTACAGTTACCATCTACCTCTATAGTACAGTTACCATTACCATCTACCTCTTTAGTACAGTTACCATCTACCTCTATAGTACAGTTACCATCTACCTCTATAGTACAGTTTCCATTACCATCTACCTCTATAGTACAGTTTCCATTACCATCTACCTCTATAGTACAGTTACCATTAACATCTACCTCTATAGTACAGTTACCATCTACCTCTATAGTACAGTTACCATCTACCTCTATAGTACAGTTACCATTTACCTCTATAGTACAGTTACCATCTACCTCTATAGTACAGTTACCATCTACCTCTATAGTACAGTTTCCATTACCATCTACCTCTATAGTACAGTTACCATCTACCTCTATAGTACAGTTACCATCTACCTCTATAGTACAGTTACCATCTACCTCTATAGTACAGTTACCATCTACCTCTATAGTACAGTTACCATTACCATCTACCTCTATAGTACAGTTACCATTACCATCTACATCTATAGTACAGTTACCATTACCATCTACCTCTATATTACAGTTACCATCTACCTCTATAGTACAGTTACCATCTACCTCTATAGTACAGTTACCATCTACCTCTATAGTACAGTTACCATCTACCTCTATAGTACAGTTACCATTACCATCTACCTCTATAGTACAGTTTCCATTACCATCTACCTCAATAGTACAGTTTCCATTACCATCTACCTCTATAGTACAGTTACCATCTACCTCTATAGTACAGTTACCATCTACCTCTATAGTACAGTTACCATCTACCTCTATAGTAAAGTTACCATCTACCTCTATAGTACAGTTACCATCTACCTCTATAGTACAGTTTCCATTACCATCTACCTCTATAGTACAGTTACCATCTACCTCTATAGTACAGTTACCATTTACCTCTATAGTACAGTTACCATCTACCTCTATAGTACAGTTACCATCTACCTCTATAGTACAGTTTCCATTACCATCTACCTCTATAGTACAGTTACCATCACCATCTACCTCTATAGTACAGTTACCATCTACCTCTATAGTACAGTTACCATTACCATCTACCTCTATAGTACAGTTTCCATTACCATCTACCTCTATAGTACAGTTTCCATTACCATCTACCTCTATAGTACAGTTACCATTACCATCTACCTCTATAGTACAGTTACATTACCATCTGCCTCTATAGCACAGTTACCATCTACCTCTATAGTACAGTTACCATCTACCTCTATAGTACAGTTACCATCTACCTCTACAGTACAGTTACCATTACCATCTACCTCTATAGTACAGTTACCATCTACCTCTATAGTACAGTTACCATCTACCTCTATAGTACAGTTACCATCTACCTCTATAGTACAGTTACCATCTTCCTCTATAGTACAGTTACCATCTACCTCTATAGTACAGTTACCATCTACCTCTATAGTACAGTTACCATCTACCTCTATAGTACAGTTACCATTACCATCTACCTCTATAGTACAGTTACCATCTACCTCTATAGTACAGTTACCATTACCATCTACCTCTATAGTACAGTTACCATCTACCTCTATAGTACAGTTACCTTCTACCTCTATAGTACAGTTACCATTACCATCTACCTCTATAGTACAGTTTCCATTACCATCTACCTCTATAGTACAGTTACCATTACCATCTACCTCTATAGTACAGTTACCATTACCATCTACCTCTATAGTACAGTTACCATCTACCTCTATAGTACAGTTACCATCTACCTCTATAGTACAGTTTCCATTACCATCAACCTCTATAGTACAGTTTCCATTACCATCTACCTCTATAGTACAGTTACCATTACCATCTACCTCTATAGTACAGTTACCATCTACCTCTATAGTACAGTTACCATCTACCTCTATAGTACAGTTACCATTACCATCTACCTCTATAGTACAGTTACCATCTACCTCTATAGTACAGTTACCATCTACCTCTATAGTACAGTTTCCATTACCATCTACCTCTATAGTACAGTTACCATCTACCTCTATAGTACAGTTACCATCTACCTCTATAGTACAGTTACCATCTACCTCTATAGTACAGTTACCATCTACCTCTATAGTACAGTTACCATTACCATCTACCTCTATAGTACAGTTACCATCTACCTCTATAGTACAGTTACCATTACCATCTACCTCTATAGTACAGTTACCATCTACCTCAATAGTACAGTTACCATCTACCTCTATAGTACAGTTTCCATTACCATCAACCTCTATAGTACAGTTTCCATTACCATCTACCTCTATAGTACAGTTACCATTACCATCTACCTCTATAGTACAGTTACCATCTACCTCTATAGTACAGTTACCATCTACCTCTATAGTACAGTTACCATTTACCTCTATAGTACAGTTACCATCTACCTCTATAGTACAGTTACCATCTACCTCTATAGTACAGTTTCCATTACCATCTACCTCTATAGTACAGTTACCATCTACCTCTATAGTACAGTTACCATCTACCTCTATAGTACAGTTACCATCTACCTCTATAGTACAGTTACCATTACCATCTACCTCTATAGTACAGTTACCATTACCATCTACATCTATAGTACAGTTACCATTACCATCTACCTCTATATTACAGTTACCATCTACCTCTATAGTACAGTTACCATCTACCTCTATAGTACAGTTACCATCTACCTCTATAGTACAGTTACCATCTACCTCTATAGTACAGTTACCATTACCATCTACCTATATAGTACAGTTTCCATTACCATCTACCTCAATAGTACAGTTTCCATTACCATCTACCTCTATAGTACAGTTACCATCTACCTCTATAGTACAGTTACCATCTACCTCTATAGTACAGTTACCATCTACCTCTATAGTACAGTTACCATCTACCTCTATAGTACAGTTACCATTACCATCTACCTCTATAGTACAGTTACCATCTACCTCTATAGTACAGTTACCATCTACCTCTATAGTACAGTTACCATCTACCTCTATAGTACAGTTACCATCTACCTCTATAGTACAGTTACCATTACCATCTACCTCTATAGTACAGTTACCATTACCATCTACCTCTATAGTACAGTTACCATTACCATCTACCTCTATAGTACAGTTACCATCTACCTCTATAGTACAGTTACCATTACCATCTACATCTATAGTACAGTTACCATTACCATCTACCTCTATAGTACAGTTACCATCTACCTCTATAGTACAGTTACCATTACCATCTACCTCTATAGTACAGTTACCATCTACCTCTATAGTACAGTTACCATCTACCTCTATAGTACAGTTACCATCTACCTCTATAGTACAGTTACCATCTACCTCTATAGTACAGTTACCATTACCATCTACCTCTATAGTACAGTTACCATTACCATCTACCTCTATAGTACAGTTACCATTACCATCTACCTCTATAGTACAGTTACCATCTACCTCTATAGTAGAGTTTCCATCTACCTCTATAGTACAGTTACCATTACCATCTACCTCTATAGTACAGTTACCATCTACCTCTATAGTACAGTTACCATTACCATCTACCTCTACAGTACAGTTACCATTACCATCTACCTCTATAGTACAGTTACCATCTACCTCTATAGTACAGTTACCATCTACCTCTATAGTACAGTTACCATCTACCTCTATAGTACAGTTACCATTACCATCTACGTCTATAGTACAGTTACCATCTACCTCAATAGTACCGTTACCATCTACCTCTATAGTACAGTTACCATTACCATCTACCTCTATAGTACAGTTTCCATTACCATCTACCTCTATAGTACAGTTTCCATTACCATCTACCTCTATAGTACAGTTACCATTACCATCTACGTCTATAGTACAGTTACCATCTACCTCAATAGTACAGTTACCATCTACCTCTATAGTACAGTTACCATTACCATCTACCTCTATAGTACAGTTTCCATTACCATCTACCTCTATAGTACAGTTTCCATTACCATCTACCTCTATAGTACAGTTACCATTACCATCTACCTCTATAGTACAGTTACCATCTACCTCTATAGTACAGTTACCATTACCATCTACCTCTTTAGTACAGTTACCATCTACCTCTATAGTACAGTTACCATCTACCTCTATAGTACAGTTTCCATTACCATCTACCTCTATAGTACAGTTTCCATTACCATCTACCTCTATAGTACAGTTACCATTAACATCTACCTCTATAGTACAGTTACCATCTACCTCTATAGTACAGTTACCATCTACCTCTATAGTACAGTTACCATTTACCTCTATAGTACAGTTACCATCTACCTCTATAGTACAGTTACCATCTACCTCTATAGTACAGTTACCATCTACCTCTATAGTACAGTTACCATCTACCTCTATAGTACAGTTACCATCTACCTCTATAGTACAGTTACCATTACCATCTACCTCTATAGTACAGTTACCATTACCATCTACATCTATAGTACAGTTACCATTACCATCTACCTCTATAGTACAGTTACCATCTACCTCTATAGTACAGTTACCATTACCATCTACATCTATAGTACAGTTACCATTACCATCTACCTCTATAGTACAGTTACCATCTACCTCTATAGTACAGTTACCATTACCATCTACCTCTATAGTACAGTTACCATCTACCTCTATAGTACAGTTACCATCTACCTCTATAGTACAGTTACCATCTACCTCTATAGTACAGTTACCATTACCATCTACCTCTATAGTACAGTTACCATTACCATCTACCTCTATAGTACAGTTACCATTACCATCTACCTCTATAGTACAGTTACCATCTACCTCTATAGTAGAGTTTCCATCTACCTCTATAGTACAGTTACCATTACCATCTACCTCTATAGTACAGTTACCATCTACCTCTATAGTACAGTTACCATTACCATCTACCTCTACAGTACAGTTACCATTACCATCTACCTCTATAGTACAGTT
Organism: Thymallus thymallus; assembly: GCA_023634145.1. NCBI lineage: Eukaryota > Metazoa > Chordata > Actinopteri > Salmoniformes > Salmonidae > Thymallus > Thymallus thymallus. The sequence goes on along the minus strand of CM042413.1, from coordinate 2,882,613 downwards.
ACCATCTACCTCTATAGTACAGTTACCATCTACCTCTATAGTACAGTTACCATCTACCTCTATAGTACAGTTACCATTACCATCTACGTCTATAGTACAGTTACCATCTACCTCAATAGTACCGTTACCATCTACCTCTATAGTACAGTTACCATTACCATCTACCTCTATAGTACAGTTTCCATTACCATCTACCTCTATAGTACAGTTTCCATTACCATCTACCTCTATAGTACAGTTACCATTACCATCTACGTCTATAGTACAGTTACCATCTACCTCAATAGTACAGTTACCATCTACCTCTAGAGTACAGTTACCATTACCATCTACCTCTATAGTACAGTTTCCATTACCATCTACCTCTATAGTACAGTTTCCATTACCATCTACCTCTATAGTACAGTTACCATTACCATCTACCTCTATAGTACAGTTACCATCTACCTCTATAGTACAGTTACCATTACCATCTACCTCTTTAGTACAGTTACCATCTACCTCTATAGTACAGTTACCATCTACCTCTATAGTACAGTTTCCATTACCATCTACCTCTATAGTACAGTTTCCATTACCATCTACCTCTATAGTACAGTTACCATTAACATCTACCTCTATAGTACAGTTACCATCTACCTCTATAGTACAGTTACCATCTACCTCTATAGTACAGTTACCATTTACCTCTATAGTACAGTTACCATCTACCTCTATAGTACAGTTACCATCTACCTCTATAGTACAGTTACCATCTACCTCTATAGTACAGTTACCATCTACCTCTATAGTACAGTTACCATCTACCTCTATAGTACAGTTACCATTACCATCTACCTCTATAGTACAGTTACCATTACCATCTACATCTATAGTACAGTTACCATTACCATCTACCTCTATATTACAGTTACCATCTACCTCTATAGTACAGTTACCATCTACCTCTATAGTACAGTTACCATCTACCTCTATAGTACAGTTACCATCTACCTCTATAGTACAGTTACCATTACCATCTACCTCTATAGTACAGTTTCCATTACCATCTACCTCAATAGTACAGTTTCCATTACCATCTACCTCTATAGTACAGTTACCATCTACCTCTATAGTACAGTTACCATCTACCTCTATAGTACAGTTACCATCTACCTCTATAGTAAAGTTACCATCTACCTCTATAGTACAGTTACCATCTACCTCTATAGTACAGTTTCCATTACCATCTACCTCTATAGTACAGTTACCATCTACCTCTATAGTACAGTTACCATTTACCTCTATAGTACAGTTACCATCTACCTCTATAGTACAGTTACCATCTACCTCTATAGTACAGTTTCCATTACCATCTACCTCTATAGTACAGTTACCATCACCATCTACCTCTATAGTACAGTTACCATCTACCTCTATAGTACAGTTACCATTACCATCTACCTCTATAGTACAGTTTCCATTACCATCTACCTCTATAGTACAGTTTCCATTACCATCTACCTCTATAGTACAGTTACCATTACCATCTACCTCTATAGTACAGTTACCATTACCATCTGCCTCTATAGCACAGTTACCATCTACCTCTATAGTACAGTTACCATCTACCTCTATAGTACAGTTACCATCTACCTCTACAGTACAGTTACCATTACCATCTACCTCTATAGTACAGTTACCATCTACCTCTATAGTACAGTTACCATCTACCTCTATAGTACAGTTACCATCTACCTCTATAGTACAGTTACCATCTTCCTCTATAGTACAGTTACCATCTACCTCTATAGTACAGTTACCATCTACCTCTATAGTACAGTTACCATCTACCTCTATAGTACAGTTACCATTACCATCTACCTCTATAGTACAGTTACCATCTACCTCTATAGTACAGTTACCATTACCATCTACCTCTATAGTACAGTTACCATCTACCTCTATAGTACAGTTACCATCTACCTCTATAGTACAGTTACCATTACCATCTACCTCTATAGTACAGTTTCCATCTACCTCTATAGTACAGATTCCATGACCATCTATCTCTATAGTACAGTTTCCATTACCATCTACCTCTATAGTACAGTTTCCATTACCATCTACCTCTATAGTACAGTTACCATCTACCTCTATAGTACAGTTACCATCTACCTCTATAGTACAGTTACCATCTAACTCTATAGTACAGTTACCATCTACCTCTATAGTACAGTTACAATCTACCTCTATAGTACAGTTACCATCTACCTCTATAGTACAGTTACCATCTATCTCTATAGTACAGTTACCATCTACCTCTATAGTACAGTTACCATCTACCTCTATAGTACAGTTACCATCTACCTCTATAGTACAGTTTCCATTACCATCTACCTCTATAGTACAGTTACCATCACCATCTACCTCTATAGTACAGTTACCATCTACCTCTATAGTACAGTTACCATTACCATCTACCTCTATAGTACAGTTTCCATTACCATCTACCTCTATAGTACAGTTTCCATTACCATCTACCTCTATAGTACAGTTACCATTACCATCTACCTCTATAGTACAGTTACCATTACCATCTGCCTCTATAGCACAGTTACCATCTACCTCTATAGTACAGTTACCATCTACCTCTATAGTACAGTTACCATCTACCTCTACAGTACAGTTACCATTACCATCTACCTCTATAGTACAGTTACCATCTACCTCTATAGTACAGTTACCATCTACCTCTATAGTACAGTTACCATCTACCTCTATAGTACAGTTACCATCTTCCTCTATAGTACAGTTACCATCTACCTCTATAGTACAGTTACCATCTACCTCTATAGTACAGTTACCATCTACCTCTATAGTACAGTTACCATTACCATCTACCTCTATAGTACAGTTACCATCTACCTCTATAGTACAGTTACCATTACCATCTACCTCTATAGTACAGTTACCATCTACCTCTATAGTACAGTTACCTTCTACCTCTATAGTACAGTTACCATTACCATCTACCTCTATAGTACAGTTTCCATTACCATCTACCTCTATAGTACAGTTACCATTACCATCTACCTCTATAGTACAGTTACCATCTACCTCTATAGTACAGTTACCATTACCATCTACCTCTATAGTACAGTTATCATCTACCTCTATAGTACAGTTACCATCTACCTCTATAGTACAGTTTCCATTACCATCAACCTCTATAGTACAGTTTCCATTACCATCTACCTCTATAGTACAGTTACCATTACCATCTACCTCTATAGTACAGTTACCATCTACCTCTATAGTACAGTTACCATCTACCTCTATAGTACAGTTACCATTTACCTCTATAGTACAGTTACCATCTACCTCTATAGTACAGTTACCATCTACCTCTATAGTACAGTTTCCATTACCATCTACCTCTATAGTACAGTTACCATCTACCTCTATAGTACAGTTACCATCTACCTCTATAGTACAGTTACCATCTACCTCTATAGTACAGTTACCATCTACCTCTATAGTACAGTTACCATTACCATCTACCTCTATAGTACAGTTACCATCTACCTCTATAGTACAGTTACCATCTACCTCTATAGTACAGTTTCCATTACCATCAACCTCTATAGTACAGTTTCCATTACCATCTACCTCTATAGTACAGTTACCATTACCATCTACCTCTATAGTACAGTTACCATCTACCTCTATAGTACAGTTACCATCTACCTCTATAGTACAGTTACCATTTACCTCTATAGTACAGTTACCATCTACCTCTATAGTACAGTTACCATCTACCTCTATAGTACAGTTTCCATTACCATCTACCTCTATAGTACAGTTACCATCTACCTCTATAGTACAGTTACCATCTACCTCTATAGTACAGTTACCATCTACCTCTATAGTACAGTTACCATCTACCTCTATAGTACAGTTACCATTACCATCTACCTCTATAGTACAGTTACCATTACCATCTACATCTATAGTACAGTTACCATTACCATCTACCTCTATATTACAGTTACCATCTACCTCTATAGTACAGTTACCATCTACCTCTATAGTACAGTTACCATCTACCTCTATAGTACAGTTACCATCTACCTCTATAGTACAGTTACCATTACCATCTACCTATATAGTACAGTTTCCATTACCATCTACCTCAATAGTACAGTTTCCATTACCATCTACCTCTATAGTACAGTTACCATCTACCTCTATAGTACAGTTACCATCTACCTCTATAGTACAGTTACATCTACCTCTATAGTACAGTTACCATCTACCTCTATAGTACAGTTACCATTACCATCTACCTCTATAGTACAGTTACCATCTACCTCTATAGTACAGTTACCATCTACCTCTATAGTACAGTTACCATCTACCTCTATAGTACAGTTACCATCTACCTCTATAGTACAGTTACCATTACCATCTACCTCTATAGTACAGTTACCATTACCATCTACCTCTATAGTACAGTTACCATTACCATCTACCTCTATAGTACAGTTACCATCTACCTCTATAGTACAGTTACCATTACCATCTACATCTATAGTACAGTTACCATTACCATCTACCTCTATAGTACAGTTACCATCTACCTCTATAGTACAGTTACCATTACCATCTACCTCTATAGTACAGTTACCATCTACCTCTATAGTACAGTTACCATCTACCTCTATAGTACAGTTACCATCTACCTCTATAGTACAGTTACCATCTACCTCTATAGTACAGTTACCATTACCATCTACCTCTATAGTACAGTTACCATTATCATCTACCTCTATAGTACAGTTACCATTACCATCTACCTCTATAGTACAGTTACCATCTACCTCTATAGTAGAGTTTCCATCTACCTCTATAGTACAGTTACCATTACCATCTACCTCTATAGTACAGTTACCATCTACCTCTATAGTACAGTTACCATTACCATCTACCTCTACAGTACAGTTACCATTACCATCTACCTCTATAGTACAGTTACCATCTACCTCTATAGTACAGTTACCATCTACCTCTATAGTACAGTTACCATCTACCTCTATAGTACAGTTACCATTACCATCTACGTCTATAGTACAGTTACCATCTACCTCAATAGTACCGTTACCATCTACCTCTATTGTACAGTTACCATTACCATCTACCTCTATAGTACAGTTTCCATTACCATCTACCTCTATAGTACAGTTTCCATTACCATCTACCTCTATAGTACAGTTACCATTACCATCTACGTCTATAGTACAGTTACCATCTACCTCAATAGTACTGTTACCATCTACCTCTATAGTACAGTTACCATTACCATCTACCTCTATAGTACAGTTTCCATTACCATCTACCTCTATAGTACAGTTTCCATTACCATCTACCTCTATAGTACAGTTACCATTACCATCTACCTCTATAGTACAGTTACCATCTACCTCTATAGTACAGTTACCATTACCATCTACCTCTTTAGTACAGTTACCATCTACCTCTATAGTACAGTTACCATCTACCTCTATAGTACAGTTTCCATTACCATCTACCTCTATAGTACAGTTTCCATTACCATCTACCTCTATAGTACAGTTACCATTAACATCTACCTCTATAGTACAGTTACCATCTACCTCTATAGTACAGTTACCATCTACCTCTATAGTACAGTTACCATTTACCTCTATAGTACAGTTACCATCTACCTCTATAGTACAGTTACCATCTACCTCTATAGTACAGTTTCCATTACCATCTACCTCTATAGTACAGTTACCATCTACCTCTATAGTACAGTTACCATCTACCTCTATAGTACAGTTACCATCTACCTCTATAGTACAGTTACCATCTACCTCTATAGTACAGTTACCATTACCATCTACCTCTATAGTACAGTTACCATTACCATCTACATCTATAGTACAGTTACCATTACCATCTACCTCTATATTACAGTTACCATCTACCTCTATAGTACAGTTACCATCTACCTCTATAGTACAGTTACCATCTACCTCTATAGTACAGTTACCATCTACCTCTATAGTACAGTTACCATTACCATCTACCTCTATAGTACAGTTTCCATTACCATCTACCTCAATAGTACAGTTTCCATTACCATCTACCTCTATAGTACAGTTACCATCTACCTCTATAGTACAGTTACCATCTACCTCTATAGTACAGTTACCATCTACCTCTATAGTAAAGTTACCATCTACCTCTATAGTACAGTTACCATCTACCTCTATAGTACAGTTTCCATTACCATCTACCTCTATAGTACAGTTACCATCTACCTCTATAGTACAGTTACCATTTACCTCTATAGTACAGTTACCATCTACCTCTATAGTACAGTTACCATCTACCTCTATAGTACAGTTTCCATTACCATCTACCTCTATAGTACAGTTACCATCACCATCTACCTCTATAGTACAGTTACCATCTACCTCTATAGTACAGTTACCATTACCATCTACCTCTATAGTACAGTTTCCATTACCATCTACCTCTATAGTACAGTTTCCATTACCATCTACCTCTATAGTACAGTTACCATTACCATCTACCTCTATAGTACAGTTACCATTACCATCTGCCTCTATAGCACAGTTACCATCTACCTCTATAGTACAGTTACCATCTACCTCTATAGTACAGTTACCATCTACCTCTACAGTACAGTTACCATTACCATCTACCTCTATAGTACAGTTACCATCTACCTCTATAGTACAGTTACCATCTACCTCTATAGTACAGTTACCATCTACCTCTATAGTACAGTTACCATCTTCCTCTATAGTACAGTTACCATCTACCTCTATAGTACAGTTACCATCTACCTCTATAGTACAGTTACCATCTACCTCTATAGTACAGTTACCATTACCATCTACCTCTATAGTACAGTTACCATCTACCTCTATAGTACAGTTACCATTACCATCTACCTCTATAGTACAGTTACCATCTACCTCTATAGTACAGTTACCATCTACCTCTATAGTACAGTTACCATTACCATCTACCTCTATAGTACAGTTTCCATCTACCTCTATAGTACAGATTCCATGACCATCTATCTCTATAGTACAGTTACCATTACCATCTACCTCTATAGTACAGTTACCATTACCATCTGCCTCTATAGCACAGTTACCATCTACCTCTATAGTACAGTTACCATCTACCTCTATAGTACAGTTACCATCTACCTCTACAGTACAGTTACCATTACCATCTACCTCTATAGTACAGTTACCATCTACCTCTATAGTACAGTTACCATCTACCTCTATAGTACAGTTACCATCTACCTCTATAGTACAGTTACCATCTTCCTCTATAGTACAGTTACCATCTACCTCTATAGTACAGTTACCATCTACCTCTATAGTACAGTTACCATCTACCTCTATAGTACAGTTACCATTACCATCTACCTCTATAGTACAGTTACCATCTACCTCTATAGTACAGTTACCATTACCATCTACCTCTATAGTACAGTTACCATCTACCTCTATAGTACAGTTACCATCTACCTCTATAGTACAGTTACCATTACCATCTACCTCTATAGTACAGTTTCCATCTACCTCTATAGTACAGATTCCATGACCATCTATCTCTATAGTACAGTTTCCATTACCATCTACCTCTATAGTACAGTTTCCATTACCATCTACCTCTATAGTACAGTTACCATCTACCTCTATAGTACAGTTACCATCTACCTCTATAGTACAGTTACCATCTAACTCTATAGTACAGTTACCATCTACCTCTATAGTACAGTTACAATCTACCTCTATAGTACAGTTACCATCTACCTCTATAGTACAGTTACCATCTATCTCTATAGTACAGTTACCATCTACCTCTATAGTACAGTTACCATCTACCTCTATAGTACAGTTACCATCTACCTATATAGTACAGTTACCATTACCATCTACCTCTATAGTACAGTTACCATTACAATCTACCTCTATAGTACAGTTACCATTACCATCTACCTCTATAGTACAGTTACCATTACCATCTACCTCTATAGTACAGTTACCATTACCATCTACCTCTATAGTACAGTTACCATTACCATCTACCTCTATAGTACAGTTACCATTACCATCTACCTCTATAGTACAGTTACCATCTACCTCTATAGTACAGTTTCCATTACCATCTACCTCTATAGTACAGTTACCATCTACCTCTATAGTACAGTTACCATCTACCTCTATAGTTCAGTTTCCATTACCATCTACCTCTATAGTACAGTTACCATCTACCTCTATAGTACAGTTACCATCTACCTCTATAGTACAGTTTCCATCTACCTCTATAGTACAGTTACCATCTACCTCTATAGTACAGTTACCATCTACCTCTATAGTACAGTTACCATTACCATCTACCTCAATAGTACAGTTACCATCTACCTCAATAGTACAGTTACCATCTACCTCTATAGTACAGTTACCATCTACCTCTATAGTACAGTTACCATTACCATCTACCTCTATAGTACAGTTACCATTACCATCTACCTCTATAGTACAGTTACCATCTACCTCTATAGTACAGTTACCATTACCATCTAACTCTATAGTACAGTTACCATCTACCTCTATAGTACAGTTACCATCTACCTCTATAGTACAGTTACCATCTACCTATATAGTACAGTTACCATTACCATTTACCTCTATAGTACAGTTACCAACTACCTCTATAGTACAGTTACCATCTACCTCTATAGAACAGTTACCATCTACCTATATAGTACAGTTACCATTACCATCTACCTCTATAGTACAGTTACCATTACCATCTGCCTCTATAGTACAGTTACCATCTACCTCTATAGTACAGTTACCATCTACCTCTATAGTACAGTTTCCATTACCATCTACCTCTATAGTACAGTTACCATCTACCTCTATAGTACAGTTACCATCTACCTCTATAGTACAGTTACCATCTACCTCTATAGTACAGTTACCATCTACCTCTATAGTACAGTTTCCATCTACCTCTATAGTACAGTTTCCATTACCATCTACCTCTATAGTACAGTTACCATCTACCTATATAGTACAGTTACCATCTACCTCTATAGTACAGTTTCCATCTACCTCTATAGTACAGTTACCATCTACCACTATAGTATAGTTACCATTACCATTTACCTCTATAGTACAGTTACCATCTACCACTATAGTACAGTTACCATCTACCTCTATAGTACAGTTTCCATTACCATTTACCTCTATAGTACAATTTCCATCTACCTCTATAGTACAGTTACCATCTACCTCTATAGTACAGTTACCATCTACCTCTATAGTACAGTTACCATCTACCTCTATAGTACAGTTTCCATTACCATCTACCTCTATAGTACAGTTACCATCTACCTCTATAGTACAGTTACCATCTACCTCTATAGTACAGTTTCCATTACCATCTACCTCTATAGTACAGTTACCATCTACCTCTATAGTACAGTTACCATTTACCTCTATAGTACAGTTACCATCTACCTCTATAGTACAGTTACCATCTACCTCTATAGTACAGTTTCCATTACCATCTACCTCTATAGTACAGTTACCATCTACCTCTATAGTACAGTTTCCATCTACCTCTATAGTACAGTTACCATCTACCTCTATAGTACAGTTACCATCTACCTCTATAGTACAGTTTCCATCTACCTCTATAGTACAGTTACTATCTACCTCTATAGTACAGTTACCATCTACCTCTATAGTACAGTTACCATTACCATCTACCTCTATAGTACAGTTACCATCTACCTCTATAGTACAGTTACCATCTACCTCTATAGTACAGTTACCATCTACCTCTATAGTACAGTTACCATTACCATCTACCTCTATAGTACAGTTTCCATTACCATCTACCTCTATAGTACAGTTACCATCTACCTCTATAGTACAGTTACCATCTACCTCTATAGTACAGTTTCCATCTACCTCTATAGTACAGTTACCATCTACCTCTATAGTACAGTTACCATCTACCTCTATAGTACAGTTTCCATTACCATCTACCTCTATAGTACAGTTACCATCTACCTCTATAGTACAGTTTCCATCTACCTCTATAGTACAGTTACCATCTACCTCTATAGTACAGTTACCATCTACCTCTATAGTACAGTTTCCATTACCATCTACCTCAATAGTACAGTTACCATCTACCTCAATAGTACAGTTACCATCTACCTCTATAGTACAGTTTCCATTACCATCTACCTCTATAGTACAGTTACCATCTACCTCTATAGTACAGTTACCATTACCATCTACCTCTATAGTACAGTTTCCATTACCATCTACCTCTATAGTACAGTTACCATCTACCTCTATAGAACAGTTACCATCTACGTCTATAGTACAGTTACCATCTACCTCAATAGTACAGTTTCCATTAACATCTACCTCTATAGTACAGTTACCATCTACCTCTATAGTACAGTTACCATCTACCTCTATAGTACAGTTACCATTACCATCTACCTCAATAGTACAGTTACCATCTACCTCAATAGTACAGTTACCATCTACCTCTATAGTACAGTTACCATCTACCTCTATAGTACAGTTACCATTACCATCTACCTCTATAGTACAGTTACCATTACCATCTACCTCTATAGTACAGTTACCATCTACCTCTATAGTACAGTTACCATTACCATCTAACTCTATAGTACAGTTACCATCTACCTCTATAGTACAGTTACCATCTACCTCTATAGTACAGTTACCATCTACCTATATAGTACAGTTACCATTACCATTTACCTCTATAGTACAGTTACCAACTACCTCTATAGTACAGTTACCATCTACCTCTATAGAACAGTTACCATCTACCTATATAGTACAGTTACCATTACCATCTACCTCTATAGTACAGTTACCATTACCATCTGCCTCTATAGTACAGTTACCATCTACCTCTATAGTACAGTTACCATCTACCTCTATAGTACAGTTTCCATTACCATCTACCTCTATAGTACAGTTACCATCTACCTCTATAGTACAGTTACCATCTACCTCTATAGTACAGTTACCATCTACCTCTATAGTACAGTTACCATCTACCTCTATAGTACAGTTTCCATCTACCTCTATAGTACAGTTTCCATTACCATCTACCTCTATAGTACAGTTACCATCTACCTATATAGTACAGTTACCATCTACCTCTATAGTACAGTTTCCATCTACCTCTATAGTACAGTTACCATCTACCACTATAGTATAGTTACCATTACCATTTACCTCTATAGTACAGTTACCATCTACCACTATAGTACAGTTACCATCTACCTCTATAGTACAGTTTCCATTACCATTTACCTCTATAGTACAATTTCCATCTACCTCTATAGTACAGTTACCATCTACCTCTATAGTACAGTTACCATCTACCTCTATAGTACAGTTACCATCTACCTCTATAGTACAGTTTCCATTACCATCTACCTCTATAGTACAGTTACCATCTACCTCTATAGTACAGTTACCATCTACCTCTATAGTACAGTTTCCATTACCATCTACCTCTATAGTACAGTTACCATCTACCTCTATAGTACAGTTACCATTTACCTCTATAGTACAGTTACCATCTACCTCTATAGTACAGTTACCATCTACCTCTATAGTACAGTTTCCATTACCATCTACCTCTATAGTACAGTTACCATCTACCTCTATAGTACAGTTTCCATCTACCTCTATAGTACAGTTACCATCTACCTCTATAGTACAGTTACCATCTACCTCTATAGTACAGTTTCCATCTACCTCTATAGTACAGTTACCATCTACCTCTATAGTACAGTTACCATCTACCTCTATAGTACAGTTACCATTACCATCTACCTCTATAGTACAGTTACCATCTACCTCTATAGTACAGTTACCATCTACCTCTATAGTACAGTTACCATCTACCTCTATAGTACAGTTACCATTACCATCTACCTCTATAGTACAGTTTCCATTACCATCTACCTCTATAGTACAGTTACCATCTACCTCTATAGTACAGTTACCATCTACCTCTATAGTACAGTTTCCATCTACCTCTATAGTACAGTTACCATCTACCTCTATAGTACAGTTACCATCTACCTCTATAGTACAGTTTCCATTACCATCTACCTCTATAGTACAGTTACCATCTACCTCTATAGTACAGTTTCCATCTACCTCTATAGTACAGTTACCATCTACCTCTATAGTACAGTTACCATCTACCTCTATAGTACAGTTTCCATTACCATCTACCTCAATAGTACAGTTACCATCTACCTCAATAGTACAGTTACCATCTACCTCTATAGTACAGTTTCCATTACCATCTACCTCTATAGTACAGTTACCATCTACCTCTATAGTACAGTTACCATTACCATCTACCTCTATAGTACAGTTTCCATTACCATCTACCTCTATAGTACAGTTACCATCTACCTCTATAGAACAGTTACCATCTACGTCTATAGTACAGTTACCATCTACCTCAATAGTACAGTTTCCATTAACATCTACCTCTATAGTACAGTTACCATCTACCTCTATAGTACAGTTACCATTACCATCTACCTCTATAGTACAGTTACCATTACCATCTACCTGTATAGTACAGTTACCATCTACCTCAATAGTACAGTTACCATCTACCTCTATAGTACAGTTTCCATTACCATCTACCTCTATAGTACAGTTACCATTACCATCTACCTGTATAGTACAGTTACCATCTACCTCTATAGTACAGTTACCATCTACCTCAATAGTACAGTTACCATCTACCTCTATAGTACAGTTTCCATTACCATCTACCTCTATAGTACAGTTACCATCTACCTTTATAGTACAGTTACCATTACCATCTACCTCTATAGTACAGTTACCATCTACCTCTATAGTACAGTTACCATCTACCTCTATAGTACAGTTACCATCTACCTCTATAGTACAGTTTCCATTACCATCTACCTCAATAGTACAGTTACCATCTACCTCAATAGTACAGTTTCCATTACCATCTACCTTTATAGTACAGTTACCATCTACCTCTATACTACAGTTACCATCTACCTCTATAGTACAGTTACCATCTACCTCTATAGTACAGTTACCATCTACCTCTATAGTACAGTTACCATTACCATCTACCTCTATAGTACAGTTACCATCTACCTCTATAGTACAGTTACCATCTACCACTATAGTACAGTTACCATCTACCTCTATAGTACAGTTTCCATTACCATTTACCTCTATAGTACAATTTCCATCTACCTCTATAGTACAGTTACCATCTACCTCTATAGTACAGTTACCATCTACCTCTATAGTACAGTTACCATCTACCTCTATAGTACAGTTTCCATTACCATCTACCTCTATAGTACAGTTACCATCTACCTCTATAGTACAGTTACCATCTACCTCTATAGTACAGTTTCCATTACCATCTACCTCTATAGTACAGTTACCATCTACCTCTATAGTACAGTTACCATTTACCTCAATAGTACAGTTACCATCTACCTCTATAGTACAGTTACCATCTACCTCTATAGTACAGTTACCATTACCATCTACCTCTATAGTACAGTTACCATCTACCTCAATAGTACAGTTACCATCTACCTCTATAGTACAGTTACCATCTACCTCTATAGTACAGTTACCATTACCATCTACCTCTATAGTACAGTTACCATTACCATCTACCTCTATAGTACAGTTACCATCTACCTCTATAGTACAGTTACCATTACCATCTAACTCTATAGTACAGTTACCATCTACCTCTATAGTACAGTTACCATCTACCTCTATAGTACAGTTACCATCTACCTATATAGTACAGTTACCATTACCATTTACCTCTATAGTACAGTTACCATCTACCTCTATAGTACAGTTACCATCTACCTCTATAGAACAGTTACCATCTACCTACAGTGGGGAGAACAAGTATTTGATACACTGCCGATTTTGCAGGTTTTCCTACTTACAAAGCATGTAGAGGTCTGTAATTTTTATCATAGGTACACTTCAACTGTGAGAGACGGAATCTAAAACAAAAATCCAGAAAATCACATTGTATGATTTTTTAAAAATTAATTTGCATTTTATTGCATGACATAAGTATTTGATCACCTACCAACCAGTAAGAATTCCGGCTCTCACAGACCTGTTAGTTTTTCTTTAAGAATCCCTCCTGTTCTCCACTCATTACCTGTATTAACTACACCTGTTTGAACTAGTTACCTGTATAAAAGACACCAGTCCACACACTCAATCAAACAGACTCCACACACTCAATCAAACAGCTGTGTAAGGACATCAGGGATAAAATTGTAGACCTGCACAAGGCTGGGATGGGCTACAGGACAATAGGCAAGCAGCTTGGTGAGAAGGCAACAACTGTTGGCGCAATTATTAGAAAATGGAAGAAGTTCAAGATGACGGTCAATCTCCCTCGGTCTGGGGCACCATGCAAGATCTCACCTCGTGGGGCATCAATGATCATGAGGAAGGTGAGGGATCAGCCCAGAACTACACGGCAGGACCTGGTCAATGACCTGAAGAGAGCTGGGACCACAGTCTCAAAGAAAACCATTAGTAACACACTACGCCGTCATGGATTAAAATCCTGCAGCGCACCCAAGGTCCCCCTGCTCAAGCCAGCGCATGTCCAGGCCCGTCTGACATTTGCCAATGAACATCTGGATGATCCAGAGGAGGAATGGGAGAAGGTCATGCGGTCTGATGAGACAAAAATAGAGCTTTTTGGTCTAAACTCCACTCGCCGTGTTTGGAGGAAGAAGAAGGATGAGTACAACCCCAAGAACACCATCCCAACCGTGAAGCATGGAGGTGGAAACATCATTCTTTGGGGATGCTTTTCTGCAAAGGGGACAGGACGACTGCACCGTATTGAGGGGAGGATGGATGGGGCCATGTATCGCGAGATCTTGGCCAACAACCTCCTTCCCTCAGTAAGAGCATTGAAGATGGGTCGTGGCAGGGTCTTCCAGCATGACAACGACCCGAAACACACAGCCAGGGCAACTAAGGAGTGGCTCCGTAAGAAGCATCTCAAGGTCCTGGAGTGGCCTAGCCAGTCTCCAGACCTGAACCCAATAGAAAATCTTTGGAGGGAGCCGAAAGTCCGTATTGCCCAGCGACAGCCCCGAAACCTGAAGGATCTGGATGGAGGAGTGGGCCAAAATCCCTGCTGCAGTGTGTGCAAACATGGTCAAGAACTACAGGAAACGTATGATCTCTGTAATTGCAAAAAAAGGTTTCTGTACCAAATATTAAGTTCTGCTTTTCTGATGTATCAAATACTTATGTCATGCAATAAAATGCAAATTAATTACTTAAAAATCATACAATGTGATTTTCTGGATTTTTATTTTAGATTCCGTCACTCACAGTTGAAGAGTATCTATGATAAAAATTACAGACTTCTACATGCTTTGTAAGTGGGAAAACCTGCAAAATCGGCAGTGTATCAAATACTTGTTCTCCCCACTGTATATAGTACAGTTACCATTACCATCTACCTCTATAGTACAGTTACCATTACCATCTGCCTCTATAGTACAGTTACCATCTACCTCTATAGTACAGTTACCATCTACCTCTATAGTACAGTTTCCATTACCATCTACCTCTATAGTACAGTTACCATCTACCTCTATAGTACAGTTACCATCTACCTCTATAGTACAGTTACCATCTACCTCTATAGTACAGTTACCATCTACCTCTATAGTACAGTTTCCATCTACCTCTATAGTACAGTTTCCATTACCATCTACCTCTATAGTACAGTTACCATCTACCTATATAGTACAGTTACCATCTACCTCTATAGTACAGTTTCCATCTACCTCTATAGTACAGTTACCATCTACCACTATAGTATAGTTACCATTACCATTTACCTCTATAGTACAGTTACCATCTACCACTATAGTACAGTTACCATCTACCTCTATAGTACAGTTTCCATTACCATTTACCTCTATAGTACAATTTCCATCTACCTCTATAGTACAGTTACCATCTACCTCTATAGTACAGTTACCATCTACCTCTATAGTACAGTTACCATCTACCTCTATAGTACAGTTTCCATTACCATCTACCTCTATAGTACAGTTACCATCTACCTCTATAGTACAGTTACCATCTACCTCTATAGTACAGTTTCCATTACCATCTACCTCTATAGTACAGTTACCATCTACCTCTATAGTACAGTTACCATTTACCTCTATAGTACAGTTACCATCTACCTCTATAGTACAGTTACCATCTACCTCTATAGTACAGTTTCCATTACCATCTACCTCTATAGTACAGTTACCATCTACCTCTATAGTACAGTTTCCATCTACCTCTATAGTACAGTTACCATCTACCTCTATAGTACAGTTACCATCTACCTCTATAGTACAGTTTCCATCTACCTCTATAGTACAGTTACCATCTACCTCTATAGTACAGTTACCATCTACCTCTATAGTACAGTTACCATTACCATCTACCTCTATAGTACAGTTACCATCTACCTCTATAGTACAGTTACCATCTACCTCTATAGTACAGTTACCATCTACCTCTATAGTACAGTTTCCATCTACCTCTATAGTACAGTTACCATCTACCTCTATAGTACAGTTACCATCTACCTCTATAGTACAGTTTCCATTACCATCTACCTCAATAGTACAGTTACCATCTACCTCAATAGTACAGTTACCATCTACCTCTATAGTACAGTTTCCATTACCATCTACCTCTATAGTACAGTTACCATCTACCTCTATAGTACAGTTACCATTACCATCTACCTCTATAGTACAGTTTCCATTACCATCTACCTCTATAGTACAGTTACCATCTACCTCTATAGTACAGTTACCATCTACGTCTATAGAACAGTTACCATCTACGTCTATAGTACAGTTACCATCTACCTCAATAGTACAGTTTCCATTAACATCTACCTCTATAGTACAGTTACCATCTACCTCTATAGTACAGTTACCATTACCATCTACCTCTATAGTACAGTTACCATTACCATCTACCTGTATAGTACAGTTACCATCTACCTCAATAGTACAGTTACCATCTACCTCTATAGTACAGTTTCCATTACCATCTACCTCTATAGTACAGTTACCATTACCATCTACCTGTATAGTACAGTTACCATCTACCTCTATAGTACAGTTACCATCTACCTCAATAGTACAGTTACCATCTACCTCTATAGTACAGTTTCCATTACCATCTACCTCTATAGTACAGTTACCATCTACCTTTATAGTACAGTTACCATTACCATCTACCTCTATAGTACAGTTACCATCTACCTCTATAGTACAGTTACCATCTACCTCTATAGTACAGTTACCATCTACCTCTATAGTACAGTTTCCATTACCATCTACCTCAATAGTACAGTTACCATCTACCTCAATAGTACAGTTTCCATTACCATCTACCTTTATAGTACAGTTACCATCTACCTCTATAGTACAGTTACCATCTACCTCTATAGTACAGTTACCATCTACCTCTATAGTACAGTTACCATCTACCTCTATAGTACAGTTACCATTACCATCTACCTCTATAGTACAGTTACCATCTACCTCTATAGTACAGTTACCATCTACCACTATAGTACAGTTACCATCTACCTCTATAGTACAGTTTCCATTACCATTTACCTCTATAGTACAATTTCCATCTACCTCTATAGTACAGTTACCATCTACCTCTATAGTACAGTTACCATCTACCTCTATAGTACAGGTACCATCTACCTCTATAGTACAGTTTCCATTACCATCTACCTCTATAGTACATTTACCATCTACCTCTATAGTACAGTTACCATCTACCTCTATAGTACAGTTTCCATTACCATCTACCTCTATAGTACAGTTACCATCTACCTCTATAGTACAGTTACCATTTACCTCAATAGTACAGTTACCATCTACCTCTATAGTACAGTTACCATCTACCTCTATAGTACAGTTACCATTACCATCTACCTCTATAGTACAGTTACCATCTACCTCAATAGTACAGTTACCATCTACCTCTATAGTACAGTTACCATCTACCTCTATAGTACAGTTACCATTACCATCTACCTCTATAGTACAGTTACCATTACCATCTACCTCTATAGTACAGTTACCATCTACCTCTATAGTACAGTTACCATTACCATCTAACTCTATAGTACAGTTACCATCTACCTCTATAGTACAGTTACCATCTACCTCTATAGTACAGTTACCATCTACCTATATAGTACAGTTACCATTACCATTTACCTCTATAGTACAGTTACCATCTACCTCTATAGTACAGTTACCATCTACCTCTATAGAACAGTTACCATCTACCTATATAGTACAGTTACCATTACCATCTACCTCTATAGTACAGTTACCATTACCATCTGCCTCTATAGTACAGTTACCATCTACCTCTATAGTACAGTTACCATCTACCTCTATAGTACAGTTTCCATTACCATCTACCTCTATAGTACAGTTACCATCTACCTCTATAGTACAGTTACCATCTACCTCTATAGTACAGTTACCATCTACCTCTATAGTACAGTTACCATCTACCTCTATAGTACAGTTTCCATCTACCTCTATAGTACAGTTTCCATTACCATCTACCTCTATAGTACAGTTACCATCTACCTATATAGTACAGTTACCATCTACCTCTATAGTACAGTTTCCATCTACCTCTATAGTACAGTTACCATCTACCACTATAGTATAGTTACCATTACCATTTACCTCTATAGTACAGTTACCATCTACCACTATAGTACAGTTACCATCTACCTCTATAGTACAGTTTCCATTACCATTTACCTCTATAGTACAATTTCCATCTACCTCTATAGTACAGTTACCATCTACCTCTATAGTACAGTTACCATCTACCTCTATAGTACAGTTACCATCTACCTCTATAGTACAGTTTCCATTACCATCTACCTCTATAGTACAGTTACCATCTACCTCTATAGTACAGTTACCATCTACCTCTATAGTACAGTTTCCATTACCATCTACCTCTATAGTACAGTTACCATCTACCTCTATAGTACAGTTACCATTTACCTCTATAGTACAGTTACCATCTACCTCTATAGTACAGTTACCATCTACCTCTATAGTACAGTTTCCATTACCATCTACCTCTATAGTACAGTTACCATCTACCTCTATAGTACAGTTTCCATCTACCTCTATAGTACAGTTACCATCTACCTCTATAGTACAGTTACCATCTACCTCTATAGTACAGTTTCCATCTACCTCTATAGTACAGTTACCATCTACCTCTATAGTACAGTTACCATCTACCTCTATAGTACAGTTACCATTACCATCTACCTCTATAGTACAGTTACCATCTACCTCTATAGTACAGTTACCATCTACCTCTATAGTACAGTTACCATCTACCTCTATAGTACAGTTACCATTACCATCTACCTCTATAGTACAGTTTCCATTACCATCTACCTCTATAGTACAGTTACCATCTACCTCTATAGTACAGTTACCATCTACCTCTATAGTACAGTTTCCATCTACCTCTATAGTACAGTTACCATCTACCTCTATAGTACAGTTACCATCTACCTCTATAGTACAGTTTCCATTACCATCTACCTCTATAGTACAGTTACCATCTACCTCTATAGTACAGTTTCCATCTACCTCTATAGTACAGTTACAATCTACCTCTATAGTACAGTTACCATCTACCTCTATAGTACAGTTTCCATTACCATCTACCTCAATAGTACAGTTACCATCTACCTCAATAGTACAGTTACCATCTACCTCTATAGTACAGTTTCCATTACCATCTACCTCTATAGTACAGTTACCATCTACCTCTATAGTACAGTTACCATTACCATCTACCTCTATAGTACAGTTTCCATTACCATCTACCTCTATAGTACAGTTACCATCTACCTCTATAGTACAGTTACCATCTACGTCTATAGAACAGTTACCATCTACGTCTATAGTACAGTTACCATCTACCTCAATAGTACAGTTTCCATTAACATCTACCTCTATAGTACAGTTACCATCTACCTCTATAGTACAGTTACCATTACCATCTACCTCTATAGTACAGTTACCATTACCATCTACCTGTATAGTACAGTTACCATCTACCTCAATAGTACAGTTACCATCTACCTCTATAGTACAGTTTCCATTACCATCTACCTCTATAGTACAGTTACCATTACCATCTACCTGTATAGTACAGTTACCATCTACCTCTATAGTACAGTTACCATCTACCTCAATAGTACAGTTACCATCTACCTCTATAGTACAGTTTCCATTACCATCTACCTCTATAGTACAGTTACCATCTACCTTTATAGTACAGTTACCATTACCATCTACCTCTATAGTACAGTTACCATCTACCTCTATAGTACAGTTACCATCTACCTCTATAGTACAGTTACCATCTACCTCTATAGTACAGTTTCCATTACCATCTACCTCAATAGTACAGTTACCATCTACCTCAATAGTACAGTTTCCATTACCATCTACCTTTATAGTACAGTTACCATCTACCTCTATAGTACAGTTACCATCTACCTCTATAGTACAGTTACCATCTACCTCTATAGTACAGTTACCATCTACCTCTATAGTACAGTTACCATTACCATCTACCTCTATAGTACAGTTACCATCTACCTCTATAGTACAGTTACCATCTACCACTATAGTACAGTTACCATCTACCTCTATAGTACAGTTTCCATTACCATTTACCTCTATAGTACAATTTCCATCTACCTCTATAGTACAGTTACCATCTACCTCTATAGTACAGTTACCATCTACCTCTATAGTACAGTTACCATCTACCTCTATAGTACAGTTTCCATTACCATCTACCTCTATAGTACAGTTACCATCTACCTCTATAGTACAGTTACCATCTACCTCTATAGTACAGTTTCCATTACCATCTACCTCTATAGTACAGTTACCATCTACCTCTATAGTACAGTTACCATTTACCTCTATAGTACAGTTACCATCTACCTCTATAGTACAGTTACCATCTACCTCTATAGTACAGTTTCCATTACCATCTACCTCTATAGTACAGTTACCATCTACCTCTATAGTACAGTTTCCATCTACCTCTATAGTACAGTTACCATCTACCTCTATAGTACAGTTACCATCTACCTCTATAGTACAGTTTCCATCTACCTCTATAGTACAGTTACCATCTACCTCTATAGTACAGTTACCATCTACCTCTATAGTACAGTTACCATTACCATCTACCTCTATAGTACAGTTACCATCTACCTCTATAGTACAGTTACCATCTACCTCTATAGTACAGTTACCATCTACCTCTATAGTACAGTTACCATTACCATCTACCTCTATAGTACAGTTTCCATTACCATCTACCTCTATAGTACAGTTACCATCTACCTCTATAGTACAGTTACCATCTACCTCTATAGTACAGTTTCCATCTACCTCTATAGTACAGTTACCATCTACCTCTATAGTACAGTTACCATCTACCTCTATAGTACAGTTTCCATTACCATCTACCTCTATAGTACAGTTACCATCTACCTCTATAGTACAGTTTCCATCTACCTCTATAGTACAGTTACCATCTACCTCTATAGTACAGTTACCATCTACCTCTATAGTACAGTTTCCATTACCATCTACCTCAATAGTACAGTTACCATCTACCTCAATAGTACAGTTACCATCTACCTCTATAGTACAGTTTCCATTACCATCTACCTCTATAGTACAGTTACCATTACCATCTACCTCTATAGTACAGTTTCCATTACCATCTACCTCTATAGTACAGTTACCATCTACCTCTATAGTACAGTTAGCATCTACATCTATAGAACAGTTACCATCTACGTCTATAGTACAGTTACCATCTACCTCAATAGTACAGTTTCCATTAACATCTACCTCTATAGTACAGTTACCATCTACCTCTATAGTACAGTTACCATTACCATCTACCTCTATAGTACAGTTACCATTACCATCTACCTGTATAGTACAGTTACCATCTACCTCAATAGTACAGTTACCATCTACCTCTATAGTACAGTTTCCATTACCATCTACCTCTATAGTACAGTTACCATTACCATCTACCTGTATAGTACAGTTACCATCTACCTCTATAGTACAGTTACCATCTACCTCAATAGTACAGTTACCATCTACCTCTATAGTACAGTTTCCATTACCATCTACCTCTATAGTACAGTTACCATCTACCTTTATAGTACAGTTACCATTACCATCTACCTCTATAGTACAGTTACCATCTACCTCTATAGTACAGTTACCATCTACCTCTATAGTACAGTTACCATCTACCTCTATAGTACAGTTACCATCTACCTCTATAGTACAGTTTCCATTACCATCTACCTCAATAGTACAGTTACCATCTACCTCAATAGTACAGTTTCCTTTACCATCTACCTTTATAGTACAGTTACCATCTACCTCTATAGTACAGTTACCATCTACCTCTATAGTACAGTTACCATCTACCTCTATAGTACAGTTACCATCTACCTCTATAGTACAGTTACCATCTACCTCTATAGTACAGTTACCATTACCATCTACCTCTATAGTACAGTTACCATCTACCTCTATAGTACAGTTACCATCTACCTCTATAGTACAGTTTCCATCTACCTCTATAGTACAGTTACCATTACCATCTACCTCTATAGTACAGTTTCCATTACCATCTACCTCTATGGTACAGTTACCATCTACCTCTATAGTACAGTTACCATCTACCTCTATAGTACAGTTTCCATCTACCTCTATAGTACAGTTACCATCTACCTCTATAGTACAGTTACCATCTACCTCTATAGTACAGTTACCATTACCATCTACCTCAATAGTACAGTTACCATCTACCTCAATAGTACAGTTACCATCTACCTCTATAGTACTGTTTCCATCTACCTCTATAGTACAGTTACCATTACCATCTACCTCTATAGTACAGTTACCATTACCATCTACCTCTATAGTACAGTTACCATCTACCTCTATAGTACAGTTACCATTACCATCTACCTCTATAGTACAGTTACCATCTACCTCTATAGTACAGTTACCATTACCATCTACCTCTATAGTACAGTTACCATTACCATCTACCTCTATAGTACAGTTTCCATTACCATCTACCTCTATAGTACAGTTACCATCTACCTCAATAGTACAGTTACCATCTACCTCTATAGTACAGTTACCATCTACCTCTATAGTACAGTTACCATCTACCTCTATAGTACAGTTACCATCTACCTCTATAGTACAGTTACCATCTACCTCTATAGTACAGTTTCCATTACCATCTACCTCTATAGTACAGTTACCATCTACCTCTATAGTACAGTTACCATTACCATCTACCTCTATAGTACAATTTCCATTACCATCTACCTCAATAGTACAGTTACCATCTACCTCAATAGTACAGTTACCATCTACCTCTATAGTAGAGTTACCATCTACCTCTATAGTACAGTTTCCATCTACCTCTATAGTACAGTTACCATCTACCTCTATAGTACAGTTACCATCTACCTCTATAGTACAGTTACCATCTACCTCTATAGTACAGTTACCATCTACCTCTATAGTACAGTTACCATCTACCTCTATAGTACAGTTTCCATTACCATCTACCTCAATAGTACAGTTACCATCTACCTCAATAGTACAGTTACCATCTACCTCTATAGTACAGTTTCCATTACCATCTACCTCTATAGTACAGTTACCATCTACCTCTATAGTACAGTTACCATTACCATCTACCTCTATAGTACAGTTTCCATTACCATCTACCTCTATAGTACAGTTACCATCTACCTCTATAGTACAGTTACCATCTACGTCTATAGTACAGTTACCATCTACGTCTATAGTACAGTTACCATCTACCTCAATAGTACAGTTTCCATTACCATCTACCTCTATAGTACAGTTACCATCTACCTCTATAGTACAGTTACCATCTACCTCTATAGTACAGTTACCATTACCATCTACCTCTATAGTACAGTTACCATTACCATCTACCTGTATAGTACAGTTACCATCTACCTCAATAGTACAGTTACCATCTACCTCTATAGTACAGTTTCCATTACCATCTACCTCTATAGTACAGTTACCATTACCATCTACCTGTATAGTACAGTTACCATCTACCTCTATAGTACAGTTACCATCTACCTCTATAGTACAGTTACCATCTACCTCTATAGTACAGTTTCCATTACCATCTACCTCTATAGTACAGTTACCATCTACCTCTATAGTACAGTTACCATTACCATCTACCTCTATAGTACAGTTACCATCTACCTCTATAGTACAGTTACCATCTACCTGTATAGTACAGTTACCATCTACCTCTATAGTACAGTTTCCATTACCATCTACCTCTATAGTACAGTTACCATTACCATCTACCTCAATACTACAGTTTCCATCTACCTCTATAGTACAGTTACCATTACCATCTACCTCAATACTACAGTTTCCATCTACCTCTATAGTACAGTTACCATCTACCTCTATAGTACAGTTACCATCTACCTCTATAGTACAGTTTCCATTACCATCTACCTCAATAGTACAGTTACCATCTACCTCAATAGTACAGTTTCCATTACCATCTACCTCTATAGTACAGTTACCATCTACCTCTATAGTACAGTTACCATCTACCTCTATAGTACAGTTACCATCTACCTCTATAGTACAGTTACCATCTACCTCTATAGTACAGTTACCATCTACCTCTATAGTACAGTTACCATCTACCTCTATAGTACAGTTACCATTACCATCTACCTCTATAGTACAGTTACCATCTACCTCTATAGTACAGTTTCCATTACCATCTACCTCTATAGTACAGTTTCCATCTACCTCTATAGTACAGTTACCATCTACCTCTATAGTACAGTTACCATCTACCTCTATTGTACAGTTACCATCTACCTCTATAGTACAGTTACCATCTACCTCTATAGTACAGTTACCATCTACCTCTATAGTACAGTTACCATCTACCTCTATAGTACAGTTACCATCTACCTCTATAGTACAGTTACCATCTACCTCTATAGTACAGTTACCATTACCATCTACCTCTATAGTACAGTTACCATCTACGTCTATAGTACAGTTTCCATTACCATCTACCTCTATAGTACAGTTACCATCTACCTCTATAGTACAGTTACCATTACCATCTACCTCAATACTACAGTTTCCATTACCATCTACCTCAATAGTACAGTTTCCATTACCATCTACCTCAATAGTACAGTTTCCAGCTACCTCTATAGTACAGTTACCATCTACCTCTATAGTACAGTTACCATCTACCTCTATAGTACAGTTACCATTACCATCTACCTCTATAGTACAGTTACCATCTACCTCTATAGTACAGTTACCATCTACCTCTATAGTACAGTTACCATCTACCTCTATAGTACAGTTACCATCTACCTCTATAGTACAGTTACCATTACCATCTACCTCTATAGTACAGTTACCATTACCATCTACCTCTATAGTACAGTTACCATCTACCTCTATAGTACAGTTACCATTACCATCTACATCTATAGTACAGTTACCATTACCATCTACCTCTATAGTACAGTTACCATCTACCTCTATAGTACAGTTACCATTACCATCTACCTCTATAGTACAGTTACCATCTACCTCTATAGTACAGTTACCATCTACCTCTATAGTACAGTTACCATCTACCTCTATAGTACAGTTACCATCTACCTCTATAGTACAGTTACCATCTACCTCTATAGTACAGTTACCATTACCATCTACCTCTATAGTACAGTTACCATTACCATCTACCTCTATAGTACAGTTACCATTACCATCTACCTCTATAGTACAGTTACCATCTACCTCTATAGTAGAGTTTCCATCTACCTCTATAGTACAGTTACCATTACCATCTACCTCTATAGTACAGTTACCATCTACCTCTATAGTACAGTTACCATTACCATCTACCTCTACAGTACAGTTACCATTACCATCTACCTCTATAGTACAGTTACCATCTACCTCTATAGTACAGTTACCATCTACCTCTATAGTACAGTTACCATCTACCTCTATAGTACAGTTACCATTACCATCTACGTCTATAGTACAGTTACCATCTACCTCAATAGTACCGTTACCATCTACCTCTATAGTACAGTTACCATTACCATCTACCTCTATAGTACAGTTTCCATTACCATCTACCTCTATAGTACAGTTTCCATTACCATCTACCTCTATAGTACAGTTACCATTACCATCTACGTCTATAGTACAGTTACCATCTACCTCAATAGTACAGTTACCATCTACCTCTATAGTACAGTTACCATTACCATCTACCTCTATAGTACAGTTTCCATTACCATCTACCTCTATAGTACAGTTTCCATTACCATCTACCTCTATAGTACAGTTACCATTACCATCTACCTCTATAGTACAGTTACCATCTACCTCTATAGTACAGTTACCATTACCATCTACCTCTATAGTACAGTTACCATCTACCTCTATAGTACAGTTACCATCTACCTCTATAGTACAGTTTCCATTACCATCAACCTCTATAGTACAGTTTCCATTACCATCTACCTCTATAGTACAGTTACCATTACCATCTACCTCTATAGTACAGTTACCATCTACCTCTATAGTACAGTTACCATCTACCTCTATAGTACAGTTACCATTTACCTCTATAGTACAGTTACCATCTACCTCTATAGTACAGTTACCATCTACCTCTATAGTACAGTTTCCATTACCATCTACCTCTATAGTACAGTTACCATCTACCTCTATAGTACAGTTACCATATACCTCTATAGTACAGTTACCATCTACCTCTATAGTACAGTTACCATCTACCTCTATAGTACAGTTACCATTACCATCTACCTCTATAGTACAGTTACCATTACCATCTACATCTATAGTACAGTTACCATTACCATCTACCTCTATATTACAGTTACCATCTACCTCTATAGTACAGTTACCATCTACCTCTATAGTACAGTTACCATCTACCTCTATAGTACAGTTACCATCTACCTCTATAGTACAGTTACCATTACCATCTACCTATATAGTACAGTTTCCATTACCATCTACCTCAATAGTACAGTTTCCATTACCATCTACCTCTATAGTACAGTTACCATCTACCTCTATAGTACAGTTACCATCTACCTCTATAGTACAGTTACCATCTACCTCTATAGTACAGTTACCATTACCATCTACCTCTATAGTACAGTTACCATCTACCTCTATAGTACAGTTACCATCTACCTCTATAGTACAGTTACCATCTACCTCTATAGTACAGTTACCATCTACCTCTACAGTACAGTTACCATTACCATCTACCTCTATAGTACAGTTACCATTACCATCTACCTCTATAGTACAGTTACCATTACCATCTACCTCTATAGTACAGTTACCATCTACCTCTATAGTACAGTTACCATTACCATCTACATCTATAGTACAGTTACCATTACCATCTACCTCTATAGTACAGTTACCATCTACCTCTATAGTACAGTTACCATTACCATCTACCTCTATAGTACAGTTACCATCTACCTCTATAGTACAGTTACCATCTACCTCTATAGTACAGTTACCATCTACCTCTATAGTACAGTTACCATCTACCTCTATAGTACAGTTACCATCTACCTCTATAGTACAGTTACCATTACCATCTACCTCTATAGTACAGTTACCATTACCATCTACCTCTATAGTACAGTTACCATTACCATCTACCTCTATAGTACAGTTACCATCTACCTCTATAGTAGAGTTTCCATCTACCTCTATAGTACAGTTACCATTACCATCTACCTCTATAGTACAGTTACCATCTACCTCTATAGTACAGTTACCATTACCATCTACCTCTACAGTACAGTTACCATTACCATCTACCTCTATAGTACAGTTACCATCTACCTCTATAGTACAGTTACCATCTACCTCTATAGTACAGTTACCATCTACCTCTATAGTACAGTTACCATTACCATCTACGTCTATAGTACAGTTACCATCTACCTCAATAGTACCGTTACCATCTACCTCTATAGTACAGTTACCATTACCATCTACCTCTATAGTACAGTTTCCATTACCATCTACCTCTATAGTACAGTTTCCATTACCATCTACCTCTATAGTACAGTTACCATTACCATCTACGTCTATAGTACAGTTACCATCTACCTCAATAGTACAGTTACCATCTACCTCTATAGTACAGTTACCATTACCATCTACCTCTATAGTACAGTTTCCATTACCATCTACCTCTATAGTACAGTTTCCATTACCATCTACCTCTATAGTACAGTTACCATTACCATCTACCTCTATAGTACAGTTACCATCTACCTCTATAGTACAGTTACCATTACCATCTACCTCTTTAGTACAGTTACCATCTACCTCTATAGTACAGTTACCATCTACCTCTATAGTACAGTTACCATCTACCTCTATAGTACAGTTACCATTACCATCTACCTCTATAGTACAGTTACCATCTACCTCTATAGTACAGTTACCATCTACCTCTATAGTACAGTTACCATCTACCTCTATAGTACAGTTACCATCTACCTCTACAGTACAGTTACCATTACCATCTACCTCTATAGTACAGTTACCATTACCATCTACCTCTATAGTACAGTTACCATTACCATCTACCTCTATAGTACAGTTACCATCTACCTCTATAGTACAGTTACCATTACCATCTACATCTATAGTACAGTTACCATTACCATCTACCTCTATAGTACAGTTACCATCTACCTCTATAGTACAGTTACCATTACCATCTACCTCTATAGTACAGTTACCATCTACCTCTATAGTACAGTTACCATCTACCTCTATAGTACAGTTACCATCTACCTCTATAGTACAGTTACCATCTACCTCTATAGTACAGTTACCATCTACCTCTATAGTACAGTTACCATTACCATCTACCTCTATAGTACAGTTACCATTACCATCTACCTCTATAGTACAGTTACCATTACCATCTACCTCTATAGTACAGTTACCATCTACCTCTATAGTAGAGTTTCCATCTACCTCTATAGTACAGTTACCATTACCATCTACCTCTATAGTACAGTTACCATCTACCTCTATAGTACAGTTACCATTACCATCTACCTCTACAGTACAGTTACCATTACCATCTACCTCTATAGTACAGTTACCATCTACCTCTATAGTACAGTTACCATCTACCTCTATAGTACAGTTACCATCTACCTCTATAGTACAGTTACCATTACCATCTACGTCTATAGTACAGTTACCATCTACCTCAATAGTACCGTTACCATCTACCTCTATAGTACAGTTACCATTACCATCTACCTCTATAGTACAGTTTCCATTACCATCTACCTCTATATTACAGTTTCCATTACCATCTACCTCTATAGTACAGTTACCATTACCATCTACGTCTATAGTACAGTTACCATCTACCTCAATAGTACAGTTACCATCTACCTCTATAGTACAGTTACCATTACCATCTACCTCTATAGTACAGTTTCCATTACCATCTACCTCTATAGTACAGTTTCCATTACCATCTACCTCTATAGTACAGTTACCATTACCATCTACCTCTATAGTACAGTTACCATCTACCTCTATAGTACAGTTACCATTACCATCTACCTCTTTAGTACAGTTACCATCTACCTCTATAGTACAGTTACCATCTACCTCTATAGTACAGTTACCATTACCATCTACCTCTTTAGTACAGTTACCATCTACCTCTATAGTACAGTTACCATCTACCTCTATAGTACAGTTTCCATTACCATCTACCTCTATAGTACAGTTTCCATTACCATCTACCTCTATAGTACAGTTACCATTAACATCTACCTCTATAGTACAGTTACCCTCTACCTCTATAGTACAGTTACCATCTACCTCTATAGTACAGTTACCATTTACCTCTATAGTACAGTTACCATCTACCTCTATAGTACAGTTACCATCTACCTCTATATTACAGTTTCCATTACCATCTACCTCTATAGTACAGTTACCATCTACCTCTATAGTACAGTTACCATCTACCTCTATAGTACAGTTACCATCTACCTCTATAGTACAGTTACCATCTACCTCTATAGTACAGTTACCATTACCATCTACCTCTATAGTACAGTTACCATTACCATCTACATCTATAGTACAGTTACCATTACCATCTACCTCTATATTACAGTTACCATCTACCTCTATAGTACAGTTACCATCTACCTCTATAGTACAGTTACCATCTACCTCTATAGTACAGTTACCATCTACCTCTATAGTACAGTTACCATTACCATCTACCTCTATAGTACAGTTTCCATTACCATCTACCTCAATAGTACAGTTTCCATTACCATCTACCTCTATAGTACAGTTACCATCTACCTCTATAGTACAGTTACCATCTACCTCTATAGTACAGTTACCATCTACCTCTATAGTAAAGTTACCATCTACCTCTATAGTACAGTTACCATCTACCTCTATAGTACAGTTTCCATTACCATCTACCTCTATAGTACAGTTACCATCTACCTCTATAGTACAGTTACCATTTACCTCTATAGTACAGTTACCATCTACCTCTATAGTACAGTTACCATCTACCTCTATAGTACAGTTTCCATTACCATCTACCTCTATAGTACAGTTACCATCACCATCTACCTCTATAGTACAGTTACCATCTACCTCTATAGTACAGTTACCATTACCATCTACCTCTATAGTACAGTTTCCATTACCATCTACCTCTATAGTACAGTTTCCATTACCATCTACCTCTATAGTACAGTTACCATTACCATCTACCTCTATAGTACAGTTACCATTACCATCTGCCTCTATAGCACAGTTACCATCTACCTCTATAGTACAGTTACCATCTACCTCTATAGTACAGTTACCATCTACCTCTACAGTACAGTTACCATTACCATCTACCTCTATAGTACAGTTACCATCTACCTCTATAGTACAGTTACCATCTACCTCTATAGTACAGTTACCATCTACCTCTATAGTACAGTTACCATCTTCCTCTATAGTACAGTTACCATCTACCTCTATAGTACAGTTACCATCTACCTCTATAGTACAGTTACCATCTACCTCTATAGTACAGTTACCATTACCATCTACCTCTATAGTACAGTTACCATCTACCTCTATAGTACAGTTACCATTACCATCTACCTCTATAGTACAGTTACCATCTACCTCTATAGTACAGTTACCATCTACCTCTATAGTACAGTTACCATTACCATCTACCTCTATAGTACAGTTTCCATCTACCTCTATAGTACAGATTCCATGACCATCTATCTCTATAGTACAGTTTCCATTACCATCTACCTCTATAGTACAGTTTCCATTACCATCTACCTCTATAGTACAGTTACCATCTAACTCTATAGTACAGTTACCATCTACCTCTATAGTACAGTTACAATCTACCTCTATAGTACAGTTACCATCTACCTCTATAGTACAGTTACCATCTATCTCTATAGTACAGTTACCATCTACCTCTATAGTACAGTTACCATCTACCTCTATAGTACAGTTACCATCTACCTATATAGTACAGTTACCATTACCATCTACCTCTATAGTACAGTTACCATTACAATCTACCTCTATAGTACAGTTACCATTACCATCTACCTCTATAGTACAGTTACCATTACCATCTACCTCTATAGTACAGTTACCATTACCATCTACCTCTATAGTACAGTTACCATTACCATCTACCTCTATAGTACAGTTACCATTACCATCTACCTCTATAGTACAGTTACCATCTACCTCTATAGTACAGTTTCCATTACCATCTACCTCTATAGTACAGTTACCATCTACCTCTATAGTACAGTTACCATCTACCTCTATAGTACAGTTACCATCTACCTCTATAGTACAGTTACCATCTACCTCAATAGTACAGTTACCATCTACCTCTATAGTAGAGTTACCATCTACCTCTATAGTACAGTTTCCATCTACCTCTATAGTACAGTTACCATCTACCTCTATAGTACAGTTACCATCTACCTCTATAGTACAGTTACCATCTACCTCTATAGTACAGTTACCATCTACCTCTATAGTACAGTTACCATCTACCTCTATAGTACAGTTACCATCTACCTCTATAGTACAGTTTCCATTACCATCTACCTCTATAGTACAGTTACCATCTACCTCTATAGTACAGTTACCATTACCATCTACCTCTATAGTACAATTTCCATTACCATCTACCTCAATAGTACAGTTACCATCTACCTCAATAGTACAGTTACCATCTACCTCTATAGTAGAGTTACCATCTACCTCTATAGTACAGTTTCCATCTACCTCTATAGTACAGTTACCATCTACCTCTATAGTACAGTTACCATCTACCTCTATAGTACAGTTACCATCTACCTCTATAGTACAGTTACCATCTACCTCTATAGTACAGTTACCATCTACCTCTATAGTACAGTTTCCATTACCATCTACCTCAATAGTACAGTTACCATCTACCTCAATAGTACAGTTACCATCTACCTCTATAGTACAGTTTCCATTACCATCTACCTCTATAGTACAGTTACCATCTACCTCTATAGTACAGTTACCATTACCATCTACCTCTATAGTACAGTTTCCATTACCATCTACCTCTATAGTACAGTTACCATCTACCTCTATAGTACAGTTACCATCTACGTCTATAGTACAGTTACCATCTACGTCTATAGTACAGTTACCATCTACCTCAATAGTACAGTTTCCATTACCATCTACCTCTATAGTACAGTTACCATCTACCTCTATAGTACAGTTACCATCTACCTCTATAGTACAGTTACCATTACCATCTACCTCTATAGTACAGTTACCATTACCATCTACCTGTATAGTACAGTTACCATCTACCTCAATAGTACAGTTACCATCTACCTCTATAGTACAGTTTCCATTACCATCTACCTCTATAGTACAGTTACCATTACCATCTACCTGTATAGTACAGTTACCATCTACCTCTATAGTACAGTTACCATCTACCTCTATAGTACAGTTACCATCTACCTCTATAGTACAGTTTCCATTACCATCTACCTCTATAGTACAGTTACCATCTACCTCTATAGTACAGTTACCATTACCATCTACCTCTATAGTACAGTTACCATCTACCTCTATAGTACAGTTACCATCTACCTGTATAGTACAGTTACCATCTACCTCTATAGTACAGTTTCCATTACCATCTACCTCTATAGTACAGTTACCATTACCATCTACCTCAATACTACAGTTTCCATCTACCTCTATAGTACAGTTACCATTACCATCTACCTCAATACTACAGTTTCCATCTACCTCTATAGTACAGTTACCATCTACCTCTATAGTCCAGTTACCATCTACCTCTATAGTACAGTTTCCATTACCATCTACCTCAATAGTACAGTTACCATCTACCTCAATAGTACAGTTTCCATTACCATCTACCTCTATAGTACAGTTACCATCTACCTCTATAGTACAGTTACCATCTACCTCTATAGTACAGTTACCATCTACCTCTATAGTACAGTTACCATCTACCTCTATAGTACAGTTACCATCTACCTCTATAGTACAGTTACCATCTACCTCTATAGTACAGTTACCATTACCATCTACCTCTATAGTACAGTTACCATCTACCTCTATAGTACAGTTTCCATTACCATCTACCTCTATAGTACAGTTTCCATCTACCTCTATAGTACAGTTACCATCTACCTCTATAGTACAGTTACCATCTACCTCTATAGTACAGTTACCATCTACCTCTATAGTACAGTTACCATCTACCTCTATAGTACAGTTACCATCTACCTCTATAGTACAGTTACCATCTACCTCTATAGTACAGTTACCATCTACCTCTATAGTACAGTTACCATCTACCTCTATAGTACAGTTACCATTACCATCTACCTCTATAGTACAGTTACCATCTACGTCTATAGTACAGTTTCCATTACCATCTACCTCTATAGTACAGTTACCATCTACCTCTATAGTACAGTTACCATTACCATCTACCTCAATACTACAGTTTCCATTACCATCTACCTCAATAGTACAGTTTCCATTACCATCTACCTCAATAGTACAGTTTCCAGCTACCTCTATAGTACAGTTACCATCTACCTCTATAGTACAGTTACCATCTACCTCTATAGTACAGTTACCATTACCATCTACCTCTATAGTACAGTTACCATCTACCTCTATAGTACAGTTACCATCTACCTCTATAGTACAGTTACCATCTACCTCTATAGTACAGTTACCATCTACCTCTATAGTACAGTTACCATTACCATCTACCTCTATAGTACAGTTACCATTACCATCTACCTCTATAGTACAGTTACCATCTACCTCTATAGTACAGTTACCATTACCATCTACATCTATAGTACAGTTACCATTACCATCTACCTCTATAGTACAGTTACCATCTACCTCTATAGTACAGTTACCATTACCATCTACCTCTATAGTACAGTTACCATCTACCTCTATAGTACAGTTACCATCTACCTCTATAGTACAGTTACCATCTACCTCTATAGTACAGTTACCATCTACCTCTATAGTACAGTTACCATCTACCTCTATAGTACAGTTACCATTACCATCTACCTCTATAGTACAGTTACCATTACCATCTACCTCTATAGTACAGTTACCATTACCATCTACCTCTATAGTACAGTTACCATCTACCTCTATAGTAGAGTTTCCATCTACCTCTATAGTACAGTTACCATTACCATCTACCTCTATAGTACAGTTACCATCTACCTCTATATTACAGTTACCATTACCATCTACCTCTACAGTACAGTTACCATTACCATCTACCTCTATAGTACAGTTACCATCTACCTCTATAGTACAGTTACCATCTACCTCTATAGTACAGTTACCATCTACCTCTATAGTACAGTTACCATTACCATCTACGTCTATAGTACAGTTACCATCTACCTCAATAGTACCGTTACCATCTACCTCTATAGTACAGTTACCATTACCATCTACCTCTATAGTACAGTTTCCATTACCATCTACCTCTATAGTACAGTTTCCATTACCATCTACCTCTATAGTACAGTTACCATTACCATCTACGTCTATAGTACAGTTACCATCTACCTCGATAGTACAGTTACCATCTACCTCTATAGTACAGTTACCATTACCATCTACCTCTATAGTACAGTTTCCATTACCATCTACCTCTATAGTACAGTTTCCATTACCATCTACCTCTATAGTACAGTTACCATTACCATCTACCTCTATAGTACAGTTACCATCTACCTCTATAGTACAGTTACCATTACCATCTACCTCTATAGTACAGTTACCATCTACCTCTATAGTACAGTTACCATCTACCTCTATAGTACAGTTTCCATTACCATCAACCTCTATAGTACAGTTTCCATTACCATCTACCTCTATAGTACAGTTACCATTACCATCTACCTCTATAGTACAGTTACCATCTACCTCTATAGTACAGTTACCATCTACCTCTATAGTACAGTTACCATTTACCTCTATAGTACAGTTACCACTACCTCTATAGTACAGTTACCATCTACCTCTATAGTACAGTTTCCATTACCATCTACCTCTATAGTACAGTTACCATCTACCTCTATAGTACAGTTACCATATACCTCTATAGTACAGTTACCATCTACCTCTATAGTACAGTTACCATCTACCTCTATAGTACAGTTACCATTACCATCTACCTCTATAGTACAGTTACCATTACCATCTACATCTATAGTACAGTTACCATTACCATCTACCTCTATATTACAGTTACCATCTACCTCTATAGTACAGTTACCATCTACCTCTATAGTACAGTTACCATCTACCTCTATAGTACAGTTACCATCTACCTCTATAGTACAGTTACCATTACCATCTACCTATATAGTACAGTTTCCATTACCATCTACCTCAATAGTACAGTTTCCATTACCATCTACCTCTATAGTACAGTTACCATCTACCTCTATAGTACAGTTACCATCTACCTCTATAGTACAGTTACCATCTACCTCTATAGTACAGTTACCATTACCATCTACCTCTATAGTACAGTTACCATCTACCTCTATAGTACAGTTACCATCTACCTCTATAGTACAGTTACCATCTACCTCTATAGTACAGTTACCATCTACCTCTATAGTACAGTTACCATTACCATCTACCTCTATAGTACAGTTACCATTACCATCTACCTCTATAGTACAGTTACCATTACCATCTACCTCTATAGTACAGTTACCATCTACCTCTATAGTACAGTTACCATTACCATCTACATCTATAGTACAGTTACCATTACCATCTACCTCTATAGTACAGTTACCATCTACCTCTATAGTACAGTTACCATTACCATCTACCTCTATAGTACAGTTACCATCTACCTCTATAGTACAGTTACCATCTACCTCTATAGTACAGTTACCATCTACCTCTATAGTACAGTTACCATCTACCTCTATAGTACAGTTACCATCTACCTCTATAGTACAGTTACCATTACCATCTACCTCTATAGTACAGTTACCATTACCATCTACCTCTATAGTACAGTTACCATTACCATCTACCTCTATAGTACAGTTACCATCTACCTCTATAGTAGAGTTTCCATCTACCTCTATAGTACAGTTACCATTACCATCTACCTCTATAGTACAGTTACCATCTACCTCTATAGTACAGTTACCATTACCATCTACCTCTACAGTACAGTTACCATTACCATCTACCTCTATAGTACAGTTACCATCTACCTCTATAGTACAGTTACCATCTACCTCTATAGTACAGTTACCATCTACCTCTATAGTAGAGTTTCCATTACCATCTACCTCTATAGTACAGTTACCATCTACCTCTATAGTACAGTTACCATATACCTCTATAGTACAGTTACCATCTACCTCTATAGTACAGTTACCATCTACCTCTATAGTACAGTTACCATTACCATCTACCTCTATAGTACAGTTACCATTACCATCTACATCTATAGTACAGTTACCATTACCATCTACCTCTATATTACAGTTACCATCTACCTCTATAGTACAGTTACCATCTACCTCTATAGTACAGTTACCATCTACCTCTATAGTACAGTTACCATCTACCTCTATAGTACAGTTACCATTACCATCTACCTATATAGTACAGTTTCCATTACCATCTACCTCAATAGTACAGTTTCCATTACCATCTACCTCTATAGTACAGTTACCATCTACCTCTATAGTACAGTTACCATCTACCTCTATAGTACAGTTACCATCTACCTCTATAGTACAGTTACCATTACCATCTACCTCTATAGTACAGTTACCATCTACCTCTATAGTACAGTTACCATCTACCTCTATAGTACAGTTACCATCTACCTCTATAGTACAGTTACCATCTACCTCTATAGTACAGTTACCATTACCATCTACCTCTATAGTACAGTTACCATTACCATCTACCTCTATAGTACAGTTACCATTACCATCTACCTCTATAGTACAGTTACCATCTACCTCTATAGTACAGTTACCATTACCATCTACATCTATAGTACAGTTACCATTACCATCTACCTCTATAGTACAGTTACCATCTACCTCTATAGTACAGTTACCATTACCATCTACCTCTATAGTACAGTTACCATCTACCTCTATAGTACAGTTACCATCTACCTCTATAGTACAGTTACCATCTACCTCTATAGTACAGTTACCATCTACCTCTATAGTACAGTTACCATCTACCTCTATAGTACAGTTACCATTACCATCTACCTCTATAGTACAGTTACCATTACCATCTACCTCTATAGTACAGTTACCATCTACCTCTATAGTAGAGTTTCCATCTACCTCTATAGTACAGTTACCATTACCATCTACCTCTATAGTACAGTTACCATCTACCTCTATAGTACAGTTACCATTACCATCTACCTCTACAGTACAGTTACCATTACCATCTACCTCTATAGTACAGTTACCATCTACCTCTATAGTACAGTTACCATCTACCTCTATAGTACAGTTACCATCTACCTCTATAGTACAGTTACCATTACCATCTACGTCTATAGTACAGTTACCATCTACCTCAATAGTACCGTTACCATCTACCTCTATAGTACAGTTACCATTACCATCTACCTCTATAGTACAGTTTCCATTACCATCTACCTCTATAGTACAGTTTCCATTACCATCTACCTCTATAGTACAGTTACCATTACCATCTACGTCTATAGTACAGTTACCATCTACCTCAATAGTACAGTTACCATCTACCTCTATAGTACAGTTACCATTACCATCTACCTCTATAGTACAGTTTCCATTACCATCTACCTCTATAGTACAGTTTCCATTACCATCTACCTCTATAGTACAGTTACCATTACCATCTACCTCTATAGTACAGTTACCATCTACCTCTATAGTACAGTTACCATTACCATCTACCTCTTTAGTACAGTTACCATCTACCTCTATAGTACAGTTACCATCTACCTCTATAGTACAGTTTCCATTACCATCTACCTCTATAGTACAGTTTCCATTACCATCTACCTCTATAGTACAGTTACCATTAACATCTACCTCTATAGTACAGTTACCATCTACCTCTATAGTACAGTTACCATCTACCTCTATAGTACAGTTACCATTTACCTCTATAGTACAGTTACCATCTACCTCTATAGTACAGTTACCATCTACCTCTATATTACAGTTTCCATTACCATCTACCTCTATAGTACAGTTACCATCTACCTCTATAGTACAGTTACCATCTACCTCTATAGTACAGTTACCATCTACCTCTATAGTACAGTTACCATCTACCTCTATAGTACAGTTACCATTACCATCTACCTCTATAGTACAGTTACCATTACCATCTACATCTATAGTACAGTTACCATTACCATCTACCTCTATATTACAGTTACCATCTACCTCTATAGTACAGTTACCATCTACCTCTATAGTACAGTTACCATCTACCTCTATAGTACAGTTACCATCTACCTCTATAGTACAGTTACCATTACCATCTACCTCTATAGTACAGTTTCCATTACCATCTACCTCAATAGTACAGTTTCCATTACCATCTACCTCTATAGTACAGTTACCATCTACCTCTATAGTACAGTTACCATCTACCTCTATAGTACAGTTACCATCTACCTCTATAGTAAAGTTACCATCTACCTCTATAGTACAGTTACCATCTACCTCTATAGTACAGTTTCCATTACCATCTACCTCTATAGTACAGTTACCATCTACCTCTATAGTACAGTTACCATTTACCTCTATAGTACAGTTACCATCTACCTCTATAGTACAGTTACCATCTACCTCTATAGTACAGTTTCCATTACCATCTACCTCTATAGTACAGTTACCATCACCATCTACCTCTATAGTACAGTTACCATCTACCTCTATAGTACAGTTACCATTACCATCTACCTCTATAGTACAGTTTCCATTACCATCTACCTCTATAGTACAGTTTCCATTACCATCTACCTCTATAGTACAGTTACCATTACCATCTACCTCTATAGTACAGTTACCATTACCATCTGCCTCTATAGCACAGTTACCATCTACCTCTATAGTACAGTTACCATCTACCTCTATAGTACAGTTACCATCTACCTCTACAGTACAGTTACCATTACCATCTACCTCTATAGTACAGTTACCATCTACCTCTATAGTACAGTTACCATCTACCTCTATAGTACAGTTACCATCTACCTCTATAGTACAGTTACCATCTTCCTCTATAGTACAGTTACCATCTACCTCTATAGTACAGTTACCATCTACCTCTATAGTACAGTTACCATCTACCTCTATAGTACAGTTACCATTACCATCTACCTCTATAGTACAGTTACCATCTACCTCTATAGTACAGTTACCATTACCATCTACCTCTATAGTACAGTTACCATCTACCTCTATAGTACAGTTA
Organism: Thymallus thymallus; assembly: GCA_023634145.1. Taxonomy (NCBI): domain Eukaryota; kingdom Metazoa; phylum Chordata; class Actinopteri; order Salmoniformes; family Salmonidae; genus Thymallus; species Thymallus thymallus. The sequence goes on along the minus strand of CM042413.1, from coordinate 2,841,986 downwards.
CCATCTACCTCTATAGTACAGTTACCATTACCATCTACCTCTATAGTACAGTTTCCATCTACCTCTATAGTACAGATTCCATGACCATCTATCTCTATAGTACAGTTTCCATTACCATCTACCTCTATAGTACAGTTTCCATTACCATCTACCTCTATAGTACAGTTACCATCTACCTCTATAGTACAGTTACCATCTACCTCTATAGTACAGTTACCATCTAACTCTATAGTACAGTTACCATCTACCTCTATAGTACAGTTACAATCTACCTCTATAGTACAGTTACCATCTACCTCTATAGTACAGTTACCATCTATCTCTATAGTACAGTTACCATCTACCTCTATAGTACAGTTACCATCTACCTCTATAGTACAGTTACCATCTACCTATATAGTACAGTTACCATTACCATCTACCTCTATAGTACAGTTACCATTACAATCTACCTCTATAGTACAGTTACCATTACCATCTACCTCTATAGTACAGTTACCATTACCATCTACCTCTATAGTACAGTTACCATTACCATCTACCTCTATAGTACAGTTACCATTACCATCTACCTCTATAGTACAGTTACCATTACCATCTACCTCTATAGTACAGTTACCATCTACCTCTATAGTACAGTTTCCATTACCATCTACCTCTATAGTACAGTTACCATCTACCTCTATAGTACAGTTACCATCTACCTCTATAGTACAGTTACCATCTACCTCTATAGTACAGTTACCATCTACCTCTATAGTACAGTTACCATCTACCTCTATAGTACAGTTACCATCTAACTCTATAGTACAGTTACCATCTACCTCTATAGTACAGTTACCATCTACCTCTATAGTACAGTTACCATTACCATCTACCTCTATAGTACAGTTACCATTACCATCTGCCTCTATAGTACAGTTACCATCTACCTCTATAGTACAGTTACCATCTACCTCTATAGTACAGTTACCATCTACCTCTATAGTACAGTTACCATTACCATTTACCTCTATAGTACAGTTACCATTACCATCTACCTCTATAGTACAGTTACCATTACCATTTACCTCTATAGTACAGTTACCATCTACCTCTATAGTACAGTTACCATCTACCTCTATAGTACAGTTACCATTACCATCTACCTCTATAGTACAGTTACCATTACCATCTGCCTCTATAGTACAGTTACCATCTACCTCTATAGTACAGTTACCATCTACCTCTATAGTACAGTTTCCATTACCATCTACCTCTATAGTACAGTTACCATCTACCTCTATAGTACAGTTACCATCTACCTCTATAGTACAGTTACCATCTACCTCTATAGTACAGTTTCCATCTACCTCTATAGTACAGTTTCCATTACCATCTACCTCTATAGTACAGTTACCATCTACCTATATAGTACAGTTACCATCTACCTCTATAGTACAGTTTCCATCTACCTCTATAGTACAGTTACCATCTACCACTATAGTACAGTTACCATTACCATTTACCTCTATAGTACAGTTACCATCTACCACTATAGTACAGTTACCATCTACCTCTATAGTACAGTTTCCATTACCATTGACCTCTATAGTACAGTTTCCATCTACCTCTATAGTACAGTTACCATCTACCTCTATAGTACAGTTACCATCTACCTCTATAGTACAGTTACCATCTACCTCTATAGTACAGTTTCCATTACCATCTACCTCTATAGTACAGTTACCATCTACCTCTATAGTACAGTTACCATCTACCTCTATAGTACAGTTTCCATTACCATCTACCTCTATAGTACAGATACCATCTACCTCTATAGTACAGTTACCATTTACCTCTATAGTACAGTTACCATCTACCTCTATAGTACAGTTACCATCTACCTCTATAGTACAGTTTCCATTACCATCTACCTCTATAGTACAGTTACCATCTACCTCTATAGTACAGTTTCCATCTACCTCTATAGTACAGTTACCATCTACCTCTATAGTACAGTTGCCATCTACCTCTATAGTACAGTTTCCATCTACCTCTATAGTACAGTTACCATCTACCTCTATAGTACAGTTACCATCTACCTCTATAGTACAGTTACCATTACCATCTACCTCTATAGTACAGTTACCATCTACCTCTATAGTACAGTTACCATCTACCTCTATAGTACAGTTACCATCTACCTCTATAGTACAGTTACCATCTACCTCAATAGTACAGTTACCATCTACCTCTATAGTTCAGTTTCCATTACCATCTACCTCTATAGTACAGTTACCATCTACCTCTATAGTACAGTTACCATCTACCTCTATAGTACAGTTTCCATCTACCTCTATAGTACAGTTACCATCTACCTCTATAGTACAGTTACCATCTACCTCTATAGTACAGTTACCATTACCATCTACCTCAATAGTACAGTTACCATCTACCTCAATAGTACAGTTACCATCTACCTCTATAGTACAGTTACCATCTACCTCTATAGTACAGTTACCATTACCATCTACCTCTATAGTACAGTTACCATTACCATCTACCTCTATAGTACAGTTACCATCTACCTCTATAGTACAGTTACCATTACCATCTAACTCTATAGTACAGTTACCATCTACCTCTATAGTACAGTTACCATCTACCTCTATAGTACAGTTACCATCTACCTATATAGTACAGTTACCATTACCATTTACCTCTATAGTACAGTTACCATCTACCTCTATAGTACAGTTACCATCTACCTCTATAGTACAGTTACCATCTACCTCTATAGTACAGTTACCATTACCATCTACCTCTATAGTACAGTTACCATTACCATCTGCCTCTATAGTACAGTTACCATCTACCTCTATAGTACAGTTACCATTACCATCTACCTCTATAGTACAGTTACCATCTACCTCTATAGTACAGTTACCATTACCATCTACCTCTATAGTACAGTTACCATTACCATCTGCCTCTATAGTACAGTTACCATCTACCTCTATAGTACAGTTACCATCTACCTCTATAGTACAGTTTCCATTACCATCTACCTCTATAGTACAGTTACCATCTACCTCTATAGTACAGTTACCATCTACCTCTATAGTACAGTTACCATCTACCTCTATAGTACAGTTTCCATCTACCTCTATAGTACAGTTTCCATTACCATCTACCTCTATAGTACAGTTACCATCTACCTATATAGTACAGTTACCATCTACCTCTATAGTACAGTTTCCATCTACCTCTATAGTACAGTTACCATCTACCACTATAGTATAGTTACCATTACCATTTACCTCTATAGTACAGTTACCATCTACCACTATAGTACAGTTACCATCTACCTCTATAGTACAGTTTCCATTACCATTTACCTCTATAGTACAATTTCCATCTACCTCTATAGTACAGTTATCATCTACCTCTATAGTACAGTTACCATCTACCTCTATAGTACAGTTACCATCTACCTCTATAGTACAGTTTCCATTACCATCTACCTCTATAGTACAGTTACCATCTACCTCTATAGTACAGTTACCATCTACCTCTATAGTACAGTTTCCATTACCATCTACCTCTATAGTACAGTTACCATCTACCTCTATAGTACAGTTGCCATCTACCTCTATAGTACAGTTTCCATCTACCTCTATAGTACAGTTACCATCTACCTCTATAGTACAGTTACCATCTACCTCTATAGTACAGTTACCATTACCATCTACCTCTATAGTACAGTTACCATCTACCTCTATAGTACAGTTACCATCTACCTCTATAGTACAGTTACCATCTACCTCTATAGTACAGTTACCATTACCATCTACCTCTATAGTACAGTTACCATCTACCTCAATAGTACAGTTACCATCTACCTCTATAGTTCAGTTTCCATTACCATCTACCTCTATAGTACAGTTACCATCTACCTCTATAGTACAGTTACCATCTACCTCTATAGTACAGTTTCCATCTACCTCTATAGTACAGTTACCATCTACCTCTATAGTACAGTTACCATCTACCTCTATAGTACAGTTACCATTACCATCTACCTCAATAGTACAGTTACCATCTACCTCAATAGTACAGTTACCATCTACCTCTATAGTACAGTTACCATCTACCTCTATAGTACAGTTACCATTACCATCTACCTCTATAGTACAGTTACCATTACCATCTACCTCTATAGTACAGTTACCATCTACCTCTATAGTACAGTTACCATTACCATCTACCTCTATAGTACAGTTACCATTACCATCTACCTCTATAGTACAGTTACCATCTACCTCTATAGTACAGTTACCATTACCATCTAACTCTATAGTACAGTTACCATCTACCTCTATAGTACAGTTACCATCTACCTATATAGTACAGTTACCATCTACCTCTATAGTACAGTTTCCATCTACCTCTATAGTACAGTTTCCATTACCATCTACCTCTATAGTACAGTTACCATCTACCTATATAGTACAGTTACCATCTACCTCTATAGTACAGTTTCCATCTACCTCTATAGTACAGTTACCATCTACCACTATAGTATAGTTACCATTACCATTTACCTCTATAGTACAGTTACCATCTACCACTATAGTACAGTTACCATCTACCTCTATAGTACAGTTTCCATTACCATTTACCTCTATAGTACAATTTCCATCTACCTCTATAGTACAGTTACCATCTACCTCTATAGTACAGTTACCATCTACCTCTATAGTACAGTTACCATCTACCTCTATAGTACAGTTTCCATTACCATCTACCTCTATAGTACAGTTACCATCTACCTCTATAGTACAGTTACCATCTACCTCTATAGTACAGTTTCCATTACCATCTACCTCTATAGTACAGTTACCATCTACCTCTATAGTACAGTTGCCATCTACCTCTATAGTACAGTTTCCATCTACCTCTATAGTACAGTTACCATCTACCTCTATAGTACAGTTACCATCTACCTCTATAGTACAGTTACCATTACCATCTACCTCTATAGTACAGTTACCATCTACCTCTATAGTACAGTTACCATCTACCTCTATAGTACAGTTACCATCTACCTCTATAGTACAGTTACCATTACCATCTACCTCTATAGTACAGTTACCATCTACCTCAATAGTACAGTTACCATCTACCTCTATAGTTCAGTTTCCATTACCATCTACCTCTATAGTACAGTTACCATCTACCTCTATAGTACAGTTACCATCTACCTCTATAGTACAGTTTCCATCTACCTCTATAGTACAGTTACCATCTACCTCTATAGTACAGTTACCATCTACCTCTATAGTACAGTTACCATTACCATCTACCTCAATAGTACAGTTACCATCTACCTCAATAGTACAGTTACCATCTACCTCTATAGTACAGTTACCATCTACCTCTATAGTACAGTTACCATTACCATCTACCTCTATAGTACAGTTACCATTACCATCTACCTCTATAGTACAGTTACCATCTACCTCTATAGTACAGTTACCATTACCATCTACCTCTATAGTACAGTTACCATTACCATCTACCTCTATAGTACAGTTACCATCTACCTCTATAGTACAGTTACCATTACCATCTAACTCTATAGTACAGTTACCATCTACCTCTATAGTACAGTTACCATCTACCTATATAGTACAGTTACCATTACCATTTACCTCTATAGTACAGTTACCATCTACCTCTATAGTACAGTTACCATCTACCTCTATAGTACAGTTACCATCTACCTCTATAGTACAGTTACCATTACCATCTACCTCTATAGTACAGTTACCATTACCATCTGCCTCTATAGTACAGTTACCATCTACCTCTATAGTACAGTTACCATCTACCTCTATAGTACAGTTTCCATTACCATCTACCTCTATAGTACAGTTACCATCTACCTCTATAGTACAGTTACCATCTACCTCTATAGTACAGTTACCATCTACCTCTATAGTACAGTTTCCATCTACCTCTATAGTACAGTTTCCATTACCATCTACCTCTATAGTACAGTTACCATCTACCTATATAGTACAGTTACCATCTACCTCTATAGTACAGTTTCCATCTACCTCTATAGTACAGTTACCATCTACCACTATAGTATAGTTACCATTACCATTTACCTCTATAGTACAGTTACCATCTACCACTATAGTACAGTTACCATCTACCTCTATAGTACAGTTTCCATTACCATTTACCTCTATAGTACAATTTCCATCTACCTCTATAGTACAGTTACCATCTACCTCTATAGTACAGTTACCATCTACCTCTATAGTACAGTTACCATCTACCTCTATAGTACAGTTTCCATTACCATCTACCTCTATAGTACAGTTACCATCTACCTCTATAGTACAGTTACCATCTACCTCTATAGTACAGTTTCCATTACCATCTACCTCTATAGTACAGTTACCATCTACCTCTATAGTACAGTTACCATTTACCTCTATAGTACAGTTACCATCTACCTCTATAGTACAGTTACCATCTACCTCTATAGTACAGTTTCCATTACCATCTACCTCTATAGTACAGTTACCATCTACCTCTATAGTACAGTTTCCATTACCATCTACCTCTATAGTACAGTTACCATCTACCTCTATAGTACAGTTACCATCTACCTCTATAGTACAGTTACCATCTACCTCTATAGTACAGTTTCCATCTACCTCTATAGTACAGTTACCATCTACCTCTATAGTACAGTTACAATCTACCTCTATAGTACAGTTACCATTACCATCTACCTCTATAGTACAGTTACCATCTACCTCTATAGTACAGTTACCATCTACCTCTATAGTACAGTTACCATCTACCTCTATAGTACAGTTACCATTACCATCTACCTCTATAGTACAGTTTCCATTACCATCTACCTCTATAGTACAGTTACCATCTACCTCTATAGTACAGTTACCATCTACCTCTATAGTACAGTTTCCATCTACCTCTATAGTACAGTTACCATCTACCTCTATAGTACAGTTACCATCTACCTCTATAGTACAGTTTCCATTACCATCTACCTCTATAGTACAGTTACCATCTACCTCTATAGTACAGTTTCCATCTACCTCTATAGTACAGTTACCATCTACCTCTATAGTACAGTTACCATCTACCTCTATAGTACAGTTTCCATTACCATCTACCTCAATAGTACAGTTACCATCTACCTCAATAGTACAGTTACCATCTACCTCTATAGTACAGTTTCCATTACCATCTACCTCTATAGTACAGTTACCATCTACCTCTATAGTACAGTTACCATTACCATCTACCTCTATAGTACAGTTTCCATTACCATCTACCTCTATAGTACAGTTACCATCTACCTCTATAGTACAGTTACCATCTACGTCTATAGAACAGTTACCATCTACGTCTATAGTACAGTTACCATCTACCTCAATAGTACAGTTTCCATTAACATCTACCTCTATAGTACAGTTACCATCTACCTCTATAGTACAGTTACCATTACCATCTACCTCTATAGTACAGTTACCATTACCATCTACCTGTATAGTACAGTTACCATCTACCTCAATAGTACAGTTACCATCTACCTCTATAGTACAGTTTCCATTACCATCTACCTCTATAGTACAGTTACCATTACCATCTACCTGTATAGTATATTTACCATCTACCTCTATAGTACAGTTACCATCTACCTCAATAGTACAGTTACCATCTACCTCTATAGTACAGTTTCCATTACCATCTACCTCTATAGTACAGTTACCATCTACCTTTATAGTACAGTTACCATTACCATCTACCTCTATAGTACAGTTACCATCTACCTCTATAGTACAGTTACCATCTACCTCTATAGTACAGTTACCATCTACCTCTATAGTACAGTTTCCATTACCATCTACCTCAATAGTACAGTTACCATCTACCTCAATAGTACAGTTTCCATTACCATCTACCTTTATATTACAGTTACCATCTACCTCTATAGTACAGTTACCATCTACCTCTATAGTACAGTTACCATCTACCTCTATAGTACAGTTACCATTACCATCTACCTCTATAGTACAGTTACCATCTACCTCTATAGTACAGTTACCATCTACCTCTATAGTACAGTTACCATCTACCACTATAGTACAGTTACCATCTACCTCTATAGTACAGTTTCCATTACCATTTACCTCTATAGTACAATTTCCATCTACCTCTATAGTACAGTTACCATCTACCTCTATAGTACAGTTACCATCTACCTCTATAGTACAGTTTCCATTACCATCTACCTCTATAGTACAGTTACCATCTACCTCTATAGTACAGTTACCATCTACCTCTATAGTACAGTTTCCATTACCATCTACCTCTATAGTACAGTTACCATCTACCTCTATAGTACAGTTACCATTTACCTCTATAGTACAGTTACCATCTACCTCTATAGTACAGTTACCATCTACCTCTATAGTACAGTTTCCATTACCATCTACCTCTATAGTACAGTTACCATCTACCTCTATAGTACAGTTTCCATCTACCTCTATAGTACAGTTACCATCTACCTCTATAGTACAGTTACCATCTACCTCTATAGTACAGTTTCCATCTACCTCTATAGTACAGTTACCATCTACCTCTATAGTACAGTTACCATCTACCTCTATAGTACAGTTACCATTACCATCTACCTCTATAGTACAGTTACCATCTACCTCTATAGTACAGTTACCATCTACCTCTATAGTACAGTTACCATCTACCTCTATAGTACAGTTACCATTACCATCTACCTCTATAGTACAGTTTCCATTACCATCTACCTCTATAGTACAGTTACCATCTACCTCTATAGTACAGTTACCATCTACCTCTATAGTACAGTTTCCATCTACCTCTATAGTACAGTTACCATCTACCTCTATAGTACAGTTACCATCTACCTCTATAGTACAGTTTCCATTACCATCTACCTCTATAGTACAGTTACCATCTACCTCTATAGTACAGTTTCCATCTACCTCTATAGTACAGTTACCATCTACCTCTATAGTACAGTTACCATCTACCTCTATAGTACAGTTTCCATTACCATCTACCTCAATAGTACAGTTACCATCTACCTCAATAGTACAGTTACCATCTACCTCTATAGTACAGTTTCCATTACCATCTACCTCTATAGTACAGTTACCATTACCATCTACCTCTATAGTACAGTTTCCATTACCATCTACCTCTATAGTACAGTTACCATCTACCTCTATAGTACAGTTAGCATCTACATCTATAGAACAGTTACCATCTACGTCTATAGTACAGTTACCATCTACCTCAATAGTACAGTTTCCATTAACATCTACCTCTATAGTACAGTTACCATCTACCTCTATAGTACAGTTACCATTACCATCTACCTCTATAGTACAGTTACCATTACCATCTACCTGTATAGTACAGTTACCATCTACCTCAATAGTACAGTTACCATCTACCTCTATAGTACAGTTTCCATTACCATCTACCTCTATAGTACAGTTACCATTACCATCTACCTGTATAGTACAGTTACCATCTACCTCTATAGTACAGTTACCATCTACCTCAATAGTACAGTTACCATCTACCTCTATAGTACAGTTTCCATTACCATCTACCTCTATAGTACAGTTACCATCTACCTTTATAGTACAGTTACCATTACCATCTACCTCTATAGTACAGTTACCATCTACCTCTATAGTACAGTTACCATCTACCTCTATAGTACAGTTACCATCTACCTCTATAGTACAGTTACCATCTACCTCTATAGTACAGTTTCCATTACCATCTACCTCAATAGTACAGTTACCATCTACCTCAATAGTACAGTTTCCATTACCATCTACCTTTATAGTACAGTTACCATCTACCTCTATAGTACAGTTACCATCTACCTCTATAGTACAGTTACCATCTACCTCTATAGTACAGTTACCATCTACCTCTATAGTACAGTTACCATTACCATCTACCTCTATAGTACAGTTACCATCTACCTCTATAGTACAGTTACCATCTACCTCTATAGTACAGTTTCCATCTACCTCTATAGTACAGTTACCATTACCATCTACCTCTATAGTACAGTTTCCATTACCATCTACCTCTATGGTACAGTTACCATCTACCTCTATAGTACAGTTACCATCTACCTCTATAGTACAGTTTCCATCTACCTCTATAGTACAGTTACCATCTACCTCTATAGTACAGTTACCATCTACCTCTATAGTACAGTTACCATTACCATCTACCTCAATAGTACAGTTACCATCTACCTCAATAGTACAGTTACCATCTACCTCTATAGTACTGTTTCCATCTACCTCTATAGTACAGTTACCATTACCATCTACCTCTATAGTACAGTTACCATTACCATCTACCTCTATAGTACAGTTACCATCTACCTCTATAGTACAGCTACCATTACCATCTACCTCTATAGTACAGTTACCATCTACCTCTATAGTACAGTTACCATTACCATCTACCTCTATAGTACAGTTACCATTACCATCTACCTCTATAGTACAGTTTCCATTACCATCTACCTCAATAGTACAGTTACCATCTACCTCAATAGTACAGTTACCATCTACCTCTATAGTACAGTTACCATCTACCTCTATAGTACAGTTACCATCTACCTCTATAGTACAGTTACCATCTACCTCTATAGTACAGTTACCATCTACCTCTATAGTACAGTTTCCATTACCATCTACCTCTATAGTACAGTTACCATCTACCTCTATAGTACAGTTACCATTACCATCTACCTCTATAGTACAATTTCCATTACCATCTACCTCAATAGTACAGTTACCATCTACCTCAATAGTACAGTTACCATCTACCTCTATAGTAGAGTTACCATCTACCTCTATAGTACAGTTTCCATCTACCTCTATAGTACAGTTACCATCTACCTCTATAGTACAGTTACCATCTACCTCTATAGTACAGTTACCATCTACCTCTATAGTACAGTTACCATCTACCTCTATAGTACAGTTACCATCTACCTCTATAGTACAGTTACCATCTACCTCTATAGTACAGTTACCATCTACCTCTATAGTACAGTTACCATTACCATCTACCTCTATAGTACAGTTTCCATTACCATCTACCTCTATAGTACAGTTACCATCTACCTCTATAGTACAGTTACCATCTACCTCTATAGTACAGGTACCATCTACCTCTATAGTACAGTTACCATTACCATCTACCTCTATAGTACAGTTTCCATTACCATCTACCTCTATAGTACAGTTACCATCTACCTCTATAGTACAGTTACCATCTACCTCTATAGTACAGTTTCCATCTACCTCTATAGTACAGTTACCATCTACCTCTATAGTACAGTTACCATCTACCTCTATAGTACAGTTTCCATTACCATCTACCTCTATAGTACAGTTACCATCTACCTCTATAGTACAGTTTCCATCTACCTCTATAGTACAGTTACCATCTACCTCTATAGTACAGTTACCATCTACCTCTATAGTACAGTTTCCATTACCATCTACCTCAATAGTACAGTTACCATCTACCTCAATAGTACAGTTACCATCTACCTCTATAGTACAGTTTCCATTACCATCTACCTCTATAGTACAGTTACCATTACCATCTACCTCTATAGTACAGTTTCCATTACCATCTACCTCTATAGTACAGTTACCATCTACCTCTATAGTACAGTTAGCATCTACATCTATAGAACAGTTACCATCTACGTCTATAGTACAGTTACCATCTACCTCAATAGTACAGTTTCCATTAACATCTACCTCTATAGTACAGTTACCATCTACCTCTATAGTACAGTTACCATTACCATCTACCTCTATAGTACAGTTACCATTACCATCTACCTGTATAGTACAGTTACCATCTACCTCTAAAGTACAGTTACCATCTACCTCAATAGTACAGTTACCATCTACCTCTATAGTACAGTTTCCATTACCATCTACCTCTATAGTACAGTTACCATTACCATCTACCTGTATAGTACAGTTACCATCTACCTCTATAGTACAGTTACCATCTACCTCAATAGTACAGTTACCATCTACCTCTATAGTACAGTTTCCATTACCATCTACCTCTATAGTACAGTTACCATCTACCTTTATAGTACAGTTACCATTACCATCTACCTCTATAGTACAGTTACCATCTACCTCTATAGTACAGTTACCATCTACCTCTATAGTACAGTTACCATCTACCTCTATAGTACAGTTACCATCTACCTCTATAGTACAGTTTCCATTACCATCTACCTCAATAGTACAGTTACCATCTACCTCAATAGTACAGTTTCCATTACCATCTACCTTTATAGTACAGTTACCATCTACCTCTATAGTACAGTTACCATCTACCTCTATAGTACAGTTACCATCTACCTCTATAGTACAGTTACCATCTACCTCTATAGTACAGTTACCATTACCATCTACCTCTATAGTACAGTTACCATCTACCTCTATAGTACAGTTACCATCTACCTCTATAGTACAGTTTCCATCTACCTCTATAGTACAGTTACCATTACCATCTACCTCTATAGTACAGTTTCCATTACCATCTACCTCTATGGTACAGTTACCATCTACCTCTATAGTACAGTTACCATCTACCTCTATAGTACAGTTTCCATCTACCTCTATAGTACAGTTACTATCTACCTCTATAGTACAGTTACCATCTACCTCTATAGTACAGTTACCATTACCATCTACCTCAATAGTACAGTTACCATCTACCTCAATAGTACAGTTACCATCTACCTCTATAGTACTGTTTCCATCTACCTCTATAGTACAGTTACCATTACCATCTACCTCTATAGTACAGTTACCATTACCATCTACCTCTATAGTACAGTTACCATCTACCTCTATAGTACAGCTACCATTACCATCTACCTCTATAGTACAGTTACCATCTACCTCTATAGTACAGTTACCATTACCATCTACCTCTATAGTACAGTTACCATTACCATCTACCTCTATAGTACAGTTTCCATTACCATCTACCTCAATAGTACAGTTACCATCTACCTCAATAGTACAGTTACCATCTACCTCTATAGTACAGTTACCATCTACCTCTATAGTACAGTTACCATCTACCTCTATAGTACAGTTACCATCTACCTCTATAGTACAGTTACCATCTACCTCTATAGTACAGTTTCCATTACCATCTACCTCTATAGTACAGTTACCATCTACCTCTATAGTACAGTTACCATTACCATCTACCTCTATAGTACAATTTCCATTACCATCTACCTCAATAGTACAGTTACCATCTACCTCAATAGTACAGTTACCATCTACCTCTATAGTAGAGTTACCATCTACCTCTATAGTACAGTTACCATCTACCTCTATAGTACAGTTACCATCTACCTCTATAGTACAGTTACCATCTACCTCTATAGTACAGTTACCATCTACCTCTATAGTACAGTTACCATCTACCTCTATAGTACAGTTTCCATTACCATCTACCTCAATAGTACAGTTACCATCTACCTCAATAGTACAGTTACCATCTACCTCTATAGTACAGTTTCCATTACCATCTACCTCTATAGTACAGTTACCATCTACCTCTATAGTACAGTTACCATTACCATCTACCTCTATAGTACAGTTTCCATTACCATCTACCTCTATAGTACAGTTACCATCTACCTCTATAGTACAGTTACCATCTACGTCTATAGTACAGTTACCATCTACGTCTATAGTACAGTTACCATCTACCTCAATAGTACAGTTTCCATTACCATCTACCTCTATAGTACAGTTACCATCTACCTCTATAGTACAGTTACCATCTACCTCTATAGTACAGTTACCATTACCATCTACCTCTATAGTACAGTTACCATTACCATCTACCTGTATAGTACAGTTACCATCTACCTCAATAGTACAGTTACCATCTACCTCTATAGTACAGTTTCCATTACCATCTACCTCTATAGTACAGTTACCATTACCATCTACCTGTATAGTACAGTTACCATCTACCTCTATAGTACAGTTACCATCTACCTCTATAGTACAGTTACCATCTACCTCTATAGTACAGTTTCCATTACCATCTACCTCTATAGTACAGTTACCATCTACCTCTATAGTACAGTTACCATTACCATCTACCTCTATAGTACAGTTACCATCTACCTCTATAGTACAGTTTCCATTACCATCTACCTCTATAGTACAGTTACCATTACCATCTACCTCTATAGTACAGTTTCCATTACCATCTACCTCTATAGTACAGTTACCATCTACCTCTATAGTACAGTTAGCATCTACATCTATAGAACAGTTACCATCTACGTCTATAGTACAGTTACCATCTACCTCAATAGTACAGTTTCCATTAACATCTACCTCTATAGTACAGTTACCATCTACCTCTATAGTACAGTTACCATTACCATCTACCTCTATAGTACAGTTACCATTACCATCTACCTGTATAGTACAGTTACCATCTACCTCAATAGTACAGTTACCATCTACCTCTATAGTACAGTTTCCATTACCATCTACCTCTATAGTACAGTTACCATTACCATCTACCTGTATAGTACAGTTACCATCTACCTCTATAGTACAGTTACCATCTACCTCAATAGTACAGTTACCATCTACCTCTATAGTACAGTTTCCATTACCATCTACCTCTATAGTACAGTTACCATCTACCTTTATAGTACAGTTACCATTACCATCTACCTCTATAGTACAGTTACCATCTACCTCTATAGTACAGTTACCATCTACCTCTATAGTACAGTTACCATCTACCTCTATAGTACAGTTACCATCTACCTCTATAGTACAGTTTCCATTACCATCTACCTCAATAGTACAGTTACCATCTACCTCAATAGTACAGTTTCCATTACCATCTACCTTTATAGTACAGTTACCATCTACCTCTATAGTACAGTTACCATCTACCTCTATAGTACAGTTACCATCTACCTCTATAGTACAGTTACCATCTACCTCTATAGTACAGTTACCATCTACCTCTATAGTACAGTTACCATTACCATCTACCTCTATAGTACAGTTACCATCTACCTCTATAGTACAGTTACCATCTACCTCTATAGTACAGTTTCCATCTACCTCTATAGTACAGTTACCATTACCATCTACCTCTATAGTACAGTTTCCATTACCATCTACCTCTATGGTACAGTTACCATCTACCTCTATAGTACAGTTACCATCTACCTCTATAGTACAGTTTCCATCTACCTCTATAGTACAGTTACCATCTACCTCTATAGTACAGTTACCATCTACCTCTATAGTACAGTTACCATTACCATCTACCTCAATAGTACAGTTACCATCTACCTCAATAGTACAGTTACCATCTACCTCTATAGTACTGTTTCCATCTACCTCTATAGTACAGTTACCATTACCATCTACCTCTATAGTACAGTTACCATTACCATCTACCTCTATAGTACAGTTACCATCTACCTCTATAGTACAGTTACCATTACCATCTACCTCTATAGTACAGTTACCATCTACCTCTATAGTACAGTTACCATTACCATCTACCTCTATAGTACAGTTACCATTACCATCTACCTCTATAGTACAGTTTCCATTACCATCTACCTCAATAGTACAGTTACCATCTACCTCAATAGTACAGTTACCATCTACCTCTATAGTACAGTTACCATCTACCTCTATAGTACAGTTACCATCTACCTCTATAGTACAGTTACCATCTACCTCTATAGTACAGTTACCATCTACCTCTATAGTACAGTTTCCATTACCATCTACCTCTATAGTACAGTTACCATCTACCTCTATAGTACAGTTACCATTACCATCTACCTCTATAGTACAATTTCCATTACCATCTACCTCAATAGTACAGTTACCATCTACCTCAATAGTACAGTTACCATCTACCTCTATAGTAGAGTTACCATCTACCTCTATAGTACAGTTTCCATCTACCTCTATAGTACAGTTACCATCTACCTCTATAGTACAGTTACCATCTACCTCTATAGTACAGTTACCATCTACCTCTATAGTACAGTTACCATCTACCTCTATAGTACAGTTACCATCTACCTCTATAGTACAGTTTCCATTACCATCTACCTCTATAGTACAGTTACCATCTACCTCTATAGTACAGTTACCATTACCATCTACCTCTATAGTACAGTTTCCATTACCATCTACCTCTATAGTACAGTTACCATCTACCTCTATAGTACAGTTACCATCTACGTCTATAGTACAGTTACCATCTACGTCTATAGTACAGTTACCATCTACCTCAATAGTACAGTTTCCATTACCATCTACCTCTATAGTACAGTTACCATCTACCTCTATAGTACAGTTACCATCTACCTCTATAGTACAGTTACCATTACCATCTACCTCTATAGTACAGTTACCATTACCATCTACCTGTATAGTACAGTTACCATCTACCTCAATAGTACAGTTACCATCTACCTCTATAGTACAGTTTCCATTACCATCTACCTCTATAGTACAGTTACCATTACCATCTACCTGTATAGTACAGTTACCATCTACCTCTATAGTACAGTTACCATCTACCTCTATAGTACAGTTACCATCTACCTCTATAGTACAGTTTCCATTACCATCTACCTCTATAGTACAGTTACCATCTACCTCTATAGTACAGTTACCATTACCATCTACCTCTATAGTACAGTTACCATCTACCTCTATAGTACAGTTACCATCTACCTGTATAGTACAGTTACCATCTACCTCTATAGTACAGTTTCCATTACCATCTACCTCTATAGTACAGTTACCATTACCATCTACCTCAATACTACAGTTTCCATCTACCTCTATAGTACAGTTAGAATTACCATCTACCTCAATACTACAGTTTCCATCTACCTCTATAGTACAGTTACCATCTACCTCTATAGTACAGTTACCATCTACCTCTATAGTACAGTTTCCATTACCATCTACCTCAATAGTACAGTTACCATCTACCTCAATAGTACAGTTTCCATTACCATCTACCTCTATAGTACAGTTACCATCTACCTCTATAGTACAGTTACCATCTACCTCTATAGTACAGTTACCATCTACCTCTATAGTACAGTTACCATCTACCTCTATAGTACAGTTACGATCTACCTCTATAGTACAGTTACCATTACGATCTACCTCTATAGTACAGTTACCATCTACCTCTATAGTACAGTTTCCATTACCATCTACCTCTATAGTACAGTTTCCATCTACCTCTATAGTACAGTTACCATCTACCTCTATAGTACAGTTACCATCTACCTCTATAGTACAGTTACCATCTACCTCTATAGTACAGTTACCATCTACCTCTATAGTACAGTTACCATCTACCTCTATAGTACAGTTACCATCTACCTCTATAGTACAGTTACCATCTACCTCTATAGTACAGTTACCATTACCATCTACCTCTATAGTACAGTTACCATCTACGTCTATAGTACAGTTTCCATTACCATCTACCTCTATAGTACAGTTACCATCTACCTCTATAGTACAGTTAACATTACCATCTACCTCAATACTACAGTTTCCATTACCATCTACCTCAATAGTACAGTTTCCATTACCATCTACCTCAATAGTACAGTTTCCAGCTACCTCTATAGTACAGTTACCATCTACCTCTATAGTACAGTTACCATCTACCTCTATAGTACAGTTACCATCTACCTCTATAGTACAGTTACCATCTACCTCTATAGTACAGTTACCATCTACCTCTATAGTACAGTTACCATCTACCTCAATAGTACATTTTCCATTACCATCTACCTCAATAGTACAGTTTCCATTACCATCTACCTCTATAGTACAGTTACCATCTACCTCTATAGTAAAGTTACCATCTACCTCTAAAGTACAGTTACCATCTACGTCTATAGTACAGTTACCATCTACTTCTATAGTACAGTTTCCATTACCATCTACCTCTATAGTACAGTTTCCATCTACCTCTATAGTACAGATACCATCTACCTCTATAGTACAGTTTCCATTACCATCTACCTCTATAGTACAGTTTCCATTACCATCTACCTCTATAGTACAGTTACCATTACCATCTACCTCTATAGTACAGTTTCCATCTACCTCTATAGTACAGTTACCATTACCATCTACCTCTATAGTACAGTTACCATCTACCTCTATAGTACAGTTTCCATTACCATCTACCTCTATAGAACAGTTACCATCTACCTCCATAGTACAGTTTCCATCTACCTCTATAGTACAGTTACCATCTACCTCTATAGTACAGTTTCCATTACCATCTACCTCTATAGTACAGTTTCCATTACATCTACCTCTATAGTACAGTTACCATCTACCTCTATAGTACAGTTACCATCTACCTCTATAGTACAGTTACCATCTACCTCTATAGTACAGTTTCCATTACCATCTACCTCTATAGTACAGTTACCATTACCATCTACCTCTATAGTACAGTTACCATCTACCTCTATAGTACAGTTTCCATTACATCTACCTCTATAGTACAGTTACCATCTACCTCTATAGTACAGTTACCATCTACCTCTATAGTACAGTTACCATCTACCTCTATAGTACAGTTACCATTACCATCTACCTCAATACTACAGTTTCCATTACCATCTACCTCAATAGTACAGTTTCCATTACCATCTACCTCAATAGTACAGTTTCCAGCTACCTCTATAGTACAGTTACCATCTACCTCTATAGTACAGTTACCATCTACCTCTATAGTACAGTTACCATCTACCTCTATAGTACAGTTACCATCTACCTCTATAGTACAGTTACCATCTACCTCTATAGTACAGTTACCATCTACCTCAATAGTACATTTTCCATTACCATCTACCTCAATAGTACAGTTTCCATTACCATCTACCTCTATAGTACAGTTACCATCTACCTCTATAGTACAGTTACCATCTACCTCTAAAGTACAGTTACCATCTACGTCTATAGTACAGTTACCATCTACTTCTATAGTACAGTTTCCATTACCATCTACCTCTATAGTACAGTTTCCATCTACCTCTATAGTACAGATACCATCTACCTCTATAGTACAGTTTCCATTACCATCTACCTCTATAGTACAGTTTCCATTACCATCTACCTCTATAGTACAGTTACCATTACCATCTACCTCTATAGTACAGTTTCCATCTACCTCTATAGTACAGTTACCATTACCATCTACCTCTATAGTACAGTTACCATCTACCTCTATAGTACAGTTTCCATTACCATCTACCTCTATAGTACAGTTACCATCTACCTCCATAGTACAGTTTCCATCTACCTCTATAGTACAGTTACCATCTACCTCTATAGTACAGTTTCCATTACCATCTACCTCTATAGTACAGTTTCCATTACATCTACCTCTATAGTACAGTTACCATCTACCTCTATAGTACAGTTACCATCTACCTCTATAGTACAGTTACCATCTACCTCTATAGTACAGTTTCCATTACCATCTACCTCTATAGTACAGTTACCATTACCATCTACCTCTATAGTACAGTTACCATCTACCTCTATAGTACAGTTTCCATTACATCTACCTCTATAGTACAGTTACCATCTACCTCTATAGTACAGTTACCATCTACCTCTATAGTACAGTTACCATCTACCTCTATAGTACAGTTTCCATTACCATCTACCTCTATAGTACAGTTACCATTACCATCTACCTCTATAGTACAGTTACCATCTACCTCTATAGTACAGTTACCATCTACCTCTATAGTACAGTTTCCATCTACCTCTATAGTACAGTTACCATCTACCTCAATAGTACAGTTACCATTACCATCTACCTCTATAGTACAGTTACCATCTACCTCTATAGTACAGTTACCATCTACCTCTATAGTACAGTTTCCATCTACCTCTATAGTACAGTTACCATCTACCTCTATAGTACAGTTACCATCTACCTCTATAGTACAGTTACCATCTACCTCTATAGTACAGTTACCATCTACATCTATAGTACAGTTACCATTACCATCTACCTCTATAGTACAGTTACCATCTACCTCTATAGTACAGTTACCATCTACATCTATAGTACAGTTACCATTACCATCTACCTCTATAGTACAGTTACCATTACCATCTACCTCTATAGTACAGTTACCATCTACCTCTATAGTACAGTTACCATCTACCTCTATAGTACAGTTACCATCTACCTCAATAGTACAGTTACCATCTACCTCTATAGTACAGTTACCATTACCATCTACCTCTATAGTAAAGTTACCGTCTACCTCTATAGTACAGTTACCATCTACCTCTATAGTACAGTTACCATCTACCTCTATAGTACAGTTTCCATCTACCTCTATAGTACAGTTACCATCTACCTCTATAGTACAGTTACCATCTACCTCTATAATACAGTTACCATCTACCTCTATAGTACCGTTACCATCTACCTCTATAGTACAGTTACCATCTACCTCTATAGTACAGTTACCATCTACCTCAATAGTACAGTTACCATCTACCTCTATAGTACAGTTACCATTACCATCTACCTCTATAGTACAGTTACCGTCTACCTCTATAGTACAGTTACCATCTACCTCTATAGTACAGTTACCATCTACCTCTACAGTACAGTTTCCATCTACCTCTATAGTACAGTTACCATCTACCTCTATAGTACAGTTACCATCTACCTAAATAATACAGTTACCATCTACCTCTATAGTACAGTTACCATCTACCTCTATAGTACAGTTACCATCTACCTCTATAGTACAGTTACCATCTAACTCTATAGTACAGTTACCATCTACCTCTATAGTACAGTTACCATCTACCTCTATAGTACAGTTACCATCTACCTCTATAGTACAGTTACCATCTACCTCTATAGTACAGTTACCATCTACCTCTATAGTACAGCTACCATCTACCTCTATAGTACAGTTACCATCTACCTCTATAGTACAGTTACCATTTACCTCTATAGTATTGTTACCATCTACCTCTATAGTACAGTTTCCATTACCATCTACCTCTATAGTACAGTTACCATTACCATCTACCTCTATAGTACAGTTACCATCTACCTCTATAGTACAGTTTCCATTACATCTACCTCTATAGTACAGTTACCATCTACCTCTATAGTACAGTTACCATCTACCTCTATAGTACAGTTACCATCTACCTCTATAGTACAGTTTCCATTACCATCTACCTCTATAGTACAGTTACCATTACCATCTACCTCTATAGTACAGTTACCATCTACCTCTATAGTACAGTTACCATCTACCTCTATAGTACAGTTTCCATCTACCTCTATAGTACAGTTACCATCTACCTCAATAGTACAGTTACCATTACCATCTACCTCTATAGTACAGTTACCATCTACCTCTATAGTACAGTTACCATCTACCTCTATAGTACAGTTTCCATCTACCTCTATAGTACAGTTACCATCTACCTCTATAGTACAGTTACCATCTACCTCTATAGTACAGTTACCATCTACCTCTATAGTACAGTTACCATCTACATCTATAGTACAGTTACCATTACCATCTACCTCTATAGTACAGTTACCATCTACCTCTATAGTACAGTTACCATCTACATCTATAGTACAGTTACCATTACCATCTACCTCTATAGTACAGTTACCATTACCATCTACCTCTATAGTACAGTTACCATCTACCTCTATAGTACAGTTACCATCTACCTCTATAGTACAGTTACCATCTACCTCAATAGTACAGTTACCATCTACCTCTATAGTACAGTTACCATTACCATCTACCTCTATAGTAAAGTTACCGTCTACCTCTATAGTACAGTTACCATCTACCTCTATAGTACAGTTACCATCTACCTCTATAGTACAGTTTCCATCTACCTCTATAGTACAGTTACCATCTACCTCTATAGTACAGTTACCATCTACCTCTATAATACAGTTACCATCTACCTCTATAGTACCGTTACCATCTACCTCTATAGTACAGTTACCATCTACCTCTATAGTACAGTTACCATCTACCTCAATAGTACAGTTACCATCTACCTCTATAGTACAGTTACCATTACCATCTACCTCTATA
The DNA here is from genome assembly GCA_023634145.1 of Thymallus thymallus. Classification (NCBI taxonomy): domain Eukaryota; kingdom Metazoa; phylum Chordata; class Actinopteri; order Salmoniformes; family Salmonidae; genus Thymallus; species Thymallus thymallus. The sequence goes on along the minus strand of CM042413.1, from coordinate 2,819,638 downwards.
GTACAGTTACCGTCTACCTCTATAGTACAGTTACCATCTACCTCTATAGTACAGTTACCATCTACCTCTACAGTACAGTTTCCATCTACCTCTATAGTACAGTTACCATCTACCTCTATAGTACAGTTACCATCTACCTAAATAATACAGTTACCATCTACCTCTATAGTACAGTTACCATCTACCTCTATAGTACAGTTACCATCTACCTCTATAGTACAGTTACCATCTAACTCTATAGTACAGTTACCATCTACCTCTATAGTACAGTTACCATCTACCTCTATAGTACAGTTACCATCTACCTCTATAGTACAGTTACCATCTACCTCTATAGTACAGTTACCATCTACCTCTATAGTACAGTTACCATCTACCTCTATAGTACAGTTACCATCTACCTCTATAGTACAGTTACCATTTACCTCTATAGTATTGTTACCATCTACCTCTATAGTACAGTTACCATCTACCTCTATAGTACAGTTACCATTACCATCTACCTCTATAGTACTGTTACCATCTACCTCTATAGTACAGTTACCATCTACCTCTATAGTACAGTTACCATCTACCTCTATAGTACAGTTACCATCTACCATCTACCTCTATAGTACAGTTACCATCTACCTCTATAGTACAGTTACCATCTACCTCTATAGTACAGTTACCATCTACCTCTATAGTACAGTTACCATCTACGTCTATAGTACAGTTACCATCTACCTCTATAGTACAGTTACCATCTACCTCTATAGTACAGTTACCATCTACCTCTATAGTACAGTTACCATCTACCTCTATAGTACAGTTACCATCTACCTCTATAGTACAGTTACCATCTACCTCTATAGTACAGTGTCCATTTCCATCTAACCTCTATAGTACAGTTACCATCTACATCTATAGTACAGTTACCATCTACCTCTATAGTACAGTTACCATCTACCTCTATAGTACAGTTACCATCTACATCTATAGTACAGTTACCATCTACCTCTATGGTACAGTTACCATCTACCTCTATAGTACAGTTACCATCTACCTCTATAGTACAGTTTCCATTACCTTCTACCTCTATAGTACAGTTACCATTACCATCTACCTCTATAGTACAGTTACCATTACCATCTACCTCTATAGTACAGTTACCATCTACCTCTATAGTACAGTTACCATCTACCTCTATAGTACAGTTACCATCTACCTCTATAGTACAGTTACCATCTACCTCTATAGTACAGTTACCATTACCATCTACCTCTATAGTACAGTTACCATTACCATCTACGTCTATAGTACAGTTACCATTACCATCTACCTCTATAGTACAGTTACCATCTACCTCTATAGTACAGTTACTATCTACCTCTATAGTACAGTTACCATCTACCTCTATAGTACAGTTACCATCTACCTCTATAGTACAGTTACCATCTACCTCTATAGTACAGTTAGCATCTACCTCTATAGTACAGTTACCATCTACCTCTATAGTACAGTTACCATCTACCTCTATAGTACAGTTTCCATTACCATCTACCTCTATAGTACAGTTACCATCTACCTCTATAGTACAGTTACCATCTACCTCTATAGTACAGTTACCATCTACCTCTATAGTACAGTTTCCATTACCATCTACCTCTATAGTACAGTTACCATTACCATCTACCTCTATAGTACAGTTACCATCTACCTCTATAGTACAGTTACCATCTACCTCTATAGTACAGTTTCCATCTACCTCTATAGTACAGTTACCATCTACCTCAATAGTACAGTTACCATTACCATCTACCTCTATAGTACAGTTACCATCTACCTCTATAGTACAGTTACCATCTACCTCTATAGTACAGTTTCCATCTACCTCTATAGTACAGTTACCATCTACCTCTATAGTACAGTTACCATCTACCTCTATAGTACAGTTACCATCTACCTCTATAGTACAGTTACCATCTACATCTATAGTACAGTTACCATTACCATCTACCTCTATAGTACAGTTACCATCTACCTCTATAGTACAGTTACCATCTACATCTATAGTACAGTTACCATTACCATCTACCTCTATAGTACAGTTACCATTACCATCTACCTCTATAGTACAGTTACCATCTACCTCTATAGTACAGTTACCATCTACCTCTATAGTACAGTTACCGTCTACCTCTATAGTACAGTTACCATCTACCTCTATAGTACAGTTACCATCTACCTCTATAGTACAGTTTCCATCTACCTCTATAGTACAGTTACCATCTACCTCTATAGTACAGTTACCATCTACCTCTATAATACAGTTACCATCTACCTCTATAGTACAGTTACCATCTACCTCTATAGTACAGTTACCGTCTACCTCTATAGTACAGTTACCATCTACCTCTATAGTACAGTTACCATCTACCTCTACAGTACAGTTTCCATCTACCTCTATAGTACAGTTACCATCTACCTCTATAGTACAGTTTCCATCTAACTCTATAATACAGTTACCATCTACCTCTATAGTACAGTTACCATCTACCTCTATAGTACAGTTACCATCTACCTCTATAGTACAGTTACCATCTACCTCTATAGTACAGTTACCATCTACCTCTATAGTACAGTTACCATCTACCTCTATAGTACAGTTACCATCTACCTCTATAGTACAGTTACCATCTACCTCTATAGTACAGTTACCATCTACCTCTATAGTACAGTTACCATCTACCTCTATAGTACAGTTACCATTTACCTCTATAGTATTGTTACCATCTACCTCTATAGTACAGTTACCATCTACCTCTATAGTACAGTTACCATTACCATCTACCTCTATAGTACTGTTACCATCTACCTCTATAGTACAGTTACCATCTACCTCTATAGTACAGTTACCATCTACCTCTATAGTACAGTTACCATCTACCATCTACCTCTATAGTACAGTTACCATCTACCTCTATAGTACAGTTACCATCTACCTCTATAGTACAGTTACCATCTACCTCTATAGTACAGTTACCATCTACGTCTATAGTACAGTTACCATCTACCTCTATAGTACAGTTACAATCTACCTCTATAGTACAGTTACCATCTACCTCTATAGTACAGTTACCATCTACCTCTATAGTACAGTTACCATCTACCTCTATAGTACAGTTACCATCTACCTCTATAGTACAGTTACCATCTACCTCTATAGTACAGTTTCCATTACCATCTACCTCTATAGTACAGTTACCATTACCATCTACCTCAATACTACAGTTTCCATCTACCTCTATAGTACAGTTACCATTACCATCTACCTCAATACTACAGTTTCCATCTACCTCTATAGTACAGTTACCATCTACCTCTATAGTACAGTTACCATCTACCTCTATAGTACAGTTTCCATTACCATCTACCTCAATAGTACAGTTACCATCTACCTCAATAGTACAGTTTCCATTACCATCTACCTCTATAGTACAGTTACCATCTACCTCTATAGTACAGTTACCATCTACCTCTATAGTACAGTTACCATCTACCTCTATAGTACAGTTACCATCTACCTCTATAGTACAGTTACCATCTACCTCTATAGTACAGTTACCATCTACCTCTATAGTACAGTTACCATTACCATCTACCTCTATAGTACAGTTACCATCTACCTCTATAGTACAGTTTCCATTACCATCTACCTCTATAGTACAGTTTCCATCTACCTCTATAGTACATTTACCATCTACCTCTATAGTACAGTTACCATCTACCTCTATAGTACAGTTACCATCTACCTCTATAGTACAGTTACCATCTACCTCTATAGTACAGTTACCATCTACCTCTATAGTACAGTTACCATCTACCTCTATAGTACAGTTACCATTACCATCTACCTCTATAGTACAGTTACCATCTACGTCTATAGTACAGTTTCCATTACCATCTACCTCTATAGTACAGTTACCATCTACCTCTATAGTACAGTTACCATTACCATCTACCTCAATACTACAGTTTCCATTACCATCTACCTCAATAGTACAGTTTCCATTACCATCTACCTCAATAGTACAGTTTCCAGCTACCTCTATAGTACAGTTACCATCTACCTCTATAGTACAGTTACCATCTACCTCTATAGTACAGTTACCATCTACCTCTATAGTACAGTTACCATCTACCTCTATAGTACAGTTACCATCTACCTCTATAGTACAGTTACCATCTACCTCAATAGTACATTTTCCATTACCATCTACCTCTATAGTACAGTTACCATCTACCTCTATAGTACAGTTACCATCTACCTCTAAAGTACAGTTACCATCTACGTCTATAGTACAGTTACCATCTACTTCTATAGTACAGTTTCCATTACCATCTACCTCTATAGTACAGTTTCCATCTACCTCTATAGTACAGATACCATCTACCTCTATAGTACAGTTTCCATTACCATCTACCTCTATAGTACAGTTTCCATTACCATCTACCTCTATAGTACAGTTACCATCTACCTCTATAGTACAGTTACCATCTACCTCTATAGTACAGTTACCATCTACCTCTATAGTACAGTTACCATCTACCTCTATAGTACAGTTACCATCTACCTCTATAGTACAGTTACCATCTACCTCTATAGTACAGTTACCATCTACCTCAATAGTACATTTTCCATTACCATCTACCTCTATAGTACAGTTACCATCTACCTCTATAGTACAGTTACCATCTACCTCTAAAGTACAGTTACCATCTACGTCTATAGTACAGTTACCATCTACTTCTATAGTACAGTTTCCATTACCATCTACCTCTATAGTACAGTTTCCATCTACCTCTATAGTACAGATACCATCTACCTCTATAGTACAGTTTCCATTACCATCTACCTCTATAGTACAGTTTCCATTACAATCTACCTCTATAGTACAGTTTCTATTACCATCTACCTCTATAGTACAGTTTCCATCTACCTCTATAGTACAGTTACCATTACCATCTACCTCTATAGTACAGTTACCATCTACCTCTATAGTACAGTTTCCATTACCATCTACCTCTATAGTACAGTTACCATCTACCTCCATAGTACAGTTTCCATCTACCTCTATAGTACAGTTACCATCTACCTCTATAGTACAGTTTCCATTACCATCTACCTCTATAGTACAGTTTCCATTACCATCTACCTCTATAGTACAGTTACCATCTACCTCTATAGTACAGTTACCATCTACCTCTATAGTACAGTTACCATCTACCTCTATAGTACAGTTTCCATTACCATCTACCTCTATAGTACAGTTACCATTACCATCTACCTCTATAGTACAGTTACCATCTACCTCTATAGTACAGTTTCCATTACATCTACCTCTATAGTACAGTTACCATCTACCTCTATAGTACAGTTACCATCTACCTCTATAGTACAGTTACCATCTACCTCTATAGTACAGTTTCCATTACCATCTACCTCTATAGTACAGTTACCATTACCATCTACCTCTATAGTACAGTTTCCATCTACCTCTTTAGTACAGATACCATCTACCTCTATAGTACAGTTTCCATTACCATCTACCTCTATAGTACAGTTTCCATTACCATCTACCTCTATAGTACAGTTTCTATTACCATCTACCTCTATAGTACAGTTTCCATCTACCTCTATAGTACAGTTACCATTACCATCTACCTCTATAGTACAGTTACCATCTACCTCTATAGTACAGTTTCCATTACCATCTACCTCTATAGTACAGTTACCATCTACCTCCATAGTACAGTTTCCATCTACCTCTGTAGTACAGTTACCATCTACCTCTATAGTACAGTTTCCATTACCATCTACCTCTATAGTACAGTTTCCATTACCATCTACCTCTATAGTACAGTTACCATCTACCTCTATAGTACAGTTACCATCTACCTCTATAGTACAGTTACCATCTACCTCTATAGTACAGTTTCCATTACCATCTACCTCTATAGTACAGTTACCATTACCATCTACCTCTATAGTACAGTTACCATCTACCTCTATAGTACAGTTTCCATTACATCTACCTCTATAGTACAGTTACCATCTACCTCTATAGTACAGTTACCATCTACCTCTATAGTACAGTTACCATCTACCTCTATAGTACAGTTTCCATTACCATCTACCTCTATAGTACAGTTACCATTACCATCTACCTCTATAGTACAGTTACCATCTACCTCTATAGTACAGTTACCATCTACCTCTATAGTACAGTTTCCATCTACCTCTATAGTACAGTTACCATCTACCTCAATAGTACAGTTACCATTACCATCTACCTCTATAGTACAGTTACCATCTACCTCTATAGTACAGTTACCATCTACCTCTATAGTACAGTTTCCATCTACCTCTATAGTACAGTTACCATCTACCTCTATAGTACAGTTACCATCTACCTCTATAGTACAGTTACCATCTACCTCTATAGTACAGTTACCATCTACATCTATAGTACAGTTACCATTACCATCTACCTCTATAGTACAGTTACCATCTACCTCTATAGTACAGTTACCGTCTACCTCTATAGTACAGTTACCATCTACCTCTATAGTACAGTTACCATCTACCTCTATAGTACAGTTACCATCTACCTCTATAGTACAGTTACCATCTACCTCTATAGTACAGTTTCCATCTACCTCTATAGTACAGTTACCATCTACCTCTATAGTACAGTTACCATCTACCTCTATAATACAGTTACCATCTACCTCTATAGTACAGTTACCATCTACCTCTATAGTACAGTTACCATCTACCTCTATAGTACAGTTACCATCTACCTCAATAGTACAGTTAACATCTACCTCTATAGTACAGTTACCATCTACCTCTATAGTACAGTTACCATTTACCTCTATAGTATTGTTACCATCTACCTCTATAGTACAGTTACCATCTACCTCTATAGTACAGTTACCATTACCATCTACCTCTATAGTACTGTTACCATCTACCTCTATAGTACAGTTACCATCTACCTCTATAGTACAGTTACCATCTACCTCTATAGTACAGTTACCATCTACCATCTACCTCTATAGTACAGTTACCATCTACCTCTATAGTACAGTTACCATCTACCTCTATAGTACAGTTACCATCTACCTCTATAGTACAGTTACCATCTACGTCTATAGTACAGTTACCATCTACCTCTATAGTACAGTTACCATCTACCTCTATAGTACAGTTACCATCTACCTCTATAGTACAGTTACCATCTACCTCTATAGTACAGTTACCATCTACCTCTATAGTACAGTTACCATCTACCTCTATAGTACAGTTACCATCTACCTCTATAGTACAGTTTCCATTTCCATCTAACCTCTATAGTACAGTTACCATCTACATCTATAGTACAGTTACCATCTACCTCTATAGTACAGTTACCATCTACCTCTATAGTACAGTTACCATCTACATCTATAGTACAGTTACCATCTACCTCTATAGTACAGTTACCATCTACCTCTATAGTACAGTTACCATCTACCTCTATAGTACAGTTTCCATTACCATCTACCTCTATAGTACAGTTACCATTACCATCTACCTCTATAGTACAGTTACCATTACCATCTACCTCTATAGTACAGTTACCATCTACCTCTATAGTACAGTTACCATCTACCTCTATAGTACAGTTACCATCTACCTCTATAGTACAGTTACCATCTACCTCTATAGTACAGTTACCATTACCATCTACCTCTATAGTACAGTTACCATTACCATCTACCTCTATAGTACAGTTACCATTACCATCTACCTCTATAGTACAGTTACCATCTACCTCTATAGTACAGTTACCATCTACCTCTATAGTACAGTTACCATCTACCTCTATAGTACAGTTACCATCTACCTCTATAGTACAGTTACCATCTACCTCTATAGTACAGTTACCATCTACCTCTATAGTACAGTTTCCATTACCATCTACCTCTATAGTACAGTTACCATCTACCTCTATAGTACAGTTACCATCTACCTCTATAGTACAGTTACCATCTACCTCTATAGTACAGTTTCCATTACCATCTACCTCTATAGTACAGTTACCATCTACCTCTATAGTACAGTTACCATCTACCTCTATAGTACAGTTACCATCTACCTCTATAGTACAGTTACCATCTACCTCTATAGTACAGTTACCATCTACCTCAATAGTACAGTTACAATCTACCATCTACCTCTATAGTACAGTTACCATCTACCTCTATAGTACAGTTACCATCTACATCTATAGTACAGTTACCATCCATCTACCTCTATAGTACAGTTACCATCTACCTCAATAGTACAGTTACAATCTACCTCTATAGTACAGTTACCATCTACGTCTATAGTACAGTTACCATCTACGTCTATAGTACAGTTACCATCTACCTCTATAGTACAGTTACCATCTACCTCTATAGTACAGTTACCATCTACGTCTATAGTACAGTTACCATCTACCTCTATATTACAGTTTCCATGACCATCTACCTCTATAGTACAGTTACCATCTACCTCTATAGTACAGTTACCATCTACCTCAATAGTACAGTTACAATCTACCATCTACCTCTATAGTACAGTTACCATCTACCTCTATAGTACAGTTACCATCTACCTCTATAGTACAGTTACCATCTACGTCTATAGTACAGTTACCATCTACCTCTATAGTACAGTTACCATCTACGTCTATAGTACAGTTACCATCAACCTCTATAGTACAGTTACCATCTACGTCTATAGTACAGTTACCATCTACCTCTATAGTACAGTTTCCATTACCATCTACCTCTATAGTACAGTTACCATCTACCTCTATAGTACAGTTACCATCTACATCTATAGTACAGTTACCATCTACCTCTATAGTACAGTTACCATCTACCTCTATAGTACAGTTACCATCTACGTCTATAGTACAGTTACCATCTACCTCTATAGTACAGTTTCCATCTACGTCTATAGTACAGTTACCATTACCATCTACCTCTATAGTACAGTTTCCATCTACCTCTATAGTACAGTTTCCATCTACGTCTATAGTACAGTTACCATCTACCTCTATAGTACAGTTTCCATCTACGTCTATAGTACAGTTTCCATCTACGTCTATAGTACAGTTTCCATCTACGTCTATAGTACAGTTACCATCTACCTCTATAGTACAGTTTCCATCTACCTCTATAGTACAGTTTCCATCTACCTCTATAGTACAGTTTCCATCTACAACTATAGTACAGTTACCATCTACCTCTATAGTACAGTTTCCATCTACTTCTATAGTACAGTTACCATTACCATCTACCTCTATAGTACAGTTTCCATCTACGTCTATAGTACAGTTACCATTACCATCTACCTCTATAGTACAGTTACCATTACCATCTACCTCTATAGTACAGTTACCATCTACCTCTATAGTACAGTTACCATCTACCTCTATAGTACAGTTACCATCTACCTCTATAGTACAGTTACCATCTACCTCTATAGTACAGTTACCATCTACCTCTATAGTACAGTTACCATCTACCTCTATAGTACAGTTACCATCTACCTCTATAGTACAGTTTCCATTACCATCTACCTCTATAGTACAGTTACCATCTACCTCTATAGTACAGTTACCATCTACCTCTATAGTACAGTTACCATCTACCTCTATAGTACAGTTTCCATTACCATCTACCTCTATAGTACAGTTACCATCTACGTCTATAGTACAGTTACCATCTACCTCTATAGTACAGTTACCATCTACCTCTATAGTACAGTTACCATCTACCTCTATAGTACAGTTACCATCTACCTCTATAGTACAGTTACCATTACCATCTACCTCTATAGTACAGTTACCATTACCATCTACCTGTATAGTACAGTTACCATCTACCTCTATAGTACAGTTACCATCTACCTCTATAGTCCAGTTACCATCTACCTCTATAGTACAGTTACCATCTACCTCTATAGTACAGTTACCATTACCATCTACCTCTATATTACAGTTACCATCTACCTCTATAGTACAGTTACCATCTACCTCTATAGTACAGTTACCATCTACCTCTATAGTACAGTTACCATTACCATCTACCTCAATTCTACAGTTACCATCTACCTCTATAGTACAGTTACCATCTACGTCTATAGTACAGTTTCCATTACCATCTACCTCTATAGTACAGTTGTCTGTAGTGACTCCTTTAGCACTGAGATGCAGGGTCTTAGACCACTGAACCAGGTTGTCTGTAGTGACTCCTCTAGCACTGAGATGCAGTGTCTTAGACCACTGATCCAGGTTGTCTGTAGTGACTCCTTTAGCACTGAGATGCAGGGTCTTAGACCACTGAACCAGGTTGTCTGTAGTGACTCCTCTAGCACTGAGATGCAGTGTCTTAGACCACTGAACCAGGTTGTCTGTAGTGACTCCTCTAGCACTGAGATACAGTGTCTTAGACCACTGAACCAGGTTGTCTGTAGTGACTCCTCTAGCACTGAGATGCAGGGTCTTAGACCACTGAACCAGGTTGTCTGTAGTGACTCCTCTAGCACTGAGATGCAGGGTCTTAGACCACTGAACCAGGTTGTCTGTAGTGACTCCTCTAGCACTGAGATGCAGTGTCTTAGACCACTGAACCAGGTTGTCTGTAGTGACTCCTCTAGCACTGAGATGCAGTGTCTTAGACCACTGAACCAGGTTGTCTGTAGTGACTCCTCTAGCACTGAGATGCAGTGTCTTAGACCACTGAACCAGGTTGTCTGTAGTGACTCCTCTAGCACTGAGATGCAGTGTCTTAGACCACTGAACCAGGTTGTCTGTAGTGGCTCCTCTAGCACTGAGATGCAGTGTCTTAGACCACTGAACCAGGTTGTCTGTAGTGACTCCTCTAGCACTGGAAGCCCAACGCATATCCCAGAACCAACGTATGTCTGTGAGCAGGGGTTGTGGGAGAGCTTTACATTTTGTGCAGATGATTTTATAATGAATTATACATGTAACAGTCCACAACCCTATACCCTAGACACGCACCTGAACATCCCAGACACTAAAGAGAAGTCCCTATCTGTTTTATGGGCCTGCTGTAAGCTGCCTGTGTGCAGCCAAAATGTGGTCAGAGACAAATAGAGCAGCACCGCCCCCTCAAGACTCTGAGCCTGCCTGTCAGGGTTGGTCCTGCGAAGCCAGAGCCCCCTGATGGGAGAGCATAATGTACAAGGACATTCTCAAAGCTACTAATGAGAACCCTAGCCGGTGGGGATTCCCGTGGGTTTGTGGGGGGGGGGGGGTGCTCACACTCAGACATTCAGAGGGGGAATATAATATATAATCAACATAATCAAAAGGTCTGACTGCACAGAGATGCTTGGAAATATGCTCACAACGGGGGACCAGCTTGTGTTTCAGGGGAAGGGGGTGTATCTGATCTCCATCACCTAGGACGTGATAATGGTTCATCAAATCTCCCCATTTTTGCTCAGTTTTGCAGGCCTTCTCATACAGCTGCAACTGTATATGCATTCGTAAATCAAGACCTTTCTTGATCTCTGGGATGGTGCAACTGTTGAGCATCTGAGTGTATGGTTGTTTGTAGGGGAAAGGGGTTGTGTGTGTATGAGTGTATGAGTGTTTGTGTGTGTTTTGTGTGTGTGTATCCCACAACTGTTGCGAGGGAGTAAGAGATGTTAGGGACAATATAAGATGAACCACAATAATTGTTTGCTAAAATAATAATTGTTTGCCAAAAATGTAATGTTATTTTTGTAATGGCAATACTGGTAAGAGGTAACAATTCTTAGCATAAACTTACTACATTACTACAAATATGAATAGCTAATTATGGTAATGAAGATAAACAGGTTTTATAAAATGTATATATATTTTCTAATAGCTATATATAATACAAATCGAGGTGGGGGCGATGGGAATATTTCTGGAGGTGGATCTGCTTCTGTTCTCTGGGCGGCACTGTGTGCTCTTTAAGAAGGATGGGTCCCGGGTCTCTCCGAGGTCAGGGGTGGGTCTGCCGGTCATTGGGATGACAACCCAACTCGGGAGGAGGAGGGGTTTTAGCGGGTGTAATAGCGGGGACCGATTGGATGTCTACTTAGTAGCATTGCAAATATCATGGTACAGCTATGTAGACACGCAATCATCATGTTACTTTTTAATGGTAAGTTTACAAACATATATTATGATAAATAGAATTGTAACGTGTGTCTCTACATGGTAACTGGTGAAATAAATAGAGCCAGTTATAACTGTAATGGTTTAGCAGATAATAAGAAAAGACGATGAGTATTTACCTGTTAAAAGAGAAGGATGTAATATCTATTGTTTACAGGAAACTCATTCAACAATTTTAGATGTTTAGTTTTCTGGATAAATTACGGGGGGAGAAATTCAAAAGGTGTGATGATATTAATTAACAGTAATTTTTATCCAAATGTGCAAATTGTCCAAACAGGTAGATGGGTTATTTTAAATATGTTATTGGACCATAAACAGATATGGCTTATTAACCTATACGGTGGAAATAATGATGACCCACGCTTCTTTGAAGAAATATACTGTATACAAGGCTCTATTATTATGGTGGGAGATTATAATACGTTTTTAAACCCCCCTATGGACCGTAAAGGAAATCACACTACAAACTATCACCCACAGGCACTTAAGGATATAATGGGTGTCATGGATATATTGGAATAAGTGGATATATGGAGGCTTTAATACCCTGACCTAGTGAGATATACATGGAGGTTTAATACCCTGACCTAGTGAGATATACATGGAGGAGGTTTAATACCCTGACCTAGTGAGATATACATGGAGGAGGTTTAATACCCTGACCTAGTGAGATATACATGGAGGAGGTTTTAACATCCTGACCTAGTGAGATATACATGGAGGAGGTTTAATATCCTGACCTAGTGAGATATACATGGAGGAGGTTTAATATCCTGACCTAGTAAGATATACATGGAGGAGGCTTTAATACCCTGACCTAGTGAGATATACATGGAGGAGGTTTAATATCCTGACCTAGTGAGATATACATGGAGGAGGTTTAATATCCTGACCTAGTGAGATATACATGGAGGAGGTTTAATACCCTGACCTAGTGAGATATACATGGAGGAGGTTTAATACCCTGACCTAGTGAGATATACATGGAGGAGGTTTAATATCCTGACCTAGTGAGATATACATGGAGGAGGTTTAATATCCTGACCTAGTGAGATATACATGGAGGAGGTTTAATACCCTGACCTAGTGAGATATACATGGAGGAGGTTTAATATCCTGACCTAGTGAGATATACATGGAGGAGGTTTAATATCCTGACCTAGTGAGATATACATGGAGGAGGTTTAATACCCTGACCTAGTGAGATATACATGGAGGAGGTTTAATACCCTGACCTAGTGAGATATACATGGAGGAGGTTTAATACCCTGACCTAGTGAGATATACATGGAGGAGGTTTAATATCCTGACCTAGTGAGATATACATGGAGGAGGTTTAATATCCTGACCTAGTGAGATATACATGGAGGAGGTTTAATATCCTGACCTAGTGAGATATACATGGAGGAGGTTTAATATCCTGACCTAGTGAGATATACATGGAGGAGGTTTAATACCCTGACCTAGTGAGATATACATGGAGGAGGCTTCAATACCCTGACCTAGTGAGATATACATGGAGGAGGCTTTAATACCCTGACCTAGTGAGATATACATGGAGGAGGTTTAATATCCTGACCTAGTGAGATATACATGGAGGAGGTTTAATCAAGCTAGACGTATTGATTACTTTCTTATGTCATTCTCTCTGGCGCCAAAAGTTTAAAAACTGTTGATGGGGACAGAATGCGGTCGGACCATCACATAATTGGCATATTTATTACTCTTACAGAATTTCCACATGGGCGAGGATATTGTACATTTTATCAAAGCCTATTGGATGATAACTTGTTTTTAACTAGGACAAAATAATTTATAACTGACTTTTTCTGACATAACAGGTACAGCTGATCCCTTATTGTATGGGACACTTTAAACCTGCCTTTAGAGGCCATGCAGTTCAGTACTCATCTATAAAACAAGAACTATTCAGGTCAAAAGAGTCCATATTAACATAAACTCAACTGGATGGAATATATTATAAACATAAACCCAACTGGATGGAATATATTATAAACATAAAGCCAACTGGATGGAATATATTATAAACATAAAGCCAACTGGATGGAATATATTATAAACATAAAGCCAACTGGATGGAATATATTATAAACATAAAGCCAACTGGATGGAATATATTATAAACATAAAGCCAACTGGATGGAATATATTATAAACATAAAGCCAACTGGATGGAATATATTATAAACATAAAGCCAACTGGATGGAATATATTATAAACATAAAGCCAACTGGATGGAATATATTATAAACATAAAGAGAACTGGATGGAATATATTATAAACATAAAGCCAACTGGATGGAATATATTATAAACATAAAGCCAACTGGATGGAATATATTATAAACATAAAGAGAACTGGATGGAATATATTATAAACATAAAGCCAACTGGATGGAATATATTATAAACATAAAGCCAACTGGATGGAATATATTATAAACATAAAGCCAACTGGATGGAATATATTATAAACATAAAGCCAACTGGATGGAATATATTATAAACATAAAGAGAACTGGATGGAATATATTATAAACATAAAGCCAACTGGATGGAATATATTATAAACATAAAGCCAACTGGATGGAATATATTATAAACATAAAGCCAACTGGATGGAATATATTATAAACATAAAGCCAACTGGATGGAATATATTATAAACATAAAGCCAACTGGATGGAATATATTATAAACATAAAGCCAACTGGATGGAATATATTATAAACATAAAGCCAACTGGATGGAATATATTATAAACATAAAGCCAACTGGATGGAATATATTATAAACATAAAGAGAACTGGATGGAATATATTATAAACATAAAGCCAACTGGATGGAATATATTATAAACATAAAGAGAACTGGATGGAATATATTATAAACATAAAGCCAACTGGATGGAATATATTATAAACATAAAGCCAACTGGATGGAATATATTATAAACATAAAGAGAACTGGATGGAATATATTATAAACATAAAGCCAACTGGATGGAATATATTATAAACATAAAGAGAACTGGATGGAATATATTATAAACATAAAGCCAACTGGATGGAATATATTATAAACATAAAGCCAACTGGATGGAATATATTATAAACATAAAGCCAACTGGATGGAATATATTATAAACATAAAGCCAACTGGATGGAATATATTATAAACATAAAGCCAACTGGATGGAATATATTATAAACATAAAGAGAACTGGATGGAATATATTATAAACATAAAGAGAACTGGATGGAATATGGGGGAAAATGCAACAAATTGTTTTTCAATCTTCAACATAGAAATGCTACCAAATGATGGAGTCACTCATGACTCACCCAACGAGATGTTGAAAGAGAAAGTTAAGTACTTTAAGCATATGTTCTCGTTTCAGTTTCCTCCTTCTCCACTAACCGGAACTAACTGTATGGATTTCTTTCCTATTGGTAATGTAAAATCTGTACAGAAAGACTCATGTGAAGGACAAATAACAGAGGAGGAACTTCTTGATGCAATTAAAGCCTTTAAGTCTGGGTAAACAGCAGGGCTGGATGGCATACCAGCTGAGGTACACTCAGATTATTAGCATGTTTTAACCACTCTTATATAAAATGGTAGATTATCGGACACTCAACAAGAAGGTCGGATTTCATTATTACTGAAACAGGATCCAAGTTGTATACATAAAGATCCAGTCCATTTAAAATATTGGAGGCCTCTTACACTTCAGTGTGGTCAAACGTTGTGTGGTCAGAATTTGTGTGGTTGTGGTCAGTAGATGTGCGGTTGAGATCAGTAGTTGTGCGGTTGAGGTCAGAAGCTGTGGTCAGTAGTTATGTGGTTGTAGTCAAAAGTTGTGTGGATATGGTCAGTAGTTAGGTGGTCAGAAGTTGTGTGGTTGTGGTATGTAATTGTGTGTTTGTGGTCACTAGATGTGGTAAGAAGTTGTTTTCAGAAGTTGTATGATTGATGCATGTAATTGTGTGGTTATGGTCAGAAGTTGAGCGGTTGAGCTCAGAAGTTGTGCGGTTGTGGTCATAAGTAGTGTGGATATGGTCAGTAGTTAAATGTGTGGTCAGACGTTGTGTGGTCAGAATTTGTGTGGTTGTGGTATGTAATTGTGTGGTTGGCCAGAATAATAATAATAATAATAATAATAATAATAATAATAATAATAATAATAATAATAATAATAATATGAAGAAGTATGTTGAATATCTAAACTGGGGCTGCTGCCGCTAGCCTCACCAATAAGAGGTACACCACCGTTCAAAAGTTTGGGCTCACTTAGAAATGTCCATGTTTTTGAAAGAAAAGCACATTTTTTGTCCATTAAAATAACATCAAGACATTGTTAATGTTGTAAATGAGTATTGTGGCTGTAAATGGCTGATTTTTTATGGAATATCAACATAGGCATAAAGAAGTCCATTATCAGCAACCATCACTCCTGTGTTCCAATGGCACGTTGTGTTAGTTAATCCAAGTTTATGATTTTAAAAGGCTAATTGATCATTTGAAAACCCTTTTGCAATTATGTTATCACAGCTGAAAACTGTTGTGCTGATTAAAGAAGCAATAAAACTGGCCTTCTTTAGACTAGTTGAGTATCTTGAGTGTCAGCATTTGTGGGTTCGATTACAGGCTCAAAATGGCCAGAAACAAATAACTTTCTTCTGAAACTCGTCAGTCTATTCTTGTTCTGAGAAATGAAGACTATTCCATGCAAGATATTGCCAAGAAACTGAAGATCTCGTACAACGCTGTGTACTACTCCCTTCATAGAACAGCGCAAACTGGCTCTAACCAGAATAGAAAGAGGAGTGGGAGGCCCCGGTGCACAACTGAGCATGAGGACAAGTACATTAGAGTGTCTAGTTTGAGAAACAGATGCCTCATAAGTCCTTCTTTGCAACTCTGCCTAGAATGCCAGCATCCTGGAGTCGCCTCTTCACTGTTGACATTGAGACTGCTGTTTTGTGGGTACTATTTAATGAAGCTGCCAGCTGAGGACTTGTGAGGCGTCTGTTTCTCAAACTAGATACTTTTGAAAAACTAGATGATTACTTTGAGGATGACTTTTAAATTCAGAAACAATGTTTTGACACTTCTCTGTTTTCTCAATGACATTCAAATCAGCATTGAAAAATGGCGCAAATTTAAATTTGTTCCACCTGAGCGAGTCTGACCACAAGTCAGAGACGACTATGATGACACACCAAATGTGTTTGATGGATTGCAGGAAAAGAGCAGGAATATGCTTTTGTAGGCTACAGTCCAAGCTATGTCTTCCAATGGTGCGACTGCTGTCGGCATCCAAAGATTATCCAACTTGAATAATCGCTTCGAGGTGAGGATGACGGCGATACGGATATCACTTATTATTGATGTGCATAGCGCATTGATGTGAATCACACTGCTGCTCTCTCATTTAGCTATTTGTTGTGGATGGCTGTTCACAAATCTAAAAGTGTATTTGAACCGAATAATGGTTAAATTCAAGATGTTTAAGCTGCCTATCAATCATTGTTTTTGAAACCAGTGGACAGCCAGTGAAAAATGAGCTCTTGCAACAGCTGCGTATTGCGGACCCAAGCCTATGGAATAAAAGTGGGGCTTTTATTGATCAAACATTTGATAGACTTTAAGGGTCAATCTGTAGTTGCTACATCCATTTTTGGAATTATAAATGATATATACAGTACCAGTCAAAAGTTTGGACACACTATTTTCTACACAAGGAATCATGTAGTAACCCAGAACGTTTTAGACAAATCAAAATATATTTTAGATGTTAGATTCTTAAAAGTAGCCACTCTTTGCCTTTGACAGCTTTGCATACTCTTGGCAAAGCATGCCAGTCCATGAGCACAGCATTTATTTTTCAACTGGAATCAATGAGTCCAATCAGTCTCCATGACAACAACATCATAAACAACAAGGTAGGGCTGGATAATATGTCCTTAGTTTTGGGGTCATGATCAGTTAAAACAATTTGGCTAATCTATACTTCCATATTTCCAAGTCCTATTCTTGAAGATCAAGGGGTATAACATTTATTGGAATGACTGGAATTCTGATGTTTTTTTCATGTAAAGATATAATTTAATCATATTATTATCTGTAGTAGAAAGTGATGGGTTAGAAGCCTACATAACCAACCCATAAAGTAACATGTAACATCCATATATGACCAGCTATGTAAACTTTAACATGTATTTATCCTGTAATAGATGTTGTTCAATCAGTAACATCCATGTTAGTCTTCTTCTAATGCCTATATATTTTTTTTAATATAATTTTTATTTAACCTTTATTTAACTTGGCAAGTCAGTTAAGAACAAGTTCTTATTTACAATGACGACCTACACCGGCCAAACTCGGACGACGCTGGGCCAATTGTGCGCCGCCCTATGGGACTCCCAATCACGACCGGATGTGATACAGCATGTAATCAGATTACGTTACTGAGTTTGGGTAATCCAAAAGTTACATTACTGGTTACAATTTTGGACAGGTAACTTACTGTATCAGACTACTTTTAGAAAGTAACCTTCCCAACCCTGAACATTACATGCATCTTGTGCTGGGGACAATAAAAGGTCACTCTAAAATGTGCTGTTTTGTCACACAACACAATGCCACAGATTTTGAGGGAGTGTGTAATTGGCATGCTGACTGCAGGAATGCCTCTGTCGTTTTAGAGAATTTAGAGAATGGCGTCGTGTGGGCGAGCGGTTTGCTGATGTCAACGTTGTGAACAGTGTCCCATGGTGGCGGTGGGGTTATGGTATGGCCAGGCATAAGCAATGGACAACAGACACAATTGCATTTTATCGATGGCAATTTGAATGCACAGAGATACCGTGACGAGATCCTGAAGCCTATTGTCGTGCCATTCATCCGCTGCATCCGCATACCTCATGTTTCAGCATGATAATGCATGGAACCATGTCGCAAGGATCTGTACACAATTCCTGGAAGCTGAAAAAGTTCTTCCATGGCGTACATATTCACCAGGCATGTCATTGTGCATATTTGGGATGCTCTGAATCGACGTGTAGTTTTCCAGTTCCCGCTAAAATCCAGCAACTTCACACAGCCATTGAAGAGGAGTGGGACAACATTCAACAGCCTGATCAACTCTATGTGAAGGAGGTGTGTCGCGCTGCATGAAGCAAATGGTGGTCACACCAGATACTAACTGGTTTTCTGATCCACGACCCTACCTCTTTTTAAGGTATCTGTGACCAACAGATGATCAGTCATGTGAAATCCATAGATTAGGGTCTAATGAATTTATTTCAATTGACTTCTTTATATGAACTGTAACTCAGTAAAATCTTAGAAATTGTTGCATATTGCATTTATATGTTTTTGCTCAGTATTTCGATTGGACTGAGGCATTCGACCACAGTGCTGGCAGGCACTTGGTTTCTAATGTAGCCATGATCTTAATTCTGGAGGAATTGTAGCGGTATCGTTGTCCATAATAACTATATGCGTCTTCGACTACCTCCGGAGGTTGTGTCCACATTTTGTCGCCAGGTGTAGACAATCAGAATGTGGACAAAATCAGGACAACAGACGCATGTTAGAAGTGGTTTACATTGGGTTTTGATGAATAAAAGGGTTGTGTGCTAGTTGCGCGTATGAGACCTATGCATTAGGTCCAAAGTGGTACCATAAACCATAAACCATTGGACCACAGGTGAGACAGATTGAGGAGGATAAGTAAAACAAACGTGAGTGTTTATTTGCTTGTAGCTCTAAATTAAATGTCATCACTGTTATTTGTCATTGGCAGAAAGCAGAATCAACGTGTATTGTGGGTAAAAGGGACGCTTTGATTCAATTTTTTTGCTCTAACTTGCCTTCAAATGAGCTTCTTTCAGCTAGCATGGGACAGCTTGACAGCGTTGTCTTTTGGTTGGGCTTTGTTGTATTTTTGGCTATTTACACCTGCCTCTTGGCTGTCATCATTTGCAAAGAGCTTAAAGGAGCCGACATCGATCTTCAAGCTGTCAAAAGACCCCTTGATGCTTTGAAATGTATCTCCCCAAAATCACAGACAGGATAAACATTACATTTACTGCCTCCTCTTGTCAGCC
Source organism: Thymallus thymallus (assembly GCA_023634145.1). Classification (NCBI taxonomy): domain Eukaryota; kingdom Metazoa; phylum Chordata; class Actinopteri; order Salmoniformes; family Salmonidae; genus Thymallus; species Thymallus thymallus. The sequence goes on along the minus strand of CM042413.1, from coordinate 2,799,233 downwards.
TTGTGTGTCGACGCCAGGCGTCCTTTTATGTTGTAAGTGCTTTATCTGACACATGAAAGGGAATTAAAAACTGAGCTGACATGTTTGACATTGCTCCATCCCATAGCTGTAAAGGATTGTGAAGGTAGGAGTCGTACACAGAGAGAACCCAGACTGAACCCCAGTGGTGTGAAGGGAGGCCCCTCTTTCTACTTGGGTACATTGGGGTCAGAATCATTACAAGATTTTAATTGCTACTTTGCCCCACCATTATTTAATCTGCAATTACAAGATACACATTCCTTGATGTTCAGGTGATCCCACAACAGTTAGAACATTCCAGTGACTGATGTTTATGCGAGGTAAATAACATTATTCACAATCATTTTCCACAAAGTCACACGATATCCAAATATTGAGAAATACACTACATGACCAAAAGTATGTGGACACCGGCTCGTCGAACATCTCGTTCCAAAATCATGGGCATTAATATGGAGTTGGTCCCCCCTTTGCTGTTATAAAAGGTTTTCTGGGAAGGCTTTCCACTAGATGTTGGAACATTGCTGCAGAGACTTGCTTCCATTCAGACACAAGATAATCAGTGAGGTCAGGCACTGATGTTGGGCGATTAGGCCTGGCTCGCAGTTGGCGTTGCAATTCAACCCAAAGATGTTCGATGGGGTTGAGGTCAGGGCTCTGTGCAGGCCAGTCAAGTACTTCCATATCGATCTCAACAAACCATTTCTGTATAGTCCTCACTTTGTGCATGGGGGCATTGTCATGCTGAAACAGGAAAAGGCTTTCCCCAATCTGTTGCCACAAAGTTGGAAGCACAGAATCGTCTAGAATGTCATTGCATGCTGTAGCATTAAGATTTCCCTTCACTGAAACTAAAGGGCCTAGCTGGAATCATGAAAAACAGCCCAGACCATTATTCCTCCTCCACCAAACTTTACACTTGGCACTATGAATTCTGACAGGTAGTGATCTCCCGGCATCCGCCAAATCCAGATTTGTCCGTCGGACTACCAGATGGTGAAGCGTGATTCATCACTCCAGAGAACGCATTTCCACTGCTTCAGAGTCCAATGGCAGTGAGCTTTACACCACTCCAGCCGACGCTTGGCAGTGCGCATGGTGAACTTAGGCTTGTTTGAGGCAGCTCGGCTATTGAAACCCATTTCATGAAGCTACCGAAGAGCAGTTCTTGTGCTGACGTTGCTTCCAGAGGCAGTTTGGAACTCGTTAGTCAGCACTTGGCGGTCCCATTCTGTGAGCTTGTGTGGCCTGCCAATGTAAGGCCATTCTACTGACAATGTTTGTCTATGGAGATTGCATGGCGGTGTGCTTGATATTATACACCTGTTGCTGAAAGAGACAAATCCACTAATTTGAAGGGGTGTCCACATACTTTTGGTGATGTAGTGTATATCAAGTGACCTTAGCAAAATGGCAGAGAACATTAATGAGATTGAATTTCCTTGTTGACATACAGTACAAGTAAAAGGTTTGGACACACCTACTCATTCTACTCAAGGATTTTTCTTAGTTTTTTTTACTATTTTCTACATTGTAGAATAATAGTGAAGACATCAAAACTATGAAATAACACATATGGAATCATGTAGTAACCAAAAAAGTGTTAAATAAATCAAAATATATTTTATATTTGACATGGAATGGATTTCAATTAACAGGTGTGCCTTTTTGTGGAATTTCTTTCCTTCTTAATGCATTTGAGCCAATCAGTTGTGTTGTGACAAGGTAGTGGTGGTATACAGAAGAGCCCTATTTGGTAAAAGACCAAGTCCATATTATGGCAAGAACAGCTCAAATAAGCAAAGAGAAACGACAGTCCATCATTACTTTAAGATATGAAGGTCAGTCAATCCAGAAAATGTCAAGAACTTTGAAAGTTTCTTCAAGTGCAGTCGCAAAAACCATCAAGTGCTTTGATACAACTGGATCTCATGAGGACCACCACAGGAAAGGAAGACCCAGAGTTACCTCTGCTGCAGAAGATAAGTTCATTAGAATTACCAGCCTCAGAATTGCAGCCCAAATAAATGCTTCACAGAGTTCAAGTAACAGACACATCTCAACATCAACTGTTCAGAGGAGACTGTGTGAATCAGGCCTTCATGGTTGAATTGCTGCAAAGAAACCACTACTAAAGGACACCAATGAGAAGAAGAAGAGACTTGCTTGGGCCAAGAAACACGTGCAATGGACATTAGACCGGTGGAAATCTGTCCTTTGGTCTGATGAGTCCAAATTTGAGATTTTTGGTTCCAACCACCATGTCTTTGTGAGACGCAGAGTAGGTGAACGGATGATCTCTGCATTTGTGGTTCCCACCGTGAAGCATGGAGGAGGAGGTGTGATGGTGCTTTGCTGGTGACACTGTCAGTGATTTATTTAGAATTCAAGGCACACTTAACCAGCATGGATACCACAACATTCTGCAGCCATACGCCATCCCATCTGGTTTGCGCTTAGTGAGACTATACATTTTTTTTTCAACAGGACAATGACCCAACACACCTCCAGGCTGTGTAAGGGCTATTTTACCAAGAAGGAGAGTGATGGAGTGCTGCATCAGATGACCTGGCCTCCACAATCACCCGACCTCAACCCAAATGAGATGGTTTGGGATGAGTTGGACCGCAGAGTGAAGGAAAAGCACCCAAAAGTGCTCAGCATATGTGGGAACTCCTTCAAGACGGTTGGAAAAGCATTCCAGGTGAAGCTGGTTGAGAGAATGCTGAGAGTGTGCAAAGCTGTCATCAAGGCAAAGGGTGGCTGCTTTGAAGAATCTAAAACCTAAAATATAGTTTGATTTGTTTAACACTTTTTTGGGTTACTACATGATTCCTTCCATATATGTTATTGCATATGTAGAAAATAGTAAAAATTAAGAAAAACCCTTGAATGATTAGGTGTCCAAACTTTTGATTGGTCCTGAACATAAACTGATATATTGGGAAGTCCTGTCATGTACCCCACCAGAAGGCCAGAGTCACTGTAATTACCAATGTCTCTGTGATGCAAACATATAGACCATGTTCTTTGTTCATTTGTCCAATTATTGCATTGGCTGTACGTTCGCTTTAGCTGTAGAGGCAAATCTCAGACCACTACCCACACGTTGACCAGTTTCACTAATGATACATTCTGACCATTTTAAATCTATCCTCCTTAAATTAACTGGAGTCATAGTGAAATTATTAAACTGGGTGTATGATTGTACGTAGCCAGCTAACTAGCCCCAGTTCCAAGTCTATGTCATGTGAGAAAGACGGAAATTGAGTAAACTACTAACTAACTCTTGTGGCAGAGAACGCAACATTCCAGACAGAACTCCAGACACTCGGTGGGCTCGCAGCAGGACTCGAACAGGATCTGGTGGCAGTGGGTGTGGCAGTGTAGTTCCTCGACGGGCGCCTCCCGGAGGGCGGCATAGCAGCGGGAACAGCAGCAGCAGAAGGAGGAGCAGAAGGTGTGGAGGCAGGAGGAGCAGGCCTCCAACAGGCCCAGGATCAGTGTGGAGCACTGGCAGGACAGACAGGCCAGTACCAGTGGCAGGCAGCAGCCTACAGGCAGGCAGCGAGGGAGTGAGAGAGAAAAGGCTTTGATTTAGTGACATACAGTACATCCAATGGGAGAGGCTAAGTGGATTAGGTCAGATTCTGAGTGCATACAAATCTACAATAGAATCTAAAGAAGATCCAGTTGGATTCTGAATGCATAAAATAGTTATTCTACGCAAAACTACATTAGAATCCAATGTAGAGCAGGTCATATTCTGCTATATAATCCTTTGAAATCTACCGATATGCATAATTGTTGTGCTAAACACTCTTCATTACTGGGGTTAACAACTACATTGTTCCCAATTAATATGATATTGTATTAACAAAATAAAAACGCCATCCACAACTTAAACAATATGTTACCGGAGTGTGATTGTGCTTACATAAACTCAGTGCTTGATTACAGTCCTCAGGGAGAATAAAACATCTAATTAAAATAAAATAAGGGGCCACTGGTAATGAGCCACTGGAGCTGTCATAAAATAATTGCTAAAAATTTTAAATTAAGTACAGATGAAATATATATATTAACCTCTGTAAATAGTTTTTAGTGTATCACTGTTTTACCTCTACAAGGAGCGGGTATGGAGCGAGATTATGCAAATTAAAGTATTTTATGCTGTTTACTCAAGTGAATAAATGATAGGATAAGATATTAGATTCCCCTGGGAGAGGGAGTTCAGCTCGTCACTGCCACACACAAACACACACACAATTATGGTAAGTTATGGTAATGATGCTTATGAACAAGAAAAGGGCTCATGTATATTGATTTAGTACATAACAGACTTGTTTGTACATAACTCTATAAAAACAACATGAACACAGTGGTAAACAAGACCTTGCCTACAACAGACTTTTTGATAGTTATGTAAGAACTATTGTTTCAAAATGTACCCATCTTTTTTTACTGTTTAGTGTGTATCTGGCATCTTCATTGTGGCACAGGGACTGTGTGTAACGTATACACAGGGAGTCTGGAATCAGGTGCCAAAACCAATACTGCCTGATGACGGAGGCAACTGAACGTAACCAAAACTAATACTGCCTGATGACGGAGGCAACTGAACGTAGCCAAAACCAATACTGCCTGATGACGGAGGCAACTGAACGTAGCCAAAACCAATACTGCCTGATGACGGAGGCAACTGAACGTAACCAAAACCAATACTGCCTGATGACGGAGGCAACTGAACGTAGCCAAAACCAATACTGCCTGATGACGGAGGCAACTGAACGTAACCAAAACCAATACTGCCTGATGACGGAGGCAACTGAACGTAACCAAAACCAATACTGCCTGATAACGGAGGCAACTGAACGTAACCAAAACCAATACTGCCTGATGACGGAGGCAACTGAACGTAGCCAAAACCAATACTGCCTGATGATTATATACAAACATTTACATTTTAGTCACTTAGCAGACTGTCTTATCCAGAGCGATGTACAGTTAGTGGATACATGTTCATACTGGTCTCCCGTGGGAGTCGAACCCAGAACTCTGGCGTTGCAAGCTCCATGCTCCACTATCTGAGCTACACGGGACTGTATGAAAGGAGAGTAATCAGGGTGGTGAGGAAGTCCAGGTGTCCTTAAAGATGGGCAGCAGTTGTGCGAGCAGGGGTAGGCGTGACTCTGCCGCGGAGAGGTGTGGCCCCTACCTCCATGGGTTCAGGCTCTGTCTCAGTACAGCCAAAGGAGGGAGGTGAGTGGCGAGATGGACACCAGCGCTCCCGAAGAAGGTTATACAGACGGACGGCTATTGCGATGAGAGCGTCCAAGGATATGTTGTCATGCCGACATGCCATCTCCGTCTGGACCTCTTCGCGCAGTTCACTTCGAAAGGTGAGGGTGTACTCCACAGCAGTCTGGGCACCCTGCTGGAGTTGGAAACGTCAAATCACCTCCCTCTCTGCCCTCTGGAGAATGGTCGAAGACCGCCCTGAACAGAGCCATGAACCTCCCATAGGAACCCAGCTCCTCCTCTCCTCTCTCCCAGACGGCCTCTCGGTGGTGGGGACTCCCGTCAGATTGGCGAAATAGAGGGAGCACTGGAGTAGGAAGCCACAGAAATTCGAAGGAGTGCCCACCTCTCCAGAAGGGACAGTCGGGCATCGCTGACCTGGGCGGACGGCTGGGTAGGCTGGCTCACTGTGATTACCCGTGGTAGGAGGCCCTCCGTCAGAGGTATGGAGGACCTCGCAGGTGGTGTCGAGGCAGTGGAGAACGCGGAGGACCTCCTTCATTGTCGTACCCAGTAGAGCCAGCTGGTTGTGGTGTTGGTTGAGTAGATGACCCGGTTTCTCGACCATCTGGAAGATGGGGTAATCTTCTGCTGCTTCCATTTCTGAGGCAGTATTATGTAACGTATACGCAGGGAGTCTGGAATCAGGTGCAGAAAGTGAGTTTTAATAATACAAAAACAGGAGCTGCGTACTGAACGTAACCAACACTGCCTGATGACTGAGGCAACTGAGAGTTATATGAAGGGAGAGTAATCGGGTGGTGAGGAAGTCCAGGTGTGCTTAACGATGGGGAGTAGGTGCGCTTAACGATGGGGAGCAGAAGTGCTTAACGATGGGGAGTAGGTGTGCTTAACGATGGGGAGCAGAAGTGCTTAACGATGGGGAGTAGGTGTGCTTAACGATGGGGAGCAGAAGTGCTTAACGATGGGGAGTAGGTGTGCTTAACGATGGGGAGCAGAAGTGCTTAACGATGGGGAGCAGGTGTGCTTAACGATGAGGAGCAGGTGTGCTTAACGATGAGGAGCAGGTGTGCGCAATGATGGTTGCCAGGACCGGTGGTTAGTGGACCGGAGACATCGAGCACCGGAAGGAGAGAGCAGGAATGACACTGTGCCACAACGTCTGTAAACAAGAATTTATTCTGCCCAACAGACTTTTTAAAATGTTATTTAACCTTTATTTAAACAGGGAGTCACATTAAAAATTAAAAATAAACATTTAATAAAAGCAATCACATTCAACTACATAGATAATAATAATTTAAAGTGCCTGAGTGGCACCAGCTCATCTAGCTGCAGTGAACTGAGACTGAAGGGATCTCTAGTGTTAACCACTACTGAGAACGGGTTTGGTAACTTAATTAATGAAGTTACATATAGACAGAGTTTCTGTAAGATTGCTTCGTAAATAAAAGAGATTGAAACTCTCTTCTTACAGACTGAGAGGTCCATCCCACATTTTTATACAGACTACAATGATTTGTCCTTAAATTGTCCCCCTGTGATAAAACGTATTGCTGAATGTTTAACTGCGTCCAATGGTTTCAAAACAGAGGTTCTACATGCATGTAAACAATATCACCAAAATCCAATACAGGGTGAAGCGTTGTTTCTTTCAATCTTTCTCCTATTTTCAATATGGAGGCATGATTTATTTCGATATGAAAAAACGATCTTAGCTTCTTAGTCAAATTTTATATATGCGTTACGAAGGACAACTTGTCATCAATCCAGACACAGGTACTTATATTGAGACATGTCTGGTGAGTATGCAGGCCATGGAAGAATTAAGACATTTTCAGATTTGAGGAATTGTATACAAATCCTTGCCACATGGGGCTCTGTTGAAACATGAGGCAATGGCAGCGGATGAATGGCATGACCATGGGCTTCTGGATCTCGTCATGGCATCTCTGTGCATTCAAATTGCCATCGATAAAATGCAATTGTGTTCGTTGTTCGTAGCTTATGCCTGCCATAACCCCACCACCACCACAGGGCACTCTGTTCACAACGTTGCCATCTGCCCGGTACAGTTGAAACCGGGATTCATCTGTGAAGAACACACTTCTCCAGCTTGCCAGTGGCCGTCGAAGGTGAGCATTTGCCAGTCAAGACCCTAGTGAGGACGACGAGCACGCAGATGAGCTTCCCTGAGAAGGTTTCTGACAGTTTGTACAGAAATTATTCAGTTGTGCAAACCCACAGTTTCATCAGATGTCCGAGTGTCTGGTCTCAGACGATCCCGCAGGTGAAGAAGCCGGATGTGGAGGTCCCGGGCTGGCGTGGTTACACATGGTATGCAGTTGTGAGGCCGGTTGGACATATTGACAAATTCACTAGAATGACATTGGAGGAGGCTTATGGTAGAGAAATTAACATTCAATTATCTGGCAACAGCACTGGTGGATCAGCATGCCAATTGTACACCCTCATAACATGAGACATCTGTACCGTTGTGTTGTGTGACAAAACTGCACATTTTAGAGTGGCCTTTTATTGTCCCCAGCACACGGTGCACCTGCATAATGATTCTGCCGTTTAACCAGCTCCTTGATATGCCACACTTGTCAGGTTGGTGGATTATCTTGGCAAAGGTGAAATGCTCATTAAAAGGGATATACAAAAAAATGTGATTATCATTTGACTTTACTGAGAAGAGCAAAAATCTATGGATTTTATTTAGAATCTATTTGTATCATTTCTTTAATAAATAAAATAAATAAATCCCTCACCTTTCCTGACTGTGATGGTTTCTTAAGTTCCAGTAGTTAGCTACACCACTACATAACAACACAAGTTATTAACTACTGAAAACACTACCTAGAATTACATTTAGATCACTCAACACTGCTACCTTCTTCTATGGCCCTTGGCTTGAGTGAGTTGTCTGTGCTGTCCTTGCTGCTGTGTTTCTGGACATGGAGACTGGAGCCCTGCACTCCGTTCATGGCCTGGGAGAGGGGGGACAGCCTGTGGTCCGTGCCCCGCCGGGTCTCTGCCTCCGGGAGCCCCAGAGCAGAGGGTGCAGGCCCAGTGTGGAAGTCTGTATGGAGGTCACTGTGGCGCTTGGTGGACCCCAGAGTGGAGGTTGCTGTCTGCAGAGCCAAGGTCTGAGGCTGGGCTGGAGAGAATAGTCAAATTACAATAAGAAACATGCCCTTTTTGGTGTTTCTTTGGACATATTTAGTGGAAGTAAAACAGGAAGGAGACATATGGTTCCCAAAGCTGCAGAGTTAAGTTAACCATCTATACGACCAAAACAGCCTTTTTCCTACAGGTCTTCCATTTGATCTGAATTGTATGACTTGAGTCAGTACTCTCATCTCATTAACGACTAAATCTCTGATAATTACTTCCCTTTCAATCAATCTCAGCCCAGGGTGAAAGGTCACTTTTAATATTAACCAGTCTAACAACATCAATATGATTTATGAAACATCATTTAACAGTTGATTAAGGCTAGGGCCAGGACCTAGACTAAAAAGCATGCAATGGAGATTGCAGTTGGTTTGTCTACATGCATGCCTACTGTCATTCTGTCCAGTCAGGGTCATCACCTACTTGTGATGAGGTTATTGTTGGCGGTGTTCTCCCTGATCATGTGACCTTGTGCTGGTATTTCCCTATGCCGTGGGATCGGAAGTGTGTTACCTTGAAAGAGAGACAACAAAATGGAGCGGCAGGTAGCCTAGTGGTTAGGGTGTTGGGCCAGTAACCGAAAGGTTGCTGGATCGAATCCCCAGGCTGACAAGGTAAAAATCTGTCATTCTGCCCAGTTTACTCACTAGTACGCCGTCATTGCAAAGAAGGATTTGTTCTTAAATGAATTGTGTAGTTAAATAGAAAATAACTATGGGATTGTCCTTGAACAATTATTTGACAAAATATTAGCCTGGGTGCTGGAATGTTTCTGCATACAACGCTATACTGCCGTCTCACCAAGACAGCGATGAATGAAATAAACAGGCACTTTGGCTCGTAAATTACTTCATAACACCATTCCAATTAACTTACATTTACCAGACGATCTTATCCAGAGCGACTTAAATACATTTTCATATTACTCCCTCGTGGGAATCAAACCCACAACCCTGGCGTTGAAAGCACCACGCCCTACCAACTGAGCTACACGGAACTCATCAAGCTATAAGTTTTCCATAAAAATATAAATGCTTAAATATTCAATTAACATGATCATGTAGCATAAAATTGGCTTATAGAACTTAACAATATTTGTTAATTCCTAAATGTATAATATATTCTTACCTTGTTCCTGGTGTCCCTCCATAGAAGGTGTCATGTTCACAGGAGAATGTCTCTATGGACATGTCTCCTCATGACTGGTAGCTCACCAACACACTTTCTAAAAGTTTTAAAGATAATACCTCTGAGATATTCAAACTAAAATGAGTAGTGTCCCTGCAATGCTTCCCATTAAGTTGTTCTCTTCCTCTCTCAGTCAGCGCACCTCTTCACAACTCAATGCTACCAGCCAACTGGTGTGAGTCACAGCTCAACTGCCCCGGGTGTGTGTGTGTGTGAGAGACTTCTGTACAGGTCTGTCACTTTTAATAAACACTGGGGTAACACGCCTTTGGTTCTATTTAGTAAATGATCAGTGAGGACTTGGTCTATTCTTTAGCTTAGGTTCTAGCTTGTGTGTTCGCTCCCGTGTGCTGGTAAGGGCACGACCGTTAGGATTCCAGTTGAGGTGGTTCATTACTATGCACAGGTACCGATCAGCACCGAAAAGTGTACGTAGTACGGCTGGGTTAAGGCAGTTAGTGGTCTGGCAAATATCAACAAGGACGCACACTGGCCTTGGCTAACACAATGACAGCTAACTGGGGCGAAAACAAGGATGGCTGGAACTTTCTCTCACTTGACTTCTCCCCAGCTGATCTTCTTTTAGCTGGAGGTCACCCAGCATGCTCTGCTCCACTTCACCGGTGGGCGGAGCTACAGCTCTGATATGTTGAACTAACTACAAATACTCCACAGCCTTTTGTACAAATCAGTGCTCTTCATTTGGGGGCCAATAACAGAAAATCTTGATAATTAAGTAGGGAGGACAGCAAAGGTACAGCTTTATGGACATGTTGCCTTCCCCGTTCTGCTTGAAGTCATCTAACACAATGCAGACACATACCCCATGGTCTTGTTGGTAGAGAAGGGCGTACGTGCACACACACACACACACACACACCTCTCCAGAGCATCACAAACATTTGAACACAAATGACAATAACAAATCAACACCTACAAACTTTATCAAGAAAAATGAGATATTTATTTGTATAAGTCTGTTGAAAAAACACTGTCATCATCATGAAAAGACTAGAGTTCGTCACGTTTTCATAATTAGAATCCTGACTGTTCACAGCGTCACAAACAATACTGTGGAGTAAATGAGGAATGTTTTAAGTTTGCTTCTGATACTAATAACTTACATGACATCTTCAAAACAGAGAAGGGATGTCTGTTGGTGGGAAATCAAAACAGAGGCCAGTCCTTTCTTACGCCACTAACGATGCTGGTCACAGTTTAGTGCAACCAGGGTGATAAAACAGGCTTCATTTTTTTGTCAGTAAGCAGACAAAAGTAGGGCAAGGTGAGAATTTCGGACAAAATCTCCCAAGACTCTTGTTCAAAAGAGGTTATAGACATAAGCTGTATTTTGTACACTTCATAGCCGGTTGTATATTGGTTTGCTGCTTCGAAATAACATGTAAGCTCTGGTGGTCACAATTCTTGTGGAGATTCATTTTCTCCTGCTACTGTCTGGAGTTCATTTTAGGACAAACCTGCCTCTTCTTTCAGTCAATTGTAGTGAATTTGTAATTGATCTTTTCTGTATTCTTCAACACGATAGAAAATGTGCCGTTTTAATAATTAACGAAGTACAATATTATATTATAAAATGCATATTTTTTCTAATCATAAACAATATTTTAATATTCATAAAGCACATATACCCGGCACAGCCAGAAGAGGACTGGCCACCCCTCAGAGCCTGGTTCCTCTCTAGGTTTCTTCCTAGGTTCCTGCCTTTCTAGGGAGTTGTTCCTAGCCACCGTGCTTCTACATCTGCATTGCTTGCCGTTTGGGGTTTTAGGCTGGGTTTCTGTATAGCACTTTGTAACAGACCACATTCATAAATACATTGTATTGATTGATACATGAATGTACTAGTAATGACTAGTGAAGTATTTTATTTAACCTTTATATATGAAAGGAGTCATGCTGAGACCACATTCACTTTCGCAGATGAGCCCTGCATGAACACATCAATAAACAACAATTACATTATACATATCTATATACACACTTAAACAATACATGAAAAGCAAACACAAAACACAAAAATCAAAACACAATCAAGTGAAAAACATTCTTCAGTAAAATATATATCAAATTTACACTACATGACCAAATGTATGCGGACACCAGCTCGTCGAACATACATTTCCATGAAGTTGGTCCCCCATTTGCTGTTATAACAGCCTCCACTCATCTGGGAAAATTTCTACTAGATGTTCAGCCACAAGAGCATTAGTGAGGTCGGGCACTGATGCTGGACGATTAGGCATGGGCTCGCAGTCGGCGTTCCAACTCATCCCAAAGGCGTTCGATGGGGTTGAGGTCAGGGCTCTGTGCAGGCCAGTCAAGTTCATCCACACAAATCTCGACAAACCATTTCTGTACGGACCTCGCTTTGTGCTCGGGGGCACAAATGGGTTTTCCCCATGACGGTGTCACAATGAAAGTCACTGAGCTCATCAGTAAGGCCATTCTACTGCCAATGTTGGTCTATGGAGATTAAACGAACACACAGCCATGCAAAGTACCATATTCTTCAGTATTCTTTCTTTTGACAAGGAAAATGTAATACGGTAGTATTGTGACAGCACTACTGTCAACCCCCCCTGGAGCTGACCACAACGCATTGCTGGTCTCCGTCATACAATACAGAGGAAGATCCCCTGATGTGGAGAAAAAAAAACAGACCACAGAGGAAGTAAATTATTTTCTGTCATGTTCAGTCCTGGTAAGCATTAAATATAGATGAACTGTGTAGGCAGTGCCAGCCCTGTCTGAATATGTCCATAGCAGACAATATGAATTATGTACAGTAGCACGGCCACATTGTTTTATTTGGACAAAAATGGTTAATTTACCAACAAGACAGTGGATATAATAATAATAATATATATCTACACAGTACGGAGGTAGACCATTTGAAGTTGTCATGACGGTAAAACAAACAAAATCAAAAGTGTGACCTTCGTCCTATTAACTAGTTACGGGGTCCATTGGGTGGGAAACAGACAACTTTTAGTTTTCCTAAAGTCTTATTGGATTGACTGGCACTCGGAGAGAACGGAGTGGCATCAACAGAACGCCATTCTAGAAACAGAATGACCCACTGTGGAAATTATTTGTTTTTATGCATGCGTTGCTTTTCAAAACATGTCTTTTTAATCACATTCCGTCTATTTGCATGGCTCCCGGTTCTACAGCTCCATGACAATGTTTGAAGTTATGTCTACTAAAGAATGAAAAATAAAAGAATTATAAAGCATCTAATAGTCAGTCTGTCAGATGTGCCCATCAAACTGTAAAGGAAACACGGAAATGTAACCAAATTTGAATATCGTAACATCAGGAGCTGACAGAGGACTGATCAAAGGAAAGAGACACATAGGATGGGGTGTATCTTAAACACACTGCAGACCCTAATTGTGAGGTTGATGACTGATGGGTAATGGGGAATGCGGTTTTAAAACTCTATAACATCAGGTTTTAGACATTAATGATTTGTGTGTGTGTGTGTGTGTGTGTGTGTTAGGAGCGGAGGGTGTAAAATTGTCAAACTAGCTAATGAAAGTTGGGTTCACAAATGGGTGTATAATCTACACATGAACAATGAACAAAATGTTTGTATGAAGACTTTTATTCATATATTTTACGAATCTTCTGAAACGTACTAAAGTGGTTTCAGATGGATATTCTCTTCGCTTTCCTTAAATACATTTTTTTTTAGCAACAATTGATCTTAAAAAAAACAAAAAACTAACATCTTTATTTTTTTCTCCTTTGTAATATTTTTGGTAACTGTAAGATCAAACAAAAACTGACATTGCGAGTTACTACAAAATACAGGTACCCTGTTTTAAATAGTTAGAGAATATCCTAGTTCGTCTCATTCAAGTATATCTTGTGCATTACAAAAAAAAATTGAACAGGATGCTCTAACCAGGACAAAAACATATTGAACCATTACACAGCACATACCCCCGAAAAAATTAGATCTTGGTAATATTACTCATGGAACACACATCCAATACTATAAAAATATCCAATAAAACCATACCTTAAAATAGATGGCAAACATCTTTCAAGACAATCTGTATGCAGGAACCTATACTGTATACACACTGTACTGAAAAGGACCGAACCATAGATACATACAGATCATTCAGCAGTAACAATACTTAAAGTTTCTCTCCGTTCGTAACCCTTAAACCCAGAGTCTAAGCATGGAGGGGGATTCTACTCAGAGAACATATGGAATTATTTTAAGATGGTTATACCAAGGATCATTTAGCCATTTGATTTTGAATTTTAGGAACCCTTTAAAATGACTGCTATTAGTCCATCTACACACAATATCCCATAATGACAAAGCGAAAACAGGTTTTTAGAAAATTTAGCAAATGTATTATAACAGAAATTACTTATTTACATAAGCATTCAGACCCTTTGCTGTGAGACTCGAAATTGAGCTCAGGTGCATCCTGTTTCCATTGATCTTCCTTGAGATGTTTCTACAACTTGATTGGAGTCCACCTGTGGTAAATTCAATTGATTGGACATGATTTGGAAAGGCACACACCTGTCTATATAAGGTCCCACAGTTGACAGTCCATGTCAGAGCAAAAACAAGCCGTGAGGTTGAAGAAATTGCCAGTAGAACCCGATGGTCTCTGAGCTCCAGAGTTCCTCTGTGGAGATGGGAGAACCTTCCTGAAAGACAACTGTCTCTGCAGCACTCCACCAATCAGGCCTTTATGGTAGATTGGCCAGACTTAAGCCACTCCTCAGTAAAAGGCATATGACAACCCGCTTTGAGTTTTCCAAAAGGCACTCAAAAGGACTCAGACCATGAGAAACAAGATTCTCTGGTCTCAAGAAACCAAGATTGAACTCTTTGGCCTGAATGCCAAGTGTCATGTCTGGAGGAAACCTGGCACCATCCCTATGGTGAAGAATGATGGGGTACAGCATCATGCTGTGGGGATGTTTTTCAGCGGCAGGGACTGGGAAACTAGTCAGGATCGAGGCAAAGATGAATGGAACAAAGTACAGAGAGATCCTTGATGAAAACCTGCTCCGGAGCGCTCAGGACCTCAGACTGGGGAGAAAATTCACAGCCAAGACAACGCAGAAGCGGCTTCAGGACAAGTCTCTGAATGTCCTTGAATGGCCGTGCCAGAGCCCGGACTTGAACCCGATCTAACATCTCTGGAGAGACCTGAAATGGCTGTGCAGTGAGGCTCCCCAACCAACCTGACAGAGCTTGAGAGGATCTGCAGAGAAGAATGGGAGAAACTCCCCAAATACAGGTGTGCCAAGCTTGTAGCGTCATACCAAAGAAGACTCAAGGCTGTAATCGCTGCCAACAAAGTACTGAGTAAAGGGTCTGAATACTTATGTAAATGTTATAATTCTGGTTTTTAATACATTTGTAAACATTTCTAAAAACTGGTTTTTGCTTTATCATTATGGGGTGTTTGTAGATTGATGAGAAAACCCCCCAGAATCCATCAATTTTAGAACAAGGTTGTAATGTAACGCGGGAAAAGTCAAGGGGGTCTGAAAACTTTCCGAATGCACTGTAAGTGTAATGTGCATCACGTCGGTTTCCTTTCTTAAAGACGGAGAATACATATAAAAACATTTTTGGGGGAGTGTGTCATAGTGGAGTGGCGTTGGCCTTTAGTGTTGTTCTCGATGTGCAAGTCCTTTTTATGTAAACAGGCGTTGAGGCCCAGGGTCTTGTTCATTAGGACACAAAACGGAAGAAAATGGACTGAACTGGAAGGAATACCTGGACTTGAAAACGTTTCCTGCCGCGTGCCCAAATGAACACCACCTATGTCATGGTAAAGCTGACACCACCTATGTCAGCTTTGGTTCACTATGGGCAGCCCAGTGCTGCCTGGCCCTGCTGTGGGTTGGTCAAATCATATAGTTTTTCTTGAGCACCTCCAGGTACTGCTGGGTGGCCCTGCTGACCGGGTCCTCCACCACACTGACACCCCGACCAAGGCTTGTAGGGGAGCCCGAGGCAGAGCCCACCGGAGACATCCGGGCAGAGCCCTCCAGCTCTGCTGTCGCTGAAGAGAGACGGTGAGAGAAAGAAATACTGAAGTCAAAATCATGTTTTTCATGGAATTGATTGATATTTGGATGAAACCAGATCAAAGTATGATGACCAAAGTATGAAAAATAACTGTTGCTTCTACATTGATAAATTTTGATCATGAAGTTACTGGTCCCCTCCCCCATGTCAAACACTTGGATTCGGAGGCAGGATTATTAAGAGGATAGGGTGGCATCACCCTAACGCTAATTTTAATACACCAATGGTAACATCATATTTTCATACATCATTTAAATAAGTACCGTCTTGTAACCAACATGATAGATGGATAGATAGATACTTTATTGATCCCTGTGGGGAAATTACTTCATCAAGCAGCTACGAAAAACACAGGGCAGGTGCAAAATGCCAGAACGAAATACACAAAAGACAGATACACGATACATGATACATAGTGCGGCAGTATCAAAAAGTATAAAAATACACCATGTCTGGAGTGCAAAAAGCTATAGAAACGCATTGTAGAGTATGAGTGAATGACTGAATATGTACACTATACATTGTTATAGTGTTAGGTGAATTAAGGATACAATTATTTGTTGAACGTGGGCAGCGTTGAAGAGAGAGATGCATGGTTAAAATCCCCCGAAATGGCAAAAAAGGCACTGGGATGCGTTGTCTGTAACCTTGCGATAGCAGAGTGATGACGTCACACGCAGTGTTTGAGTCAGCGGAGGGCGGGACAGCAATGGCCACCGTGAATTCCCTCTGCAAATACTAGGATCTCAGGCTAACGGCTAGCAGCTTAATGTCCGGGCTACAAAACTGTTCCTTAACAGTAATATGGCTTGGATTACACCATCTGTTGTTAACTAATAAAGCCAGCACCCCTCCCTTACTCTTACCGGAAGAAACGCTATCCCTGTCCTCTCTGATGGTCCGGACACAGCCGATAGCGACGTTCCCTGTGGGGATGTTATCATTCAGCCATGTTTCGGTAAAACACACTAGACTAGCTTCTCTGAACTCCCTTTGTCCACAGACAAGACCCTCTAGTTCCTCCATCTTGTTATGCAGCGATCTCACGTTGCCCATAATGATAGACGGTATAGCCGGCTTGTATTTCCTACGCTTTGCTTTACACTTCAATCCCGCCCTGCATCCATGCCGTCGCCTTTTCAACGTCCGGAATAACAAACTTTTCCTGCGGTGCAGCAGCGCTGAGTGTGCTGAATCTAGATAGCTACTCTACTGGTGCCAAAATTTGACTGCAGGGTGTCAGCAAATATAATTAAACGTTCACACTATTCATCTATGGCAAAGATACTTATATTTGGCCTTCATTTAACTAGGCAAGACAGTTAAGAACAAATTCTTATTTACAATGACGTCCTACCCCGGATGACGCTGGGCCAATTGTGCACCGCCCTTTGGGACTCCCAATAACGGCCGGTTGTGATACAGCCTGGAATCGAATCAGGGTCTGTAGTGACACCTCTAGCACTGAGATGCAGTGCCTTAAACCGCTGTGCCACTCGGGAGCCCCATATAGGTTTCCCCTTTCATCTGTGTCGGGTGTTAGCTAGTTACTTGCTAGCTAGGTCTTAAGCCAGCATGGAACAAAAAGGGGAAGTGTTGTTCAAAACTCTGACGTAGTTGTCATGGCAACACCTCCTTTAATTGTTTTATTTATTTCACCTTTATTTAACCATCTGTCAGTGTTGCTGTGAACCACATCACAATAGACATGCCAAACGGGAGGTGTACAAACAAATTGACATCAATAACCACATTTCAATCCACAATTTTTATGCAAGTATGAAAAATAATCACGACAGCTGTAATGGAAACAGGAAGCTTCGGTACAATTTTAAAAAAGTCAGACATTTTGTTTGTTTGATCTTTGTGTCGGTAAAATGTGTAATGTGAGAAATGGTGGAGGAAATGCCTTTGTGCAAATATTGATATAATAACCATCATATCAAAGTAAACTGAGTCACGCGATGACATGGTGTGTGTGGTCCTTCCAATTTCGACTCGGGACTCAATGCAGTTTAAATTAGGCTACAGGTGAAATATTGAGCTTGACACTCCTTTCCAATAAAAGTTGAGGTTCTTATTCTGGTGACATGATGATCAATACTTTACTGCCTTTTTGACAAATAAAAAAAATTGTCGCTCTTATCCTCAATCTCATCAAATGTAGACTAGCCTCCCTGCAGATCCTACCCACACTGAATCTGTGAGCTGTTGGCCACAATTTCTTTTAATGTGGATTTCAAAGAGCTGTCAGTCAAGGCAAGCTCATTAATATAAAGCTCCCCGCCCACTCACCCTGTCTTTTCAAACATCCTGGCATTCGGCAATGAGAGATAGTCAAAAAGCTATTTTACATGGGAATTAGAATGACTGTTCGGGACCTTTAATTTGTAAGCTAGTGTTCAAAATATATATATATCTGGACTTGTTCCTCTAGTATTAGTATACAAATACATCACTTCCAGACCTGAAAATACAATTCTGTTATTCAAATGATAAAATAATGTAATGTCATTTTTTGGACTTAAGTCACTGCATAAACACTTACCATGGTCCAACTCCTTTGATATGTTTCTCTCCAATTCATTCTGCATCTAGAAAAGAAGAGCATATTCTGAGATATTTTGATATAACCAAAAGCTTTATCACTGCTGTGGGCTTTTAAACAAGAAACAATTTTCAAAATGTTTATAGCTTTTTTTAATAAAGGATTTCCTTATAAAACAAGAACTTGTACCATCTGAAAAGTAAAGGACCATTTTCCATAAAAAGAAGAAAATTGGCCACTTTACCTGTTGGTATTAAATGCACTGAACATAAGCTAACGTTGGTAAAAATGTGCTTGATGAAAAAGGCAGACAGAACTCCATGAGAAAAAGCACTGCAATTTTAAAAACACACCGGAGCATGCAAGCAAAGCTCTGCTTCAGCCTATATGGAAACCAAACGGTGTTTCTATAGTGGTTGAATTACACCAACTGAACAGTGTTCACTGTTAGATTCTAATACTGGGAGGTCAGTGGCAGTCGGTGACGTTTAAGACGAGGGAGGACGATCATTTTTTTTTTATGACCATATTTCTATAACAACATATTCCATTCAACCAGTAACATAAGTCTACAAACATGATATTCACATTTTCAGTTTAAGAAAAGTTCAACAGAATCGGAGGAATGAATCACACGCAAACAGTTTTCATAGCAGCCACGTACAAACATGAACATTTTGCCCGATGTATAATTCCTTCTCGCTCTCCTCCTCTCACCTTTTCCCTTCTCTTGTGGACTTCAACCCATCAGCTGTTACCAGGAAAATGTTTTACTTTCCAAGCCAAACCATATTAGCTAAGGTCCTAGTCAACATAACTACTAGAACTAACACGTTAATAAACCCACTACAATCCGCAGTACAGTCAGCAAGCAGTTCAGCAGTTACACCGGCCGGCCTTGGTGGCAATAAATTAATACAACCAAAAGCTTACCTTGACTTGGAAGGCAGTGTTGTGTAGCCATAGCCAGCTAGCTAATATAGCATCCCTCTTTATTTGATCCGGGTGTTTGAGTAGCTAAACTAGCTAGTTGCATTCGGTAACTACAGCTAGCTCTCTCAATCTCGCTCTCTCTCTCTTACTTAAGACATTTATTTGTTCAAAACTATTGTCTTTCTCTCACATTTTATCCACTGCAGTGCTAACTAGCTGTAGCTTATGCTTTCAGTACTAGATTCATTCTCTGATCCTTTGATTGGGTGGACAACATGTCAGTTCATGTTGCAAGAGTGAGCTCTGATAGGTTGGAGGACGTCCTCCTGAAGCTGTCATAATTACTGTGTAAGTCTATGGAAGGGGGTGAGAACCACGAGCCTCCTAGGTTTTGTATTGAGGTCAATGTATGCAGAGTAGGTAGCCTAGCGGTTAAGAGGATTGGGACAGTATTCGAAAGGTCACTGGTTTGAATCCCTGAGCCGATTTGGTGAAAAATCTGTTTATGTGCCCTTATGCAAGGCACTTAAACCTAATTGCTCCTGTAAGTCGCTCTATATAAGAGCATCTGCTAAACTATAATAATGTAAAGGAGGATGGAAGCTAGCTGTCCTCCAGCTACACCATGCTGCTACCCTACAGAGTGCTGTCGAAGCTACGCTACTATTTGGTGACTTGAATATATTTAGTATAGTTTTATATAAAAATAATAACATTTCACTATTTTACTTTTTATGAAATTCACTGAGGATGGTCCTCCCTTTCCTCATCTGAGGAGCCTCCCTTGGAATAATTTTAACAAGAACTACACCTCAGCAAGACTATACAGTAGCTGCTTTTGCTGCAGTTAAATTTAACAGATACAGAACACATTGTATTTCAATTCAATCCAATCTTGTCAATTGTTCCTGAAACATTTGTGTGCAAATGTTGTGAAAAGTTCACTAAAACATGTGTCCAACAATTAAATCCCTGTTCAAGCGGTTTCACCAAGATACTCTTTGAAAGGCCTGATTTTTTCATAAATTAACTAAAAGTGTCTGGAATGGCAGATAGTCAAAAGATGACTAAATATGCATGTTAAGATATTTAAATGAACATTGCTGGGCTACATTCATATCTACAATACAAGAAAAATCACCAAATCGAAATGAATGAAACCCAAACCGTCAAATCCTTACTAAAGAAAATCTCTTGTGACAGACAGTTGTCACAGCAAAATGTGCTCCAGGGAATTCATAAGGGTTTCGACAAGAATTTCTCGAGGACTTCCCCCAAATTGTGTCTCTCAATTCCTCTCTAAAATTCGAAATCAGTTTCGACATTTGTGATAACTGGGCTGCGTTCAGTGGGACACAACGTTGCGGGATGTTCAGATTTAAAATGTAGGCCTATAATGTAGAGCAGAGTCGAGCCCTGTATTATCTCAGGAGCGTAGGGTTGAGAGCCCTGATGTAGAAAACCTACAGGAGCGTAGGGTTGGAGCCCTGAGGTAGAAAACCTACAGGAGCGTAGGGTTGAGAGCCCTGATGTAGAAAACCTACAGGAGCGTAGGGTTGAGAGCCCTGATGTAGAAAACCTACAGGAGCGTAGGGTTGAGAGCCCTGATGTAGAAACCTACAGGAGCGTAGGGTTGAGAGCCCTGATGTAGAAAACCTACAGGAGCCTAGGGTTGAGAGCCCTGATGTAGAAAACCTACAGGAGCGTAGGGTTGAGAGCCCTGATGTAGAAAACCTACAGGAGCGTAGGGTTGAGAGCCCTGATGTAGAAAACCTACAGGAGCCTAGGGTTGAGAGCCCTGATGTAGAAAACCTACAGGAGCGTAGGGTTGAGAGCCCTGATGTAGAAAACCTACAGGAGCGTAGGGTTGAGAGCCCTGATGTAGAAAACCTACAGGAGCCTAGGGTTGAGAGCCCTGATGTAGAAAACCTACAGGAGCGTAGGGTTGAGAGCCCTGATGTAGAAAACCTACAGGAGCGTAGGGTTGAGAGCCCTGATGTAGAAAACCTACAGGAGCCTAGGGTTGAGAGCCCTGATGTAGAAAACCTACAGGAGCGTAGGGTTGAGAGCCCTGAGGTAGAAAACCTACAGGAGCGTAGGGTTGAGAGCCCTGATGTAGAAAACCTACAGGAGCGTAGGGTTGAGAGCCCTGATGTAGAAAACCTACAGGAGCGTAGGGTTGAGAGCCCTGATGTAGAAAACCTACAGGAGCGTAGGGTTGAGAGCCCTGATGTAGAAAACCTACAGGAGCCTAGGGTTGAGAGCCCTGATGTAGAAAACCTACAGGAGCGTAGGGTTGAGAGCCCTGATGTAGAAAACCTACAGGAGCGTAGGGTTGAGAGCCCTGATGTAGAAAACCTACAGGAGCCTAGGGTTGAGAGCCCTGATGTAGAAAACCTACAGGAGCGTAGGGTTGAGAGCCCTGATGTAGAAAACCTACAGGAGCGTAGGGTTGAGAGCCCTGATGTAGAAAACCTACAGGAGCCTAGGGTTGAGAGCCCTGATGTAGAAAACCTACAGGAGCGTAGGGTTGAGAGCCCTGAGGTAGAAAACCTACAGGAGCGTAGGGTTGAGAGCCCTGATGTAGAAAACCTACAGGAGCGTAGGGTTGAGAGCCCTGATGTAGAAAACCTACAGGAGCGTAGGGTTGAGAGCCCTGATGTAGAAAACCTACAGGAGCGTAGGGTTGGAGCCCTGATGTAGAAAACCTACAGGAGCGTAGGGTTGAGAGCCCTGATGTAGAAAACCTACAGGAGCGTAGGGTTGAGAGCCCTGATGTAGAAAACCTACAGGAGCGTAGGGTTGGAGCCCTGATGTAGAAAACCTACAGGAGCGTAGGGTTGGGAGCCCTGATGTAGAAAACCTACAGGAGCGTAGGGTTGGGAGCCCTGATGTAGAAAACCTACAGGAGCATAGGGTTGGGAGCCCTGATGTAGAAAACCTACAGGAGCGTAGGGTTGGGAGCCCTGATGTAAAAAACCTACAGGAGCGTAGGGTTGAGAGCCCTGATGTAGAAAACCTACAGGAGCGTAGGGTTGGAGCCCTGATGTAGAAAACCTACAGGAGCGTAGGGTTGGAGCCCTGATGTAGAAAACCTACAGGAGCGTAGGGTTGGAGCCCTGATGTAGAAAACCTACAGGAGCGTAGGGTTGGAGCCCTGATGTAGAAAACCTACAGGAGCGTAGGGTTGGAGCCCTGATGTAGAAAACCTACAGGAGCGTAGGGTTGGAGCCCTGATGTAGAAAACCTACAGGAGCGTAGGGTTGGAGCCCTGATGTAGAAAACCTACAGGAGCGTAGGGTTGGAGCCCTGATGTAGAAAACCTACAGGAGCGTAGGGTTGGAGCCCTGATGTAGAAAACCTACAGGAGCGTAGGGTTGGAGCCCTGATGTAGAAAACCTACAGGAGCGTAGGGTTGGAGCCCTGATGTAGAAAACCTACAGGAGCGTAGGGTTGGAGCCCTGATGTAGAAAACCTACAGGGCGTAGGGTTGGAGCCCTGATGTAGAAAACCTACAGGAGCGTAGGGTTGGAGCCCTGATGTAGAAAACCTACAGGAGCGTAGGGTTGGAGCCCTGATGTAGAAAACCTACAGGAGCGTAGGGTTGGAGCCCTGATGTAGAAAACCTACAGGAGCGTAGGGTTGGAGCCCTGATGTAGAAAACCTACAGGAGCGTAGGGTTGGAGCCCTGATGTAGAAAACCTACAGGAGCGTAGGGTTGAGAGCCCTGATGTAGAAAACCTACAGGAGAGTAGAGAAACATGTATAATAAGGAATTACACCTGGTCTATATGTGCCATTTCTATCTTACTATTTTTATTTATTTAATTTATTTGAACTTTAATTAGGCAAGTCAGTTAAGGACAAGTTCTTATTTACAATGACGGCCTACACCGGTCAAACAGCCGTCCTATGGGACTCACGGCCGGTTGTGATACAGTCTGTAGTAACGCCTCTAGCACTGAGATGCAGTGCCTTAGACCGCTGTGCCACTTGGGAGCCCCCTATCTGCAACGTTTGCCAGACTGAACGTGACCCTGCATTACTTGACAGGACACTAGTGCAGCTACAATGGGTGCATTCACTTTTGCTCGTCTGGGGCACTGGGTGGGTGGAGTTTGCAGATTTTAGCCCATTCTATTTTGTCATAAATTGAAAATCTCCGCCCACCTGGGGCACTGACCAAGCTAAAACAAATGCATGTTTACGCGTGGAGTGCTGCAAGCGTGGGCCAATGGGAAGGTGAGGGCAGAGGCCCAATGGGAAGGCGAGGGTCAGAGGAGAGAGAAGCAGCGGCGGCAGGTGCAGGTCAGTCAGCTAACACACACCTACACACCTGGTCATGAATCTGGCTGAAGAGAGGAGAGATGAGAGACAGACTTTTGTGCTAGAAGCTGAAGGATTGAGAAATAGAAGAGAGGTTAGTCTCACTAAATGAACATTCTAGAAGAATAAGAGGGAGGGAAAGATGGCGAGAGAAGAGGAGATACAGGATGGACATTTAGTCATATATAGATCTAGTGATTAGAGGGAAAAAGACAGCACTTGGAAAGAATTGTAAGCAAAGCATTAAAACAGTTTTTGTCATTAAGCTTCATTTAACGACAGCCGCTTCGATAAATTTTTTTTTACATAAAAATAACAAAAAGTACACAAAAATATATTAAATCTCCAAAAAACATTAACTATCCTTTTAAGTAATGTGAAGCACAGTCCCTGTATATTTGCTATTGCCATTCAGAATTCAGTCAGCGTGTTGATCAGAACTCAGCTCACCTTAGCCAGATAAGCCTCCACCCTGCTGCTCTGGCCCCCATCCCCCAGGGGGCTGAGGAGAGGCCCTCCCAGGCTCCTGTTGAGGGGCCCCAGCGTGGCCCCGTAGGCCCCCACCGACCCTAGGGAGCCCATATCCAGGGGCCCGCCCAGACTGCCGTTAACAAGGCTGCTGGCTATCAAGGACTTGCTGCGGTGGCGCTCGCTCATCAGCTTGGTGTTGGCCTCCGCCAGCCGCTCATTGGACCTGGGAGGGATGACGCAGAGAAGCACCATGACTGGGAGTTCAGTATTCAGATTTGGGCTTGTGGAAACGTTCCCAAAATTCCCTGGTTTTTCAGAAATCCCGGTTGGAGGATTCCTGGGAATCAGGAGGGAATCCTCCAACTGGGATTTCCAGAAAAAAAGTAGAATTTTGGGAAAGCCAAAACTGTGGTTTCGCAATGTGTCAGAGAGTGAGAGTGGTTGCGTTACGGACTGACGGGTAAACAGCTAATATAGAGGTCCATAATGTCTAGATACTTTTTATCTAGTTTTAGACTTTCAACAGTTTTAATCCATAATGATCATTCCAGTCTTTCGGACAAGTAGGACAGATTTTTTACTTGTCCAAAAGCTCACCTCAGTTGTCCAAATATACAAAATGGTCTGCACATTAATGTATGATGCAAGGAAACACACAATTAAATGCATTACTATATTTTTTTATCATAGAGAATTTGACAGAAATGTAGGCAACACAAAGCCTATTGGCTTCTTTGCATATTCAAGCCTGTCTCAAAACACAACACCGCCCCTTTAAGGTTCTCCTGGAAGATGGTTGGCCACCCTTGGTAGCCTACAAAATATTGCAACATTTAAATGACAACCTCGAGAATTAAGGGAATCCTGCCATCCATTTGACGAAAAAGAAAATATATGTCTACGGTTCAAAACAGATCCAAACTTCATACAACTACTGCACATGACAATATTTAAGAAAAGCAATAAGTTGATGCAACAGATCAGACCCTTTAGCTTATGGGTGTAGGCTAGGATTATGCCTTTGGCAGCTGGACAATAAAATAACATTGATTTGAAAACTAATAGAACAAGAAAAATGCTGGTTTCAAGGGCATAATAAGTGTTTACACGATAATTCCCTCAACGTATTTTGGCTAGGCTACTTTGAAACAAGGTAAGACATGCTTCATGAAATGACATAAAACATCCAGGTTTTAAACAATTAGGTTTATGGTTAAATAGTTTCAAAACGCTAATCGCCTCTGTTCAGATTCAAGGTGGGTGATGTGCGGTTCGCAACAGGCACTGTCCTTCACTCTCTGGTCTTCTTAACATTTTATTAGAATGAACCTCAAGTATGTACAGTCGTGGCCAAAAGTTTTGAGAATGACAGTATTGGTCTCCACAAAGTTTGCTGCTTCAGTGTTCTTAGATCTTTATGTCAGTAGTTACTATGGTACACTGAAGTATAGTTACAAGTATTCCATAAGTGTCAAAGGCTTTCATTGACAATGACATTCAGTTTATGTCATTTACCCTTCTTTTTCAAGGCCTCTGCAATCCGCCCTGGCATACTGTCAATTAACTTCTGGGCCACATCCTGACTGATGGCAGGCCATTCTTGCATAATCAATGCTTGTAGTTTGTCAGAAGTTGTGCGTTTTTGTTTGTCCACCCGCCTCTTGAGGATCGACCACAAGTTCTCAATGGGATTAAGGTCTGGGGAGTTCATGCTGGAAAAGGCATTGGTCGTCACCAAACTGTTCTTGGATGGTTGGGAGAAGTTGCTGTCGGAGGATGTGTTGGTACCATTCTTTATTCATGGCTGTGTATTTAGGCAAAATTGTGAGTGAGCCCACTCCCTTGGCTGAGAAGCAACCCCACAAATGAATGGTCTCAGGATGCTTTACTGTTGGCATGACACAGGACTGATGGTAGCGCTCACCTTGTCTTCTCCGGACAAGGTGTTTTCCGGATGGCCCAAACAATCGGAAATGGCTCTACCCCAGTCCTCAGCAGTCCAATCCCTATACCTTTTGCAGAATATCAGTCTGTCCCTGATGTTTTTCCTGGAGAGAAGTGGCTTCTTTGCTGCCCTTCTTGACACCAGGCCATCCTCCAAAAGTCTTCGCCTCACTGTGCGTGCAGATGCACTCACACCTGCCTGCTGCCATTCCTGAGCAAGCTCTGCACTGGTGGTGCCCCGATCCCGCAGCTGAATGAACTTTAGGAGACAGTCCTGGCGCTTGCTGGACTTTCTTGGGCGCCCTGACGCCTTCTTCACAACAATTGAACCTCTCTCCTTGAAGTTCTTGATGATCCGATAAATGGTTGATTTAGGTGCGATCTTACTAGCAGCAATATCCTTGCCTGTGAAGCCCTTTTTGTGCAAAGCAATGATGACGGCACGTGTTTCCTTGCAGGTAACCATGGTTGACAGAGGAAGAACAATGATTTCAAGCACCACCCTCCTTTTAAAGCTTCCAGTCTGTTATTCTGACTCAATCAGCATGACCGAGTGATCTCCAGCCTTCGTCCTCATCAACACTCTCACCTGAGTTAACGAGACAATCACTGACATGATGGCAGCTGGTCCTTTTGTGGCAGGGCTGAAATGCAGTGGAAATGTTTTTTGGGGGATTAAGTTCATTTTCATGGCAAAGAGGGACTTTGCAATTAATTGCAATTCATCTGATCACTCATGACATTCTGGAGTATATGCAAATTGCCATCATCAACACTGAGGCAGCAAACTTTGTGGAGACCAATACTTGTGTCATTCTCAAAACGTTTGGCCACGACTGTGTGTATATATGTGTGTGTGGTGTGTGTGTATATATCTATATACATACAGTGGAAGTCGGAAGTTTACATACACCTTAACAAATACATTTAAACTCAGTTTACATACACCTTAACAAATACATTTAAACTCAGTTTACATACATCTTAGCCAAATACATTTAAACTCAGTTTACATACACCTTAGCCAAATACATTTAAACTCAGTTTACATACACCTTAGCCAAATACATTTAAACTCAGTTTTTCACAATTCCTGACATTTAATCCTAGTAAAAATTCCCTGTCTTAGGTCAGTTAGGATCACCACTTTATTTTAAGAATGTGAAATGTTAAAATAATAGTAGAGAGAAAGATTTATTTAAGCTTTCATTTCATCATTTACATACACTCAATTAGTATTTGGTAGCATTGCCTTTAAATTGTTTAACTAGGGTCAAACGTTTCGGGGAGCCTTCCACAAGCTTCCCACAATAAGTTGGGTGAATTTTGGCCCATTCCTCCTGACAGAACTGGTGTAACTGAGTCAGGTTTGTAGGCCTCCTTGCTCACACACACTTTTTCAGTTCTGCCCACAAATGTTCTATAGGATTGAGGTCAGGGCTTTGTGATGGCCACTCCAATACCTTGACTTTGTTGTCCTTAAGCCATTTTGCCACAACTTTGGAAGTATGCTTGGGGTCATTGTCCATTTGGAAGACCCATTTGCAACCAGGCTTTCCTTAACTTCCTGACTGATGTCTTGAGATGTTGCTTCAATATATCCACATAATTTTCCTTCTTCATGATGCCATCTATTTTGTGAAGTGCACCAGTCACTCCTGCAGCAAAGCGTTCCCCACAACATGATGCTGCCACCCCCGTGCTTCACGGTTGGGATGGTGTTCTTCGGCTTGCAAGCCTCCCCCTTTTTCCTCCAAACATAACAATGGTCATTATGGCCAAACGGTTCTATTTTTGTTTGATCAGACCAGAAGACATTTCTCCAAAAAGTACGATCTTTGAGTGGCTTCTTCCTTGCTGAGCGGCCTTACAGGTTATGTCGATATAGGACTCGTTTTACTGTGGATATAGATACTTTTGTACCGGTTTCCTCCAGCATCTTCACAAGGTCCTTTGCTGTTGTTCTGGGATTGATTTGCACCAAAGTACGTTCATCTCGAGGAGACAGAACTCGTCTCCTTCCTGAGCGGTATGACGGCTGCATGGTCCCATGGTGTTTATACTTGCGTACTATTGTTTGTACAGATAAACGTGGTACCTTCAGGCATTTGGAAATTGCTCCCAAGGATGAACAAGACTTGTGGAGGTCTACACAAGTCTTGTGTTGGGCTAATTTCTAGGGCTGATTTCTTTTGATTTTCCCATGATGTCGAGCAAAGATGCACTGAGTTTAAAGGTAGGCCTTGCAATACATCCACAGGTACACCTCCAATTGACTCAAATTATTTTCTGGAATTTTCCAAGCTGTTTAAAGGCAGTCAACTTAGTGTGGGTAAACTTCTGACCCACTGGAATTGTGAATTATAAGTGAAATAATCTGTCTGTAAACAATTGTTGGAAGAATTACTTGTGTCATGCACAAAGTAGATGTCCTAACCGACTTCGTTTGTTAACATGAAATCTGTGGAGTGGTTGAAACATGAGTTTGACTAAAGTGTATGTAAACTTCTATCCATCCATCCATCCATCCATCCATCCATCCATCCATCCATCCATCTTAAAATGCAGTCCATTTCAAAGTCACAATGACCTCCATTTGGTTACGCTGAGGTCCAACTGCACAGTTAACTCCATTCATACTAAAAGCACACACCCATGATCTATCACATCTCTATGGTTATCAAAGACTCCTATATCCAGAGATGACACAGCCACGCTAAACAGAGATAACCACACGGAAGTAGAAGGGAGAGTTCCCCTAAATAACAAATGCACATATCCTTACCTTGAAAGTAGTCTACGGGGCAGGAGAGGAAGGGAAACATAAGCACTTTTTTCCATTTGGGCAATCTATACTTTTATGCTTGAAACAATAACATGTCCTATTTGGTTTTCTTATTGGACAAAGGTTGTTCCTGGATTTGTTGGGCCCCTAATAAACACAACAGACATCACCTTGTTTTCCCTCTTAAGCTAAAATCAACCACTAGACCCTACTCTCTATGCACTAGTGGAAATCTGAGAGGATTTGACAAGTGTACGCAATAAGGTTATAGCTCTACTTGCTCACTGAATGTCTAGGTAGAAGTCTCAACGTGCTTACACCTGTCAAGTCCTCTCAGTACATAGGGTGCAGTGTCCAGGGGTCGATTTGGGATTAAGGCCTAGATATATGCAGCCAGTCCTTGGTCTCACCTCTCTAGTTTGGTAGCCAGGGCCTTGCGGAGACGAAGCTCCTCCGTGTAGAGCTCCCGGTAGCGCTCCAGCTCGGTTCGGGTGGAGTCTCGCAGGCTCATGCTGTCGTGCTGCGTGGAGTGCGCCCTGCCCAGCTCGCCCTCCAGCTCCCGGATACGCTGCTCCAGCGTGGAGCGCAGACTGGCCTCGTTTGCAGCCTTGATCTGCTCCAAAGCCTCCTGGGATGCCGCCTGGGTCTGAGGGAGGTGTTCCAACAGGGATGTGTTCAACAGGCAGCAACAGGCATGGATAAAAACACGTGTCCACATACTCTCACCAAGTGAGTGCGATTCATCTGCTAATTAAGTGGCAGGCAGAATTGGAAAACCAGCAAAACTAGCAGCCATCAAGGACAACTTCCTTCCTTGAGGAAATCACTAACACGGTAAGGCTGATGGCAGAAAACCATGCGGTTAACCTATCCACGTCCTTACAGTTAAGTCATTATTTCAAGGGAGGGAGGGAGGAAGGATGGATTTAAAAGTATCGGAACAGGGCCCAGTTCTAGAATGTGTCTTGTGCCCCCCCCACCTGTAGGAAGAGGTTGACCTCCTCCAGTTTCTGTCTGATCTCCTGGCGGGCCCTCTCCTCTGTATCTCGTCGGTACTGATCCACCTGGCTCTGGTCCATCACCCCGGCCTCCACCTGCCGCCGCAGCCCCAACAACTACAATACAACAGATTGATACTTCACTAATTGATCTTGTGAATGCTTTACTTATTGAATACTTTAAATATTAAAGGAAATATGTCCATTGCACAGATTTTGTGAGGAGCACCGATTTGAAGGTCAGCGGCAGTGCATCACTCTTTGAGCAATGTAGGGGTTAAGTACCTTGCTCAATGGCACAACCGGTACAACCTGGATGGTACTTGCGGCTGGCCCGGGATTTGAACCGCCGACATTCCAGGCTACTGGATCGCCTCTACCCTCTGGGGCTACCCACCTCCTCCTCCAAGTGCCTCTTGCTGCGGCCCAGGCTCTTCAGGGAGGCCAGTTGCTCCTTAAGCTCCCCGTTGACCCTCTCCAGCTGGCTGCAGCGAGAAACCTCTTTCTCCAGCTGCTTCGACAGGTCATCCACCTGGGGACAGAGGGTCATTGAGATGACAGTGAGACAACAGTAAGACGAGAGACTGGTGTCGGGTGAAGTTGCCCCTAAATGCTGATCTTTGATCAGTTTAGCATCTTCCAGACTGAAGGTGATCCTAGATCAGTGATCACCAACCGGTCGATCTCCAAGGCATTCCTAGTCGATCACCAAACATTTATGTAAAAAAAAAAGATAAAGCCTTGGGTTCCTATTTATTTAATTAGTCTCGGGCTGTTGGCGGTAGGCGTGTCCGATTCAGCTGCCCTGCATGCCGTGTAGGCAAACTGTTGCCATTTTGAACCATTTGTGTCTGAAGGTACAAACTCTGGCTTCCCACCACTGGCCAATCAGATTACTGCGTCGGCAGTAACGTAACAGGCATAAAAGTAAGCTACAGCAAAGTTGATACTGTGAGATTTTAAAAATGTTTAAACCATGACTAGAGAGAGACTGTCAACGAATACAGCAAAGAGATGCTGTTTGTATGAGTGAGTTCATGTTGAAGTTCTTACTCAATGTCAACACTTTGTATTCAACAAATGAGTGTTTCTACTGTTTCCATTCAGCGCTACAAGAAGCACTGCAGCAGGAATGAATGAGGAGGACAGTGTAGCGATTGGCTTGTGTTGTTGTTGTTAGCAGCTTGGGTCTTTAATATCAAGGGATATTTCACTTTCTCTGTTCATAGGAGTAACACCATGAATTTGTGCATGAGGCAGAAATAATGCGATGCGACTCGAGTTTTGCCATCAGCTGGAAGACGGTGTCCCTTTTTGGTCAGAGTCAGTGGAGGAAAGGACCATCAGCCCAGTAAAATAAAAATAAATAGCAAATGATTGAAATGTATGTTCACTCAGCTGTGCCTTGCAAATAATACAACAACGGATCTATTACCAGTGAAGCTTACCTCAAATTTTTAAAAATATATTTTTTTAAATGGCCCAAACAAAAAATGCATTGGCAGGGCAATTCAAGCAAAGCCAACATGAGGCGATAACGTATTGGGTCTGTAGCTTCCTGCACAAATCTCATTGCTACAGTAATGTTTTCTTGCATAGGCTTACGTTTTTTTTAAGTCATGTTAAAAAAATAATACCAGAGCGGTAGATCTCGGTTTGATCTTGACTCAGAAAAGGTTGGTGACCTCTGCCCTATATATCTACCTAGGGGAGACTTGACCCCGGAGCTGTATGACATACAGGGTTGCATTCATTAGGTACAAAACAGAAGAAAACAACCTGAAACAGAAGAAAACTACCTGGACTTATCTAATAAGAAAGACATTTTTGTTTTACGTTGTAAAACGTTTAAAAAAAGGTTGCCCTAATAAACACGACTCAGGACATTGAAGAACATGATGTGTGAAGGAAAGGTAAGACTTCAAAATAAGAGGAAGATGGCTTGTGTGTGTGTGTGTGTGTGTGTGTGTCAAAACTGAACTAGATGAGCCCTCAACTGTGTCCCAAATGGCACCCTATTCTCTATATAGTAGTGTGGACCTATTCTCTATATAGTAGTGTGGACCTATTCTCTATATAGTAGTGTGGACCTATTCTCTATATAGTAGTGAGGACCTATTCTCTATATAGTAGTGAGGACCTATTCTCTATATAGTAGTGAGGACCTATTCTCTATATAGTAGTGAGGACCTATTCTCTATATAGTAGTGAGGACCTATTCTCTATATAGTAGTGAGGACCTATTCTCTATATAGTAGTGAGGACCTATTCTCTATATAGTAGTGTGGACCTATTCTCTATATAGTAGTGTGGACCTATTCTCTATATAGTAGTGTGGACCTATTCTCTATATAGTAGTGAGGACCTATTCTCTATATAGTAGTGTGGACCTATTCTCTATATAGTAGTGTGGACCTATTCTCTATATAGTAGTGAGGACCTATTCTCTATATAGTAGTGTGGACCTATTCTCTATATAGTAGTGAGGACCTATTCTCTATATAGTAGTGTGGACCTATTCTCTATATAGTAGTGAGGACCTATTCTCTATATAGTAGTGAGGACCTATTCTCTATATAGTAGTGTGGACCTATTCTCTATATAGTAGTGAGGACCTATTCTCTATATAGTAGTGAGGACCTATTCTCTATATAGTAGTGTGGACCTATTCTCTACATAGTAGTGAGGACCTATTCTCTATATAGTAGTGAGGACCTATTCTCTATATAGTAGTGTGGACCTATTCTCTATATAGTAGTGAGGACCTATTCTCTATATAGTAGTGAGGACCTATTCTCTATATAGTAGTGTGGACCTATTCTCTATATAGTAGTGAGGACCTATTCTCTATATAGTAGTGAAGACCTATTCTCTATATAGTAGTGAGGACCTATTCTCTATATAGTAGTGAGGACCTATTCTCTATATAGTAGTGAAGACCTATTCTCTATATAGTAGTGAAGACCTATTCTCTATATAGTAGTGTGGACCTATTCTCTATATAGTAGTGTGGACCTATTCTCTATATAGTAGTGTGGACCTATTCTCTATATAGTAGTGTGGACCTATTCTCTATATAGTAGTGAGGACCTATTCTCTATATAGTAGTGTGGACCTATTCTCTATATAGTAGTGTGGACCTATTCTCTATATAGTAGTGTGGACCTATTCTCTATATAGTAGTGTGGACCTATTCTCTATATAGTAGTGTGGACCTATTCTCTATATAGTAGTGAGGACCTATTCTCTATATAGTAGTGTGGACCTATTCTCTATATAGTAGTGTGGACCTATTCTCTATATAGTAGTGTGGACCTATTCTCTATATAGTAGTGTGGACCTATTCTCTATATAGTAGTGAGGACCTATTCTCTATATAGTAGTGTGGACCTATTCTCTATATAGTAGTGAGGACCTATTCTCTATATAGTAGTGAGGACCTATTCTCTATATAGTAGTGTGGACCTATTCTCTATATAGTAGTGAGGACCTATTCTCTATATAGTAGTGTGGACCTATTCTCTATATAGTAGTGTGGACCTATTCTCTATATAGTAGTGTGGACCTATTCTCTATATAGTAGTGTGGACCTATTCTCTATATAGTAGTGAGGACCTATTCTCTATATAGTAGTGTGGACCTATTCTCTATATAGTAGTGAGGACCTATTCTCTATATAGTAGTGAGGACCTATTCTCTATATAGTAGTGAGGACCTATTCTCTATATAGTAGTGAGGACCTATTCTCTATATAGTAGTGAGGACCTATTCTCTATATAGTAGTGTGGACCTATTCTCTATATAGTAGTGTGGACCTATTCTCTATATAGTAGTGAGGACCTATTCTCTATATAGTAGTGAGGACCTATTCTCTATATAGTAGTGAGGACCTATTCTCTACATAGTAGTGAGGACCTATTCTCTACATAGTAGTGAGGACCTATTCTCTATATAGTAGTGTGGACCTATTCTCTATATAGTAGTGAGGACCTATTCTCTATATAGTAGTGAGGACCTATTCTCTATATAGTAGTGAGGACCTATTCTCTATATAGTAGTGTGGACCTATTCTCTACATAGTAGTGAGGACCTATTCTCTATATAGTAGTGAGGACCTATTCTCTATATAGTAGTGAGGACCTATTCTCTATATAGTAGTGAGGACCTATTCTCTATATAGTAGTGAGGACCTATTCTCTATATAGTAGTGAGGACCTATTCTCTATATAGTAGTGAGGACCTATTCTCTATATAGTAGTGAGGACCTATTCTCTACATAGTAGTGTGGACCTATTCTCTATATAGTAGTGAGGACCTATTCTCTATATAGTAGTGTGGACCTATTCTCTACATAGTAGTGAGGACCTATTCTCTATATAGTAGTGAGGACCTATTCTCTACATAGTAGTGAGGACCTATTCTCTATATAGTAGTGAGGACCTATTCTCTATATAGTAGTGAGGACCTATTCTCTATATAGTAGTGAGGACCTATTCTCTATATAGTAGTGAGGACCTATTCTCTATATAGTAGTGTGGACCTATTCTCTATATAGTAGTGTGGACCTATTCTCTATATAGTAGTGAGGACCTATTCTCTATATAGTAGTGAGGACCTATTCTCTATATAGTAGTGAGGACCTATTCTCTATATAGTAGTGTGGACCTATTCTCTATATAGTAGTGAGGACCTATTCTCTATATAGTAGTGAGGACCTATTCTCTATATAGTACAATAGCACTTTACAATTATGTCCATTGCTCACATTTCCGGATTAGAGTCAACAGCGTCTTTGGAAGTGAAATAGTAGAGCACTTTGTAGGGAATAGGATGCCATTCGGTACGTATCCTTGGTTTCAGGATCAATTGGGCGTAGTACCTTGTCCTTCATCCTGCCGACGGCAGCCTCGGTCTGTCTGTAGCCCATCTCCCCTCTCATGCTGCTCATGGGTGATACAAACTCAGCCCCGGCACTGTCCTGCTCCCGCAGCTTCTTCTTAGCCGTCTTCACCAGGGTCCGCAGCCTGTACAACACAACATCCCACAAAGACACAGACACACACACATTTCCGTTTAGGGGTGGCAGGTAGCCCTAGCGGTTAGAGTGTTGGGCCAGTAACCGAAAGGTCGCTGGTTCGAATACCCGAGCTGACAAGGTGAAAAAGCTTTCGATGTATAATTTGCTCCAGGGGCTGACCCTGTAGGTAGGCAGTCATTGTAAATAAGAATTTGTTTTTAACTGACTAGCCTAGTTAAATAAAGGTTCAATAAAAATAATGTTAATGACAGATGGGTCGTTCCATCAACTGGGTGTAACTATAATTTTTATAAAAAATGTGTTTCACTTATTTATGACTGTTAAAATTAACACATGTTCAACTTAATAAAAAAAACATGTTTTCCCCATCTCTAAAAACATTACTATACTATTAAGAGCCAAGTAAAGTAACAGGATTGACGATTTCATCTTAAAATCAGCCATAAATCCCCTTGTGACGGGGAATGGACGTTTGTTGTGTGCAACAGCAGGGAGGGACAACTGAATGAAAACATTTCTAGCCTGTAACAGGGTTGACATTATGCTCGACCCACTCCGTTTCTCAACAGAAAATGGCCAAAAAGATTAGAACCAGCTCACCTACTTCTAGGGTTTGACTATTCTTGAAAAAAAATTAAAAGAAAAATAAATTTAAGGAATAGTTTCACCGTATTAAATAGATAATAATAGTCAGAAAGGACAGTCAATGCTTTACAATGATAGTGAAAACTTGGAGAAAGGTTGGGGTTGAGTAGGTTACACAGAGGGATTATTTATTCATATTAAATATTTAATTTTCCATGTGGTCTATATTAAAAATGGGCACTAAATGTAATAACAGGCTTTTAAAATTCAATATTATTGCACAATTTCTACTTAGAATATCAGAAGGCACTCATTTCGTGGAACGACCCCAGATGCACTACATCAGTCTGACTGATCGAACACAGACAGACACATCACACCAATGACAGAAACACACATCTAACTCACGCAACCTATCCATAGACACAACAAGACACATCTAACCCATAAACACACCAATTAATACTATAAGGCTTAGGCTAACTCACAACACAAACCCATACACACAAATGAGTCACATCTAACACACCCACAGAGAGGGTCACCAGACCAAAGGTTGGTGAAGCCGGGGGGTGAGTGCTGGGTCTGCTACTACTGAGGTTGCTCTGCCGTCGTGAGGGGTGTGCAGTGAATAAGGGAGGTTGGACTGTCACCTGTACATTTCTTTCTGTAGTTCTGTATTTCTCTTCATCTCCTGGTCCAGTCTGGTGTCCACAGACTTCTTCTGCTCCGCTATCTTCCTGGCCTTCTTCTTCTCCAGCTCCATCTGGACAAACAGGTGTGTTTCGTTAGGTAAATTAGTCTACACCCTTTTTTCTCCCCAATTTCAATTGTCTCACTGCTGCAACCCAACGGGCTCGGGAGGCAAAGGCCGAGTAATGCTTCCTCGGAAACGTGACCCTTCTTTACACCCGCCCGCTTAACCCGGAAGCCAGCCACACCAATGTGTCGGAAGAAACACCGTTCAACTGACGACAGAGGTCAGCCTGCAGGCGCCCGGACCGCCACAAGGTGTCGCTAGAGCGCGATGAGCCAAGTAAAGCCCCCACGGCTAAACCCTCCCCTATTGGCTGGGCCAATTGTGCGCCGCCCTATGAGACTCCCGATTAAGGCCGGTTGAGATACAGCCCGGGATCGAATCCAGGCCTTAGACCACTGCGCCACTCGGGAGGCCCCACGGGATGGGTTTTCAATACCGTTGAAACAATTTCTTTGACTTTAATACATTTTAATATTAGTAGCTACTTCAGTAAATACCTGCAGTCAACTTGTGCAATACTTTAGGAGATAATGAACATTGCATTCTTAATTTCACCCGTCACATTATTATTAAGCTTACGGTAGTCCTCAGTCACGTGTCAAACGCTGTTTGTTTACAAGGACACAACGACGAGAGACCGGAGCCTTGGGAGTCAATCACTGATGTGCAGCATGCGCCTGGTAACAGCAAAGAATCCCCTCCTGGATCAATAGCCTTGCTAACTAATATTTGTTTTGTGCATGCAGAAAACTGAGTAGCACTTTTGAGTTACGTGTATAGTTTAGGTAAGAAACTGTACAAAATGTTCGGACAGCAATTGTTAGCATTTAGTTAGCATTCTCTATGAGACTTTACATGTACTTGTTAGCATTGCTAACCTTCGGATTACAGAGTATCAGTGTGGTTTGAAAACAGAGCCGTGGTGTTCATTGCCGGCCGGTATTACCGGATATCCCAGTACGGCACAAGGTCGGTATGAAGGTATGACAATATGGATACCGCCAAAGTCTCCACCTCATGCCAAAATGTGTAGAATTGCAGGAAATTAACTCTAAAACATCAAATATTTCTCTTCACTGTGTTTTGCTCGCAAGGTGTGGGGGAACGGAATGTAGCTTTGGGCCCTCCCAAAAGGCTAGGGCTGGCTCTGACTGCATATGTGGGTATGGATGTGGGTACGCGGACCCTCGAGCCACTGCGGCCCCTCATGATGTGTTCCGCACCCCAATCAAAATTGCCCATCCCACGATTAGAGGAACGAATCGATGAAATTCGATACACTAACATTTGCTTCACAAACACATTAATTTTTCTATTAAAATCTGCTGCTGATGGAGCTCATGAGCTTGGCCTCTCGGAGCTTACGTGTGTGCGCATGTCAATTCCGGATGTAACAAAATGGACAATTTTGCTTAACGTTTAAACTGCCATTTTCTTTATGGGGTTTCTGTAAAAATATATAACAAAATAAAAATACATCTATGACAATTCACCATGCAGAATTATGGTTTTAAGTATGTATGACCGCTAGGGCCAGACAGTTAAGTTATATCCACCGCAGGGTTTCAATTTTTTCATATATAGACACCGCATGTGTTTTAATAAAACTATACGCATTGAGCTTGTCTGATGCTTAAAGATGAACGTACTTTGGTGCGAAAAGTGAAAATCAATCCCAGAACAACAGCAAAGGACCTTGAAGATGCTGGAGGAAACAGGTACAAAAGTGTCTACGGTTTGGAGAAATGTCCTCTGGTCTGATGAAACAAAAATAGAACTGTTTGGCCATAATGACCATCGTTATGTTTGGAGGAAAAATGGGGAGGCTTGCAAGCCGAAGAACACCATCCCAACTGTGAAGCACGGGGGTGGCAGCATCATGTTGTGGGGGTGCTTTGCTGCAGGAGGGACTGGTGCACTTCACAAAATAGATGGCATCATGAGGAAGGAAAATTATGTGGATATATTGAAGCAACATTTCAAGACATCAGTCAGGAAGTTAAAGCTTGGTCGCAAATGGGTCTTCCAAATGGACAATGACCCCAAGCATACTTCCAAAGTTGTGGCAAAATGGCTTAATGTAGATCAGAAATTATAAATTAATTTAACTGACAATGTACTACTGGTGATATTCTGTATGTAATGGCGGGAGAGAACACATTCTGGAGAGAGAAGTGCATTACCTAGTTAAATAAAGGTTAAATAAAATAAAAAAAAGCATTCATTCTTTTTGCGCTTCATGGAACAGTGCAGAGCTGCTGTCAAGGAAGTGAGTTTGTGTTTATACAGGATGTACCACCCCCACCTACCATCACCCAATCATGTCAATGCGGAGCTATACAGAGCCCTCCGCATTGTTACAAAAATTGGGAGGCACATGGCGTTGGGCTAATAACCAAAAGGTCACTGGTTCGAATACCCGAGCCGACAAGGTGAAAAACCTGTCGATGTGTCCTCGAGCAAGGCACTTAACCCTAATTTGCTCCAGCGGCTGACCCTGTAGGTAGGCATTGGGAAGGTAATTTGAGCAAAACATTTTAGTGAACCGGCGATTCATAATGTTTGAATACATTTTCTGACAGATGCATGCACCATTTGGATTGGTTTGGGGGAGACACACAGACCAATTCAAAGCTTAAACATTTTAACCAGGGACCAATGTGAATCCCTGTGGTAGATACCTTTATGTGTCTCTGTCTATACGGCCTGTTAAGTAAGACTGAAGTATTGACGTTAGAATAAATAAAACATTCACTATAACTCCAATTTAGAGATAAAATGGGGATTGTTTCTGAACAGAGCCATAGTTTAGTTAGGCAGTGCTGTTTATGTTCACAGGTGAGGTGTTAAATGGCCAGCTGTGCGTGCGTGTGCCAGTGGTCGTCTTGATTGGTCACCTGGCTGCTGAGCTCTCCTTTCTCCTTCTCCAGCTCGGCCAGGCGCAGACCCAGCTTGGAACGGCTCTTCAGCTCCTCCTCCCACAGAGCATGGGAGTCCTGGGCGTTATGGGACAGCATGCTTTGCTTCTGCACCTGAGGGTAGAGGGTTACGTTACTAGCCAAATGTTAGTGGTCCATCTCATGACTAAAAAAACGTTTAAAAACTCTCTCTTCCAGTCTCTGAATTCATAAAGCTGAACTGGTATTATATATTGCGCGGCATCTGACATATTGAGTTAATATTTTTACAAGTACAAAATGTAAACAGAACAAGTATAAAAGTAATCAAACAACCTCCTGACTGAGCTGGTCCTCCAGGGTCATCTTGCTGCACTGCAGGCCAGTCACCAAGTCCTCCAGACGGTTCCTGACCTGAGGGTTGAAGAGTGGACAAGTGATGTGGCGCCTCCACCAAATAGGACAGGATCAACTTTATAGTCCCAGAGGAATAAGCAATCCCGAAAACACCCAAGGAAAAAACTCTAAAGGACGTAACACCATGCAGCTTTAGATAGAAACAAAAAAATGGGTCCCAAACCACACACCAAGATGATATACCGTTATAGGGAGAAAGATCTCCGACTTGCAGAGAGACCACCACCAATCAAAAACAACCCAACCCAACCAGAAGAAAACTCACAAGACATTTATGAAAACAACTCTTTGATGCAATGTCTTTGAATTTCTGGTGTAGAAATATTAATGCCAAAAGGGCCCGATCAAAACTAAAGGCAGTGGCTAAAGTGTAGGGAGGCTTGATAATTTATTTATTTGTCCATTCGAGGGGAACTTTCTTCAGAGAAGAGAATTAAACGCAAAGAAATGTCTACAGCTACTACGTCTAAAATACCAACCCCTCTTCCTGCTGCGGAGTCAGACGGCTGTGAAGAGATTGAATACCTTTAAAGTCAATATTCATTTAATTACAACTAATTTACCCTTACATCTCCCGTATAACAGTAACTCGTCTAGTCAATTATAATTTCATGACATCGCATTTGTAAGACCACAAAAAGATGGCGTGGGTTTATAAAGATTAAAATCAGCACTAAAGTATAGTTCTGCAAAGTTACTCAATGTTTCTTTACCTTTCAAGGAATACATACATTCTCTGAAATATCCCTTTACCATGGCATCTTATATCTGACTCACCGTGGCAGAGTCTTGGACTCCTTTCTGAAGTGACTCGATCCGGTTGGCCTGCTGCTTTGCTGCTGCCTCCAGCCTGGCATTCTCAATCTCCAATCTGCAGTCACACAACATTCATACTAAAGTCACAAAGTTCACATTCCTACAGTATGTAGTCATACTTTTGTGTGTGTGTGTGTGTGTGTGTGTGTGTGTGTGTGTGTGTGTGTGTGTGTGTGTACCTCTGCACGGCCTCCTCCAGCTGTTTAATGGTGGTATCTGAGCCTGCAAAGGCAGACAGCACCTCCTGCAGTTTCTGGGAGGCGGCGACCACCTCTCGCTCCTTCTCATCCAGAGTGCTCTTCAGAGCGTTGACGTGCCGCTCCGCCTGCATGTATTGGTCCTCGCTCTCCTCCAGCTGTGAGGTAGCAAGTACACAGATAGAAATGTAATACAGTACTATTCTACATGACAGAAAATCACATTTGTTCTGCACAATATATTTCTATTTGAACATTCAGATAGAAATTAAACAAATAGAGATGGCATGACTCCCTATTATATTATGTGTCATATCTATTCTATACATTTCTATTTG
This sequence comes from Thymallus thymallus, assembly GCA_023634145.1. Lineage (NCBI taxonomy): Eukaryota > Metazoa > Chordata > Actinopteri > Salmoniformes > Salmonidae > Thymallus > Thymallus thymallus. The sequence goes on along the minus strand of CM042413.1, from coordinate 2,758,429 downwards.
AACATTCTGTAACGTCGCACCCGCCTGAACAGGCCCGAGGTAAAGCGGTCATACGGCGGTCTTCTCAGGTCACTAGCGTCACTGTGGCCATCTCCTAACCTATACATTGAACCATAGTTCTTACCGCAACCCTAATCTGGTCAGTAGCCAGCTGTACACAAAAAAATCCAACTTGCCTAGTGAGCAGTCTAATCTAAGCCAGGTTAAGCAGCTTGATTGATGCTACAGTATCCACCACCAGTCTATATTAGAGAGACTGTAGACACCATAACCTGCCAGAGAGGCACTGTTCAACTCCTACCAATATGGCTCCTTTAGAAATAGAATTACTAGAAATCATTAAACTTGAATGGGGATGTCCGTTCTAGTTAGTCTACTTCTACAATGCTTCCAACCTTCCTTCTCCGGTGTGACGTTTCCCCTGATCTAGGATCATCTTCCCGTCCCCTGATCCCAACCTGAACAATTCGCAGGGTAAATGCAAAACTGATCCCAGATCAACGTCTAGGGGCAATTTCACCCTACTCCTCCCACCTTCCCCTTAAGGCGCTCCATGTCCTTGAGCAGTCGTGCCTTCTCCTCCTCCAGGTCATTGCGGTAGCGTGTGTTCACCTCCAGGGAAGCCTCGCACATCGACAGCTTTTTCAGCGAGTCGGCGAGATCTTGCTGCAGCTGCCTCAAACCGGTCTGTGGACCATGAAAAAGTAAGAGCGGTAGAACATTTTTTTGTTAAACAGAGAGAGACTGAACTCTTCCGGGCTGGTAGAGAGCGAGCGCGGGGAGGTAATTAAGACAAGCTAATCCTCTTATGTAGTAGAAAAGGGCAGGACGGGAAGCGTCAGAATGGCTACACTAGTAGAGCATCAGAAGGTGATCTTCTTGACTTGCAGCTATCGCTGCCTAAAATTAGCTTCTGTTTGTAGTGGCTGTTATAGAGGTGACATGATTCCTTAATCTACATGTCAGAGGCATGTTTGTTCTACATGAGATATTTCTATCTGTACGTTCCACAGCATAGTGCCCTGCTGAATGCTACCCTGTTCTCTAACCTGGGCCCTGTTCAAATTCTTTCAAACTTTCTTGAAGTGACAATGAAGTAAGGATGCATTTTTTAGGGCTCAACCTCAAAGCGTCTTTCTGTGATTCCTTGAATCCTATCTCCATACATCCTTCTCTCTCCCATTCTTCTTCTCCAATACCTTTTTGATATGAGGAGCGAGGATGTGAGGAACCCAGGAAAGATCAACTGAGAAACAGCCTTTGTTCTACATTATATATGTTTAAACTGTTCCACAACATCGTGCCTTGCTGAATGCACCCCACCCCTATATCACACCTCTCTGTCGTTCTTCTCCTCCTCCAGCTTGTAGACCTGGTCGCGGAGGTCGGCGGCCTTGGTGGCCAGCTCCTTGCTCCTCTCCTCCACCAGCTGCACGCGCTCCTCACCGTCCGAGCGCAGCTTTGCCAGCAGGTCGGCAAAGCGCTCCTGGGCGTCAGTCACCGCCTTCTCTTTCGCCATCCCTTTGAATTGAATAAACTTTTTGAATCCCATGGCACTCATGGTAAGAGTAGTGGCTACATTCCAAACCCAACCTGGTGTCATTTTTTCATCATGGCCACATAATAAATCCCACTCATTCATAATTGGCATAAATCTCTCCTCAACTCCCCACCATGCTAGCTGTGTGTAGTTCTGGCACAAATGGATGCCTTACATCACCAAAGTGGGATCCACATATTGGTGCTGGATGTGTCACCAGCATAGTCAACATACAGCAGTATAAACAATAGTAGCTTCAGAAAGTATACACACCCCTTGACTTATTCCACACTCCAAATGGGGGGGGGGAATTACACCTGTGAGTCTTTCTGGGTAAGTCTCAAAGAGTTTTCCCACACCTGGATTGTGCCACAGATTTGTCAAGTAGATTTAAGTCAAAAATGTAACTAGGCCGACATTCACCGTCTTCTTGGTAAGCAGCTCCAGTGTATATCTGGCCTTGTGTTTTAGGGTTACTGTCCTGCTGAAAGTTGAATTCATCTCCCAGTGTCTGATGGAAAACAGACTGAACCAGGTTTTCCTCTAGGATTTTGCTGTGCTTAGCTCCATCGTGTTTCTTTTTTATTCTGAAAAACTCCAGTATTTAACGATTACAACCCGTGACATGAGACAGCCACCACTATGCTTGAAAATATGGAGTGGTACTCAGTAGTGTTGAATTTGCCCCAAACATAAGACTTTGTATTCAGGACAAAAAGGGAATTGCTTTGCCACATTTTTTGCAGTATAACTTTAGTGCCTTGTTGCAAACAGGATGCATGTTTTGGAATATTTGTATTCTGTACAGGCTTCCTTTTCACTTTGTCAATTAGGTTAGTATTGTGGAGTTACTACAATGTTGTTGATCCATCCATAGTTCTCCTATCACAACCATTAAACTGTTTTAAAGTCAACATTGGCCACATGGTGAAATCCATGAGCAGTTTCTTCCTCTCAGGCTGTAACAACAAAATGTGGAAAAAGTAAAGGGCTGTGAATACTTTCTGAAGGCACTTAGCGTCAGAGAACTGATGAAAAAAGTACAATACATTCTGTAGCCAATAGATTCAATAGGATAAGCTAGAAGAACAAGGGGACTGTACAGGACCTCAGCTCATATAATGTAACCAGTACAGTAGCAAAGTGCAGGTACGTAACTTCATTATAGCACTACTGGGATAATATCCATTAAAAAGCAAGGGAACTATACAATACAATACAATATCAACACATTCTACAAAGTCAGTGGTGTCATGTCAGCTAGCGGTTGGCAGAACGATGTCTGGACCTTTGTCTCCCACTCATGAAAATCAAGACACGGGCTGAGGCGGGCAAGAGAGATCAGGGAGTTTAACAATAATAAGTCTATTCAAAATGGTTGGTCTTAAGCTAGGGGACAGCGACTGCTCATGGACCCGAAACACCTTAGGAACCACCTAAAATATGTTAAAAAAGCCTGCAATTGCACCTTTGTTCTGGGCCTCCTCCAGCTGTTGTCTCAGCAGCATGGCCTCGCTCTGTACCGCCGTCAGCCTCTCCTGCAGCGCCTCCTGTCGGGCGCACACTCTCCCAGCCTGCTCCCTCTCCGCTTGTAGAGCTGCCTCAAGCTCCTTCACCCGCCCCCCAGCTTGCTCCTTGTCCCTCTGCAGCACGGCGAGCACATGCTCCATCTCGGCAAGAGACATCGTGACGCGGTGCACCTCGTTTTCGAGGCCGTTTGCGCGTGACTCTGCCTTGGCGAGTTGCTGCGACAGCCCGCCAACCGTCTCGCGTTTGTTCGCTGCCTCTCCCGTAAGCTTGTCCTGAGCGCGCTGGTGCACCTCACGCTCGCGTTGAAGAGCCCTTTCTGCGTCGGCGCGTTCCGCCTGGCATCTCTCTGCCTCCTGAAGAGCGCCGGTCAGCCGCATCCTCGCCGACTCACTTTCGGTTTCCAGCTGCTCCCTCGCCTGGCGCTCATGCTCCAGCCGTGTGGAAGCCACAGCAAGCTCTGCCTTGACGGTGGTCAGCTGGCTGGTGTACTGGTAGACCGTCTGGGCCAGCGCCTCCTCGTTGAGTTTGAGGTCGCGCCGGGCATCCTCTAGGCGCTCCCTCAACAACTCGCTCTCCTCAGAGAGGCGGGACTCCTCTTGGCGACTGTGGGAGCGGGAGCGCTCCAGCTCCGCTCTCAGGGAGCTCAGCTCGTCCTGGAGCACCGAGCCCTGCTGCAGCAGATCCCTCTCTCGGTCGGTGGCCTCAGTCAACTGGGACAGGGCCTGACAAGCGAGCACACAACAGCAGCAGAGGTCACACTTAGCACACTCAGTATCACTTTCAATGGCGAACATGCATAAAGACTGCAGAATTCAGATATTACATTGTTTTTAGCACTATCCACTGAGCAATGTGCAAATAAATCAGCACCATCTACTTTTTTTAAATTGCCAGCTTCTTGAAGCTAAAATTGGGATCATGTATACGCTAATGACAAGAGTAACGGAGAGCAATGTACAATACGGAGAACTTGGCCTCCATCTTTATGCACCTCTGCTATTAGAGACGGACCGATAAATCATTTGACTGATATTGTTGGCCGATATTAGCCTTTCATCAAAATATTTGTATTGGTATTATAAACATAGCATGGACAAATAAGTCTGCTCTTTTGCGGTCATTTCTAAAACGTTTCAATGGTTACCTGAAGAGGGCACTCTACGAGCTGCTCAATGAACGTCATTCAGCCCTAGGTCACAACGTGAGACCTGACGGCATCCCTAGCTGTGTCCTCAGCATGCACAGACCAGCTGTCTGGAGTGTTTAAGGACAAATTCAATCTCTTTCTTGTACCCAAGAAAGCAAAGGTAACTGAACTAAATGACTATTGGCCCGAAGCACTCACTTCTGTCATCATGAAGTGCTTTAAGAGACTAGTTAAGGATCATATCACCTCTACCTTACCTGACACCCCAGACCCTAGGGTTGCACATTTTGGGGAATATTCAGAGGTGTACTTTCCGTGGGAATTAACAGGAATATATGTAAATTAATATTAATACCATTTAAATGTAGATGTTTTTTGCATTGGATATATTTACCATATCATATGGAGACAGAAACATAAACCTTTTACCTCATCATAAGTAGACATAATTGCAAATGATTAAATCCTTCCAATAGAAATAAAAAATAATAATTAAATGAGTTGACTCTTCACATGGGATGATTTCACTGAACAACAAAAGAAAGGGAATATTGAATGATCCCCAATGATCCATCACATCTCCCAAAAACATTTTCAACATACAGTTGAAGTAGGAAGTTTACATACACTTATAGGATGAAGTCATTAAAACTCATTTGTCAACCACTCCACAGGTTTCATGTTAACAAACTATAGTTTTGGCAAGTCAGTTAGGACATCTACTTTGTGCATGACACAAGTAATTCTTCCAACAATTGTTTACAGACAGACTATTTCACTTATAATTCACCATATCACAATTCCAGTGGGTCAGAAGTTTACATACACTAAGTTGACTGTGCCTTTAAACAGCTTGAAAAAGTCCAGTAAACACAGGACCTTCTAATAACAGCTTGTTCTCGGTTTTCCCCTCCCCACTCAGACCGCTCCCAGACAGTCAAAATAGTTTGGCTAAAAAGATATTATAGTCCATTTTTATGGAAATCTATTACAGTAAATTACGTAACTGTTACCCAGAAATGATTTGATATAAAAACAGCTGCATTGGGCCTTTGGAGTCCACTCCATTTCCACTAAAAAACAATATATCGGTAATGTGTGACTTTTCCCTTCCTAAAATTGGTAACGGTATCGAACCCAAAAATCCCATATCGGTCTGGGTCAACTTTCAAATGTATGATGCCACTGATACTCAGACTTGACAGCAGCAAGGATTACTCAGCAAACAGTTTTTAAACAGAATCTCCGTTAAGCTTTTCTGTACGGTAGATGTATTTTTTTTTATTTGACCTTTATTTAACTAGGCAAGTCAGTTAAGAACAAGTTCTTATTTACAATGACGGCCTACACCGGCCAAACTCTGGACGACGCTGGGCCAATTGTGCGCCGCCCTATGGGACTCCCAATCCCTGCCAGTATCGATACAGTCTCGATTCGAACCAGGGTCTGCAGTGACGCCATCAGCACTGAGATGCAGTGTCTTAGGCCACTTGGGAGCCCAAATGTATGATGCCATTTACAGACAAAACATCTGTATTGCCAGGGTTGGTCAACTGCCTTCGTGAAGACTAAAGGTCTTTCTAAATTTGTTTTTAAAAATATTTCCTCTCCTCATTTTCTCACCTTGTCTGTACTGACTGGAAAAGATTTGACAGATGAAAACTATTTAGTGGAAGCTCATTATTAGGCAGGTTTTAAAATCGTAATTTTATTCAGATCAGTGCAACTAAACTAAGGAGAAGTGATATTACGTGTTTCTAGAGGGCCTCATCTAAGGAATGTGTTGGCTAAGTTTGTAACCAAGAGAGAAACCTTTACATAGAATGTAGATCTTAAGCACTTTATGTCATTGGAGACACCAGACAGGCTAGGATAGAATATACTGGGAACTCTGCTGATGGAAGCATGCTGAAGTATGACCTTCTATGTCTCACTCGTTAGATAAAAGCTTCACGATGTGTGTGGTTCAATGTTCGGGTGACAACGTTGCCGAATCTCAGATTTGAATAAATAATTGTCTGTAATCTCCAACTATTGTTCCTCCTTGCATCCTGATTCGTCAATAGCAGAGAAATCATCATTACAAGAGGCTAGGATGGATTTTAAGTAAATTGAGAAAAAGTCAAATGGGGAGGTCAGGGTTGGGGTCACTGTGAATTGAAAGTTCAGGAAGTAAACTAATTCCAATTAAATAATGGAAAAATTACTTCTCAATAAACCGAAAAAGACAAAGCTACTTATTTCAAAAGTGTTGTCATTTTTAAAAACTTCCTGAATAGACTGAATTTACCCCTCCTCTGGGAGGAGTCTGTTACCTCATTACTCTTGCTGGTGGTCCTTCTGTTCTCCTCCTCCATCTCCTGCTGCTTGCGGAGGTGATTGTTGAGGAGGGTCTCCGACAGAGCTCGGGCAACTCGCTCCTGGGTCAGGTGCCTCTGGGTCTCGCTGCGGTCCTCCTCCAACTACGGGATGACACACACACACACACACACAGGCAGGTAGCCTGGTGGGTAGGAGCACAGGGCCAGGAACCAAAAGGTTGCTGGATCAAATGTCCGAGCTGACAAGGAAAAAAATCTATTGTTCTGCCCCTGAGCAAGGTAGTTAACCCACTGTTCCCCAGGCACCGATGACGTGGATGTTGATTAAGGCTCCCTGCACCTCTCTGATTCAGAGGTTGGGTTAAATACGGAAGACACATTTCAGTTGAATGCATTCAGTTGTACAACCGACGAGGTATCCACCTTTCCTTACATTCATACTCATTCACATACATAAATGCCCAACAGCCTGAGAAAGAGGGAGGAAGGTTGTAGACTACTAGACGTTGTAGACCAGTCCTGTAGGTCAGGGGTCATCCACAAAATACAACATATCAGTCTAATCAATGTATAAATCATTATGTTATTGGAGGGCTGAGAGAAAGAGAGTGACAGACAGAGACTGAGAGCATTCTACCTGTTTCATATTGTTAAGGATGGCCCTCATCTCCAGCTCTAGGTTCCTCATGGCCAACTCCACCTTGTGCTTCTCCTCCGACTCGGCCCGCAGCTCCTCCTCCTTCCTCCGCAGCATCTCCCGCGTCTTGTCGTACAGCATGGAGGCGTTCCGGTGCTCCTCCTGCTTCTGCTTCAGCTGGAACCTACAGCACACAGGGCAGAGAGATGGAACACAGAGAGCGCAGAGGGTCACATCAACACTTCGTGTGTTAGCAGAGACAGAGAGTGAGAGGAGAGATGGTAAAAATGAAAAGGGAGAGAGAGATGTGAAAGAGCAGAAAAATATGAAATGTTCATTGTCTCACAGAACGACAAAAAATAACTCAACTCTTTGGAAAACTTACTTAAGGTTGTTGAGGTCTGTGTCCAGCTCCAGCTGCCGGTGATCCAGGGCCTGCTTGCCGTCCCGGCTTTCCTCCAGGGAGGCCCTCAGCTCGCACCGCTCAGCCTCCAGCTGGCTCACCTTGTCAGACAGGCGTGCATGGCGGCCCCGCTCCCTCTGGATGGTGCGCTCATACTCGTGGAACATGTTCTGGAGCTTCACGATGCTCACAGAGTCTGAGAGGACAGAGGGTTGGGAGGGTTAGAGGTCTTCCTCAATTCATCTTTCCTGGATTCCTCACCTCCTCAAAATGCTTTGGAGATAAATGTTAAAAGGGGAGGGACCTTTGATCTTCTCTTCAAATACTAAGGGGGCAAGGAGATAGAAAGCAAGGAATGATGAAAAGACTGTTTGAAATAGAGCCTAGGATACCAAGGCTACATTGTGGTTCTATGACATTAGCTGATATTATCTACAGAGATGGATTTAGACATACCTGTGTTACAGCAATTTAGATACTGTACTACCTCCAAACATAGACTTGAGTCCCCAATCATCCCAAACAAGACTTGGTTAAAGTAGTAGATTTTGGGCCATGTAGAATAAAGAGCCATGTACCTAAAGTGGCAGAGTCGAGCTGTTTGATGAGAAAAGAGGCGTGACGGTAGCCAGAGTTGGGGTCTTCGAGGTCAGATGTGGCCGTGTCCGATGACTGTGTGAGCTCATCAAAGTCCTCCGCCATCTCCATCTCGCCAGCAGTCTGAGGTTGGGGCAGCAATATAAAACAGATCAGAGATTTACACTACATACTAACTTTTACACATGGATAGTGTATGTTTGAGGGCCGTTTGTGAATTTCAACTAAACCGATGACATTTTCTTAAAGGGACACTGCACTCCAAAATCAACATTGTCAGATGTTTTCAGACCTCAAAAGTCCACATGCCAAGCAATCAGATGCGAACTGAGGGGATTGACATGAAAACTCTCAAGTCTCTAAAATTGATTGTGTAAATCAATGGAGTCACTTAAAGTAACATAAAAAAATCGCACATTTATTGGAAATGAAATGCTGAAATTTTTTATCCGAGTAAATACATGTTAGAACCACCTTTGGCAGCGATTACAGCTGTGAATCTTTCTGGTTAAGTCTCTAAGAGCTTTGCACATCTGGATTGTACAATATTTGCCCCTTATTCTTTTCAGAATTCTTCAAGCTCTGCCAAATTTGTTGTTGCTCATTGCTAAACAACAATTGCCATACATTTTCAAGCAGAATTAAGTCAAAATTGTAACTCGGACAATCAGGAACATTCACTGTCTTCTTGGTAGGCAAATCCAGCGTAGATTTGGCCTTGTGTTTTAGGATATTGTCCTGCTGAAAGGTGAATTAACCAACGTCTGATGGAAAACAGACAACCGCTTAACATGGAAGAAGCCACTGCTCCAAAAACCGCCATAAAAAAGACAGACTACGGTTTGCAACTGCACATGGGGCAAAGGTTGTACTTTTTGGAGAAATGTCCTCTGGTCTGATGAAACAAAAGTAGAACTGTTTGGAGGAAAAAGGGGGAGGCATGCAAGCCGAAGAACACCATCCAAACCGTGAAGCACGGGGGTGGCAGCATCATGTTGTGGGGAACGCTTTGCTGCAGGAGGGACTGGTGCACTTCACAAAATAGAAGACATCATGAGGAAGGAAAATTATGTGGATATATTGATGCAACATCTCAAGACATCAGTCAGGAAGTTAAAGCTTGGTCGCAAATGGGTCTTCCAAATGGACAATGACCCCAAACATACTTCCAAAGTTGTGGCAAAATGGCTTAAGGACAACAAAGTTAAGGTATTGGAGTGGCCATCACAAAGCCCTGACCTCAATCCTATAGAAACTTTGTAGGCAGAACTGAAAAAAGCGTGAGCGAGCAAGGAGGCCTACAAACCTGACTCAGTTACACCTGTTCTGTCTGGAGGAATGGGCCAAAATTGATTAAAATGTATTATTATTTATTAACTTATTGTGGGAAGCTTGTGGAAGGCTACCCGAAACGTTTGGCCCAAGTTAAACAATTTAAAGGCAATGCTACCAAATACTAATTGATTGTATGTAAACTTCTGACCCACTGGGAAGGTGATGAAAGAAATAAAAGATGAAATAAATAATTCTCTACTATTATTCTGACATTTCACATTCTTAAAATAAAGTGGTGATCCTAACTGAGCTAAGACAGGGAATGTTTACTAGGATTAAATGTCAGAAATTGTGAAAAAACAGTTTAAATGTATTTGGCTAAGATGTATGTAAACTTCAGACTTCAACTGTATATGTGGGGAACAGAGATGAGGTAGTTATTCAAAAAACATGGTAAACACTATTATTGCACACAGAGTGAGTCCACACAATTTATTATATGACTTGTTAAGCAAATATTTACTCCTGAACTTATTTAGGCTTGCCATAAAAAAGGTCTTGAATACTTATTGACTCAAGACATTTCAGCTTTTCATTTTTAATTAATTGGTCAAATTAATTAAAAAGTTCTGTAGCAAAATCACTGAATGTTACCGACGTAAGCAAAATGCTTTGGTAAGAGGAAGGCAATGTCGGTGTCAGTAATTTTTGGTTAATCGTCCCAGCTCTAGTGAGCTATCCCTTTAATGGAAAATATAAACACTGCAAATCTGTCATTATATATTTTACATTCATTCTGTACTGTGGCCTATAGCGCTACTAAACAATCTTTGATTTTGGAGTGTAATGTCCCTTTAAAAATATAAAAATAAGATCAACAACCCAAATGAAAAGCAACTACGTCAGGAGTTTACCTTGTCCTTCCAATGCCACGCAGAGAGAGACCTGACAACGACAAACAAACAGAAGAGCGGGAAATATTATTTTGGAAAACGCCACTAACACCCGTTCCCCAAGCTCTGTGCAAGGGTGCCGACGAGCAGCGCAACTTATTTCGTAGAAGCGTGATGCAGTGTACCTTTCAAAATGAGTAGTTCAAGACTACGACATGCAACATATTTGAAAGCAGAAAATAGAGAAAAGTCCAGATCATATCCCACCACCAATCATTGAACTGTCAGAGGTAGTGACATCATCAGTAAAGTAAAATGGCATACTGCATATATACCTTCCATCATCGTCCGACACTTCACTTAAAGTACTATCGTCAAACACTGAGGAGTGGGGGTCTCCTGCGTTAACATGGTTAGCTGCCTGGGGGGCTCGGCCATGTCTGGCTCCCCCCAGAAATGGTAACTGTAAGGCGGCCTCGTTAGATACAGCTCTCCCCTCCTTCTTCTTCTTCTTCTGCTGATGATGTAGTTGGTCCTCCAGAGCCCTGTCAGCGCTATAGGGAGAGCATAGACCTAGCGGTGAACGTCACACCCCATGACATGTAGCGGTTGCCAATAGCTGGGAATATGGTTGATTGCCCTGGAGTGGGAGGTGTCATTTAAGTAAATGGCAGCAGGGTAAAGGACAGGGGGTGGAATCAAAACTAAACCAAAGTACAGCTGTGACAGTGGATTGTCTTAGTGACTGATCATGGGAGACCCAATTCTGCCATTGGATAAGTATAAGCAAGGAAGTGGCAGTGCTTCCACTATAAAACGCTTTAACCTAACAGAGCTGCATTCATTTTAGAGCCAAGGGAGAGCGGAACGGAGAGAATTGGAACAGAATGTCAACTTCTTCTCATTTGATCCCTCTCTTGCAAATAACTGCTCCAAGCCTAATAGGCCTCTTGATTCTGTCAGTCAAGTTTTGATTGTCCTCTGTCTTTTAAGAACCTTATTGCCTTGTTCCTAAAGCTATGCACAATGTCAAAGCAACAAGAAGTAATTGGGGGGGAAGACGCATACCTCTTTGGACTTTTGGACCAGTGTCTTTGGGTAATACTGTCTGTTGCTCTGAGCTGATGTTCGCTTTCTGTTGCTCCATTTCCACTGCGGGACTCTTTAGGGCGTCCTAAACTGGTCTCAGGTTCCTCCTCTTCCTCTTCTTTTTCTAGTTGACGTTCACACCGTCTGCTCTTTGTTCCTCCTGCATCCCATGAAGCACGTGATTTTTGCAGCACCTCCATGTTGGTTTTTGTCCTGTCTTCGTCCACCTGAAAAGACCGGGTAAATGTTTAATGGTCAAAGTTGTAGAATTAGCCTAACATACTGTTTGAGAATGGTTAGTTTAAGCCGGACTTTAAAATGTGTTCTGGAGATATACTACCATAACATATATAATTTAGTCTGTCACCCCTCCTCTGAGAGACCTAACACCTTCATGTAATATGTTCCAAAGAGCACTTTGACCAAAAGTTGTGCACTGTAGGGAACAGGGTTCATTTTGGATGCAATCATGGTTTGGCTTATTTACAGGGATGCAGCAGCTTTAAAGGTAGCTCCATTCCTATGCAATACTATACAGCTACGTTACCTTTCACAGAGCAGACATTATCCAAAGTGCCTGGAAAAATTAATTCAAAAGGCTGGCCAAAAGGTCTTAGTTTAGAGTGTTTTCAAATTCAACCTTGTTTTTAGACGGCAACTGTTTTAGTATAACAGGGTATTAGTAGCACATTAAAGGGATAGCTCACCCAGATATTTGCTTCCTTACCAAGAAATCATTAGCATTTTCAAACAAAACCAAATGGATAAGGACAGACGGCAATCCATGCTTTGGTTTTGTTAAACTAGCCACTGTCACCAAATGCTAATCTTAGCATTTGACCAATGTAAAACAACATCCCCCAGTTAGCATGCCCAAATCATCTTTCAAAAAAATATTGATTAACTCAATTTGGTTTGAAGATACTTTGAGATGATTGGGATCAATGTAAGTCATTGTCCCCTAGATGGGACACAATGACTTACATTGATCCCAATCATCTCAAAGTATCTTCAAACCAAATTATATTGGGTTATATTCGAAAACGGTAACATAAGCTAATATTTTGCAAATTTGGCTGAACTATCGCTTTAATGTCATCACAAAAGAATGCACAAAACACTGTGCAAATGAAACAACTGCTACACCAACACATCAGTCCAACCTGGCTTCTTTTCTTAGAAAAGAAGGATGTTTCTATAGGTAAACTTTCACCACTTCACACCACACTAGCTAGGGAGAATGAGGAAGAGAAACCCGAGAGTAGAAAACAACCGTTTCCTCAACAAAAGTAAAATAAAGTACAATAAACAAAAATAATCACTACAAGAGAAGATGGATGGAAAATGCCCCTTTCTGAGGGTTGATGATGAGGCGGTGAAATCCAGGAAGCACATGCTACTACAGCTGAGAAAGAAAGAGGAAAAATAACTTCCTGAGTGTGAGAATGACATTTATAGTGCTGATATTTAATGTCAATCAGCGTAAAGCAGGAAAGGAGAGTCAAACGAGGCCAATGATGTGTTAAATGTCACTATGGGCACAGTCCACAGTCAGCACCTCATTGAGTGAGGGAGTGGTTGATGAAGTGAAGAACTGGCATGGACAGAGACAGATATGAAAAGAAGGCTCACTTTGCTTTATGAAAAAAAAAGAAAAAAAAAGATGGTTAAACAAATAAAAGAAATGACATGCGGACTCTTGGTTTCACAACTAGAACGTCGACAATTTTCAACAAAAGAAAAGAGAAATGGGAGGAAGTAGAAAAAAAGTGGAAAAGGTGGAGTATAAGAGGTATTTCCTGGAATGTTTTTTCCATACAGACTCAGCTGAGGTGATGGAATGGAAAAAGCAGAGAAAGAGAGAGAACAAGAAAGAGGTGGGGGGACTATAACAGGAGCAAGGGTGTTCATAATCCTCTACCTCTTTCCAGAGCAGGGACTTCTTTCTCCAGATCTAGGAACACAACCTTCACAATCCCTACCTCGTGCTTGAACCTCTGCAGGTCCTCTTCGTCTGAGGGAAGGAAAGGAGCTGGGGGACACACACTGCTCAATGAGGGGGGCTGAGACTGGGAGGGACACACTTTGGGTTCTTCTTCGGACATGGAGGGGCTCTTCTCATCGTCCTCTTGGACTTGCCCTGGCCCACGCCCCTCTGCGGCAGGTTTTGGTTTGGTAGTGGTACCTTTGTCTGGGCTAGGGTTGGTCTCTCCTTCGTTAAAGGATGAGTCCATATGAACATTGTCTGATTTGAGTTCCACTGAGGCTGCATTGCAATCTGTGAAGGTCTTGGTGACATCATCGATATTGTAGTCTACTTCTCGCTCTCCCTTGATATCCCTAGACAGTTGAGGTGAAGCAGACCTGTTCTCTGGCTCAATGCCACCGAGAACCTCCAGGTCCCCCATCTCACCGTCTTCAGCACTGGGGGAGAGGTGGGGACTCCCGGGGGTGTCACAAGGCTGAGTCCTGTCTTCGCAGTGGGAGTTGTCGACAGACTCGGTCAGAGAGTCCTCCAGCCCGGACTCCCTCTGCTCAGGAATGGTCAGCAGGACTGTATTGCTACTACTCCTCCTTTCCCTGTCCAATGGAAAGACTACAGGCTCCCCCACCTTCTCTTCATTGCTGGACTTTTCCCCAGCGGTTCTGGCAGGAGATTCAACTCTCTCTACGTTCTCATTCAGTTTTTCTTCTGTAATTTCGTCGGAGGCGGATTCAGCAGGAAGTTCTCCAAATTTCTCCTTCAGTTCGGCCGCCACGTTCTTGTAGGACAACTTGACCTCCCTCTTCTCCACCTCCACCCAGATCTTCTCATAACGTTTCTCCCAACCTGGCTCTCCCTCTTCCTCCTCCTCACCGGCTCCCTCTCTTTCTCTAACTACACATCTCCCTTCTTTCTCTTTGCACTCCTCCTGCTCCTCCCCAGTTTGGGAGCCAACAGGGTCAAGGTGGTACGGGTTACTTACATCTAACTCTGATGCCTCTAATGCAATGTCTTTCTCCTTTGATGGCATGAGTAGACAAAGGAAATGGTGTTAACACGGATGCCTACAATAGAATCTACAATTAGGGTCTACACAACATTAATATTCACAAAAACACTGGACACACCAACGTTCAAAACCAATTTTGTGTTGGCATTCAGGCAGGGTTGGGTGGGTTACTTTCTAAATGTAATCCATTACAGTTACCTTGCCAAAATTGTAATCAGTAAGTTAACTTTTGGATTAGCCAAACTCATTAATTGTAATCTGATTACGTTACATTCATCTTAGATTACTTTCCCCTTAAGAGGCTTTAGAAGACAAAAATGTATGTTACCAATTGAACGACATCTATTGCAGGATAAATCAATGTTAAAGTTTACATAGCTGGCCATATATGGATGCTAAATGTTACTTTATGGGTTGGTTATGTAGGCTTCTTCTTACCAATCACTTTCTACTACATATAATAATACGATTAAATTATATCTTTACATTAAAAACCAACGTCTATCAGAATTCCAGTCATTCCGATAAATGTTATCCCTTGATATTAAAAGAAAAGGACTTCGAAATATGGAAGTATAGATTAGACAAATTGTTTTACCTGATCATGACCCCAAAACTAAGGACTTATTATCCAGCCCTACCTTGTTGTTTATGATGTTGTTGTCATGGAGGACTGATTGGACTCATTGATTCCAGTTGAAAAATAAATGCTGTGCTCTTGGACTGGCATGCTTTGCCAAGAGTATGCAAAGCTGGCAAAGGCAAAGGGTGGCTACTTTGAAGAATCTAACATCTAAAATATATTTTGATTTGTTTAACACTTTTTGGTTACTACATGATTCCTTGTGTTATTTCATATTTTTGATGTCCTCACTATTATTCTACAATGTAGAAAACAGTAAAAATAAAGAAAAACTCTTGAATGAGAAGGTGTGTCCAAACTTTTGACTGGTACTGTATATATAATTTATAAATCCAAAAATGGATGTAGCAACTACAGATTGACCCTTAAAGTCTATCAAAAGTTTGATCAATAAAAGCCCCACTTTTATTCCATAGGCTTGGATCCGCAATACGCAGCTGTTGCAAGAGCACATTTTTTACTGGCTGTCCACTGGTTTCAAAAACAATGATTGATAGGCAGCTTAAACATCTTGAATTTAACCATTATTCGGTTCAAATACACATTCAGATTTTCTGAACAGCCATCCACAACAACCCTAAATAGCCAAATGAGAGAGCAGCAGTGTGATTCACATCAATGCGCTATGTAGATATCAATAATAAGTGATATCCGTATCGCCGTCATCCTCACCTCGAAGTGTTAATTCAATTTGGATAATCTTTGGATGCCGACAGCAGTCGCACCATTGGAAGACATAGCTTGGACTGTAGCCTACAAAAGCATATTCCTGCTCTTTTCCCGCAATCCATCAAACACATTTGTTGTGTCATCATAGTAGTCTCTGACTTGTGGTCAGACTCGCTCAGGTGGAACAAATTTAAACTTGAGCCTTTTTTCAATGCGGATTTGAATGTCATTGAACAGAAGTGTCAAAGATTTGTTTCCGCAAACATCCTTTCTGAATTTAAAAGGTAATCCTCAAAGTAATCAGCAATGTTTTTAAAAAATATCTGTAATCTGATTACAATATTTTTGCTGGTAATGTAATGGATTACAGTTACTGTTTTTTGTAATCCCTTACATGTAATCTGTTACTCCCCAACCCTGCACGCAGGTAACATTCAAACTTTTACCACTTTGCCACAATAACCAGACTAATATTTCATACATTTCATAAATTGGTCAGTGGTGAGCAGTCAAAATTTAGCACATTATGTAATTTTTCTGGTTGCAAACTGGTTCTGGTTGAGAATATGAGAAGTTATATAGCTGTTACAACCAGATAGAAAATACATATTTTTGTTAATATCTCTTCAGAAAATCTGTTTACAACCAGATAAATACTTATTTTGTTGGTTGCTAAAAAGACATCAACAAAATCTCCTTATACAACAATTGAGCTTGTAATGACGCCATTGCAACTAGTTTTGCCCACTGGTTGAGAGAGGGACTACATAGGTGGTTAATAAGCCAGTCTGTTGTGAAGGGGATTGATGGGTGATGTAAATGAAATGTGCCAGGTGTATGACAGGCTATATTGTAAGGTAGGGGGATATACTGTACACTACAGTATTATGATGTACAAAATGTGATGAGGGGGTCATTCTATTGAAAGTCCAACTGTCATGATTTTAATATCTAGATCAAGATTTTAATTGTGTGAGTGTGAGTCTCGGCTATTCCTTCCTAAATGCTCATATCATTTTTGGGTTGCACCTCGTCGCATTTTGGTTGAGCCCATTATACGCCTCTCCAGGGTTGAGGTGGTAAAATAAAAAATGCTAGATATATTTAAAGCAGGGGATATGTAGCGATTTGGGGGGGGGGGGGGGGTATGAGATGAGGTAAGCTGGAGAGGGTATTCCCTGACTGAAGCCCCCACCTCTTGTGGCTGCTCCTCGGGCCCTGGACTGCTCGCACTCTCTTGCTTCACCAATGAGGGCTTACGCATAGTCACATAGCCATCTCTGATGAAACATTTTTTTAATCTTATTTTGGTCAGATAACCAAGTCTTTATTAGGTTGCTAAAAAGACGTTAACAAAACGTCCTTATACAACCAACATGTAACCTGACCATGACGTCTGTGCAACTACACTGAACCAAAATATAAAACACAACATGCGACAATGTCAACTATTTTACTGAGTTACAGTTCATTAAGGAAATCAGTCAATTGAAATACATTAATTAGGCCTTAATCTGGGAATACAGATATGAATCTGTTGGTCACAGATACCTTAAAAAAAAGGTAGGAGCATGGATGAGAAAACCAGACAGTATCTGGTGTGACCACCATTTGCCTAATGCAGTGTGACACATCTCCTTCTAATAGAGTTGATCAGGCTGTTGTGGAACATTGTGGAATGTTGTCCCACTCCTCTTCAATGGCTGTGCGAAGTTTTGGGATATTGGCGGGAACTGGAACAAGTTGTTGTACACGTCGATCCAGAGCATCCCAAACATGCTCAATGGGTGACATGTCTGGTGAGTATGCAGGCTATGGAAGAACTGGGACATTTTCAGCTTGTGAACAGATCCTTGCAACATGAGGCTCTGCATATCATGCTGAAACATGAGGTGATGACAGCAGATGAATGGCTCGACAATGGACCTCAGGATCTGGTCACGGTATCTCTGTGCATTCAAATTGCCATCAATAAAATGTTATTGTGTTCATTTGTCTGTAGCTTATGCCCACCGCCACCATGGGGCACTCGGTTCACAACGTTGACATCAGCAAACCGCTCGCCCACGTCACCATGCTTTGACATCAGCAGTATATCTTCCCAGTATAGTTGAAATCATGATTCATCATCACCCTTTTCCAGCGTGCCAGTGGCCATCTTAGGTCAGCACTTGCCCACTGAAGTCAGTTACGACGCCCAACTGCAGTCAAGACTCTGGTGAGGATGACGTGCAGATGAGCTTCCCTGTGACTGTTTCTGACAGTTTGTGCAGAAATTCTTTGTTTGTGCAAGTCCACAGTTTCAAAATTCTTTGGGTGGCTGGTCTCAGACGATCCCGCAGGTGAAGAAGCCAGTTGGAGGTCCTTGGCTGGCATGGTTACACGTGGTCTGCGGTTGTGAGGCCGGTTGGACGTACTGCCAAATTCTCTAAAAAGACATTGAACTTTCAATTCTCATGCGAAAGCTCTGGTGGACATTCCTGCAGTCAGAATGCCAATTGCACGCTCCCTTAAAACTTGAGACATCTGTGGCATTGTGTTGTGTGACAAAACTGCACATTTTAGAGTGGCCTTATTGCCCCCAGCACAAGGTGCACCTGTGTAATGATCATGCTGTTTCTTGATGCCACACCTGTCAGGTGGATGGATTATCTTGGAAAAGGAGAAATGCTCATTAACAAAACAATGTGGCATCAAGAAACCTGCATATGGAACATTTCTGGGATCTTTTATTTCAGCTCATGAAACAAACACTTTAAACATTGCGTTTATATTTTTGTTCAGTATAGTTTTGCCTACTGGGTCAGATGGGGACTACATAGGGTGTTCATAAGGCAGTCTGTGTTGTAGTGGGTGATGAGAGACGAGATGCAGTAGAGGTGATTATTTGTAAATATCCCGGGGGTATGATAGGCTATATTGTAAGATAGGGAATACACTGTACAGTACACTATTATGAAGTAGCAAATGTGAGGTAGGGTAGAGGTGGTAAAGTAAAAACCTTAGATATATTTTAAAGCAGGGGATATGTAGCGATTTGGGGGAAGTATGAGATGAGGTAAACTGGAGAGGGTATTCTCTGACTAAGGCCCCCACCTCTTGTGCCTGCTCCTCAGGCTCTGGACTGCTCGCACTCTCATGCTTCACCGGTGAGGGCTCAAGTAAAGGGTTTTCTGCAGGGAGAGGGAATACGTTTTAACAAGAGCAGCAGCTGACATACGTCCGCAAATCGCCACAGTCTAAATGAAAGCTAATTACGGAGGTAAACTTCACCAGGTTTCAACACCGCAACGGTCTCTGTAAGGTTTGGTAGTTGCCTCTCAGTCCTGACTGGGCTGTGGGTAGAGGTAGTCACATGGTCGGAATCCCAATCAAAGTCTAAGGAAGAAAAAGTGAATTTACACACCGCTTACATCCTTGGGCGCCAACAGGCAAAAAGCTTATCTAAATTTTGCCAGAAAAACACTCAAAAGTACAGGCAGTATCTATAATCTCCTTACTGCCTTACCTTCCTCACTCCCTGTTCTCTGCAGCAGCATCTTCCTCGCACAGGGCTGGGGCTGGGTTTGAGGGGTAAGGGAGCGCGGGCTGGCCAGTGGGAGGGGTCTGTCCAAAAGAGGGTGTTTCTTCTCCTCAGGACCGCTCCTCTCAGCTATTGCTGCTATATCTGTATCTGGGATGTCTGGCTCCTGCTCCTGGACAGCCGACAGAGGGACGGGGGATGGGGAAGAGACCTCCTCTCTCAGCTCCTCGCCACCGGGTGAGGGAACTCTGTGGCCGGGGAGGGTTCTCCTGCTAGCGGTGCTGGCCGTGTCCCAATCAGAAGCATCTGTACCAGTAACACAGGAGACAACAGTCAGACAATTAGCATGTTTGAGGGGATCAGTTAAGAGCAAAGTAAGCCTTGGCTTGTGCGAACTGGAACAGCGCATAGCAAGAGCCCATCTCCTGTTTCTGTAGCGTGAGGCAGCTTTATGTACAAGCACACCCCCTGGACAGGACGCTAGTCTAACGCAGGGCCTCACCCCCAATCTACAGTGGGGTTTGAAATTATTGACACCCTTGATAAAGATAAGCAATAATGACTGTATAAACTAAATAATTAAAATACTGAACTATATTTTATTTTATTCTAATACAATTGCTCAGATAAAGATGTTTTGTTTAACAAGTAATGCTTTTTTCTCTTAACTTAAGGGTCAAAATGATTGAGACCCCTAAAGATTCTTATAAATAAAGTAGTCAAGTGTAGTATTTGGACCCATATTGATGACATCAAGCTTGGGACTCTTAAAACTTGTTGGATGCATTTGCAGTTCGTTTCAGATGATTTTGCGCCCAATAGAATTTAATGATAAAGGGCCTCCAGAGTGACGCAGCGGTCTAAGATCCTGGTTCGCAGCCGGCCGCGACTGGGAGACCCATGAGGCAACGCACAATTGGCCCAGCGTCGTCCGGGTTAGGGGAGGGTTTGGCCGGCCTGGATGTCCTTGTCCCATCGCACTCTAGCGACTCCTGTGGCAGGCTGGGCGCATGCACACTGACTCGGTTGCCAGGTGTACGGTGTTTCCTCCGAACCATTGGTGCGGTTGGCTTCTGGGTTAAGTGTGCATTGTGTCTAGAAGCAGTGCGGCTTGGCGGGGTCGTGTTTCGAAGGATGAATGGCTCTCGACCTTTGCTTCTCATGAGTCCGTACGGGAGTTTAAGCGATGAGACAAGCCTGTAACTACCAATTGGGTATAATGAAATTGTGGAGAAAAGTTTTTTAAAAAAATCATTTACATTTAAAAGAAAATAATAAATGAATGGTAAATAATGTGTCACTTTTATTGTAAATAAGATTATAAATGTTTCTAAACACTACATTCATGTGGATGCTACCATGGTTACAGATGGTACTGAATGAATTGTGAATAATGATGAGTGAGAATATTACAGAAGGTCAAAGATCATACTCCCAAGACATGCTTACCTGCTCACCATTACCAATGACAGGGGAGGGGGCATCATCTCTGACCCTCTTTCTCACTCATCATAATTCATGCAGGATTATCCATTATCATGGTAGCCATCCACATAAATATAATTTCCCACTTTTTTTCTGCATTACCATCTAGCTCAGTATTTGAATTATTTATTTTATAAAGTCATTACTGCTCATCTTCATCAAGGGTGTCAATTATTTCCGACCCCGAAGTAGCACTACAAACAGAAAAGCTATATGGAATCACAAAACATTGAATCTACTGGATGTACGGACTGACCTGCTAGATTCGTTTTAGCTTCTTAAGTGATAAATGAAAGAAAGAAAGTGTGAATTAATTATATGGTTGATAAGAGTTAGTATTCAAGGTATTGTACGTGGTAAACTAACTAATTCGGTTGTGAAGTTACCTTCAAGATCATCAACATCACACAACCCAAGCTCCTCCATTATGTCTGTGGAAGAGAACATGGGAAAAACGTTGAACAAATAGAAGGACTTATTTCAACAGTATATAATACATCAAATTAACATGATTAAATACTGAAGCACTAAAAAAACCTTTCCTAACCAGTCTTTTTGTCAGCATCTTTTTTGGACAGTTCAAGCTTGCTCAAGATGGACAGAGTTTCCCTTTTGATTTTCTCTGGCTGTTGAGACGGAGAGGCAAACATTGTTATATTTCACACCAAGAACTGTGGCTCAGAACTTTTCCTGACGTCTGAACTCACCTTATTATCTTGGACATTGTCATTGTCGGCATCCTTACCCTCATCATCATTTCTTAAAACTGCAAGAGAAAAAATGGGAACGTCGTGAAACATTGTGATTGGCTGAGAGAGCACATGAGCCAATCAACAGACAGGAGGATAACCCAAGGCTCCAATGTAGTTGGATGAGCTGGCTTGGCCATGCTAAATGAAGCTAGAACAGTTTTGTCTCTCATGCAGATGAGATCATGGTTAACACACTGAGACAGTAGGTGGTTAGGGGAATGGAAAACTTCCTAGGAATCCTGTTAAAACCCGTTTTAAGATTGACTCTCCTGACAGTGGATCAAAGGACACCTTAACACTGGGTCGTAAATTTAAGCAGGAGGAAACTTTCTCTCTCTGCCTTTCAGTATCTACCAAAGGAATGCCTTTGTCTAGAGAGTGTGGCCCGCCTAAAAACTCTAATGTCAAAAGATTAGAACATTATTCCTGACATCCAAATGTTTGGAATGGTTAGTGTGAAGAATAATCATGTCGTATTGGTTATTATTTTGTGATGTCATTAAGGTATAACGAAATAACTAACTCTGAAAGGGTGCACATTCTACCTGTCAAGTTTACATCTAAATGCTGTATAAAATATATGATTAAGTATGAGAGTACTTTCGTGAAGATAGCAATGTGATTTTAGTCATCTAATTTAAATGAGATAATTGTTTGTCATATAAACCTTTGCTCAGTCAGTAAACCACACCCAAGATAGCACAGACATTGTGTCAGCATGATGGAACATCCCCTTCTTACACAAGGATAAAAGCCTTGGTAACAAAATGTACATTAGACCAGCTGACGTGAAGTGTTAGCTAAACGTTACAAATGGTTGAAACTCTAGAGACCAGAATATTACCAGTTTGCAGCTGTACATGTAAAGTGGTCTAGAACTTTGACCAACTACACAAGTTGGGAAGGATAATCCCATCTCAGACAATCCTTGGTGCATCTGAGTATCTGTTATATTGGAACCCTCCACTCCAAGCCAGGACAACTTCAGGACATCGTGACCTCTGCTGGACAACCAGAGCCTTACACCGATCAACACCTTCCCCATAGAAGTGATCGAGTTCAACAGAGAACAAAGACATCAGTCATTTGTGTACATTCTGTGCTTGTTGAATGTCCTTCCCTATAAGCATGCTGAAAGTCTGTTGTCAATTCATTCACTGCAAAATAGCATTGTCTTTCCAAAAGTTTACTAAGGGATGGCAACAGGCTGATTCATCGGCTATGTGAGACAGTAAAGGGGGCTTTACAATTCTTAGGTAGCAGAATGACTTTAGCTTCCCTCCAGGCCTGAGGGAACACACTTTCTAGTAGGTTTAGGTTGAAGATACGGCTGATAGGAGTGGCAATATCGTCCACTATTATCCTCAGTAATTTTCCATCCAAGTCATCAGACCCCGGTGGCTTGTTATTATCGATAGACAACAATACTTTTTTTTACCTCTTCCACACATACTTTACAGAATTCAAAATTGCAATGCTTGTCTTTCATAATTTCAGCGTTTGTTACTGGCATGTCATGCCCAAATTTGCTTATCTTGCCAATGAAAAAAAACTATTAAAATAGTTTGCAATATAAGTGGTTTGTGATGTTTGTGATGAATGAGCTATCTGATTCAATGAAAGATGGAGCTGAGTTTGCCTTTTAATTTAACATTTAATTTAATTCAAGTGTTTTATTATCATTCACCTTTGTTATATAGTATAGTTTCTTATTTTTATTCAGTTTAGTCACAGGATTTCTTAATTTGCAGCACGTTCGCCAATCGGTTGTGCTGGCAGACTTATTCGCAATACCTTTTGCCTCATCCCTCTCAACCATACCATTTTTTAATTCCTCAATCCAAGGAGATGTAACAGTTTTTACAGTCATTTTCTTAAATGGGTGCATGCTTTTAAGTGCAAATTAATCCCAGAACAACAGCAAAGGACCTTGTGAAGATGCTGGAGGAAACAGGTACAAATGTATCTATATCCACATTTAAACGAGTCCTATATCGACATAACCTGAAAGGCCACTCAGCAAGGAAGAAGCCACTGCTCTCGTTATCCTACAGAACATTTGTGGGCAGAACTGAAAAAGCATGTGCTAGCAAGGAGGCCTACAAACCTGACTCCGTTACACCAGTTCTGTCAGGAGGAATGGGCCAAAATTCACCCAACTTATTGTGGGAAGCTTGTGGAAGGCTACCTGAAAGGTTTGACCAAGTTAAACAATTTAAAGGTAATGCTACCAAATACTAATTGAGTGAATGTAAACTTCTGACCCACTGGGAATGTGATGAAAGAAATAAAAGCTGAAACTACTAATTCTATCTACTATTATTCTGACATTTCACATTCTTAAAATAAAGTGGTGATCCTAACTGACCTAAAACAGACATTTTTACTAGGATTAAATGTCAGGAATTGTGAACAACTGAGTTTAAATGTATTTGGCTAAGGTGTATGTAAACTTCCCACTTCAACTGTACATATGCTAAACATTATGACAACTCAATGGTAGGGATTAACTGAGCCGGGCTGATAAGTCATTGTCTCAACGCAGCCTTATAATACTGTGAAAGGATCCAGGAACCCAAATGATTAGGGCGGATCCCATCCTCCTTATAAAAAACGTTTCCAGACGGTATCAAAATATAAAATGTTACACCCACAGAGCTGCAATAGCCTTAAAAGTCTGCTGAAATGTTCAATGCCACAATTTAGGGAGGGCAGAGGGCCTGATATTATGGGGCGTTTGTTGGTGTCAAGTACTGACCCAATCAGTTCTTTAAAGTCCATCTACAGCTGTTCTGAGCTGCCCTTCATAATGTTATTGAATCACACATGAACTATGATAGACTCCATTTCCTGATGCTAGTTTAAAATGTTTTGGGAGCAGCTTATTGATGTCCTGTACTCTTGCTCCTGGATAGAACAACGTTTTTGCTCCAGGGACTGAGACGTTTTTCACCATTGAACTTCCCAATACAACAGCTGGAGAAGGGAATGGAGAAATCAGCCCATTCCTACCCCTCACACAATTTGTTGAACCTTTCACGGTTCAATGAGAAGCAGGATAGCGTACGCCCGCTGCTCCCGGCGTCAGGTCCAGACCTCCCACAGCAGGCAGATCCAGAGCGAGGGAAAGGAGCCGAACTCGATGACGAAGCCTACTTGGAGTCAGCACAGCCGTAGCAGACAGAGGCAATCCCAGCGATGAAGGTGCAGGTAGATTAGGCACCAGTGCCATAAGGAATAGCTTCGCTGCAATCTGCTCCAAACCTCTCGCAGTCACTCCCATCCGCTTAGCAGCATGCTGCTGCCTTCGGTTTCCACGACTTGTGACATGGGACCAGCGTTGACTGGAATAGTCTTCATTACAAGATTGTGGAGGAGAAGCAGATGGAGACGACTTCCTTGGCATGCAAGTTCAGGGTAGCAAAGAACATTCGGATAGGGACAGATGACAAGGCGGGGAAACATCCATCAGGCCCGAGAGGCGTCCAGCCATAGTGTTGAGAATGAGAAAGTTCTAATTTGCGTTTCCCCATACATACCTGCCACAGTGGCTGGTCATTTCTCTATCTACCTGTCACTTTCAGGCTGGTCATTTCTTTATCTACCAGTCACTTTCAGGCTGGTCATGTCTTTATCTACCAGTCACTTTCAGGCTGGTCATTTCTCTATCTATCTGTCACTTTCAGGCTGGTCATTTCTTTATCTACCTGTCACTTTCAGGCTGGTCATTTCTTTATCTACCTGTCACTTTCAGGCTGGTCATTTCTTTATCTACCTGTCACTTTCAGGCTGGTCATTTCTTTATCTACCTGTCACAGTGGCTGGTCATTTCAATATCTACCTGTCACAGTGGCTGGTCATTTCTTCATCTACCTGTCACAGTGGCTGGTCATTTCAATATCTAACTAACTTTCAGGCTGGTCATTTCTTAATCTACCTGTCACAGTGGCTGGTCATTTCTTCATCTACCTGTCACAGTGGCTGGTCATTTCTTTATCTACCTGTTACAGTGGCTGGTCATTTCTTTATCTACCTGTCACAGTGGCTGGTCATTTCGATATACAACTGTCACTTTCAGGCTGGTCATTTCTTCATCTACCTGTCACAGTGGCTGGTCATTTCTTCATCTACCTGTCAAAGTGGCTGGTCATTTCAATATATAACTGTCACTTTCAGGCTGGTCATTTCTTCATCTACCTGTTACAGTGGCTGGTCATGTCAATATCTAACTGTCACTTTCAGGCTGGTCTTTTCTTCATCTACCTGTCACAGTGGCTGGTTATTTCAATATATAACTGTCACTTTCAGGCTGGTCATTTCTTCATCTACCCGTTACAGTGGCTGGTCATTTCAATATCTAACTGTCACTTTCAGGATGGTCATTTCTTTATCTAACTGTCACTTTCAGGATGGTCATTTCGTCATCTACCTGTCATAGTGGCTGGTCATTTCTTCATCTACCTGTCACTTTCAGGCTGGTCATTTCTTCATCTACCTGTCACAGTGGCTGGTCATTTCTTCATCTACCTGTCACAGTGGCTGGTCATTTCTTCATCTACCTGTCACAGTGGCTGGTCATTTCTTCATCTACCTGTCACAGTGGCTGGTCATTTCTTTATCTAACTGTCACTTTCAGGATGGTCATTTCTCTATCTTCCTGTCATAGTGGCTGGTCATTTCTTCATCTACCTGTCACAGTGGCTGGTCATTTCAATATATAACTGTCACTTTCAGGCTAGTCATTTCTTCATCTACCTGTCACAGTGGCTGGTTATTTCTTTATCTAACTGTCACTTTCAGGATGGTCATTTCTCTATCTACCTGTCATAGTGGCTGGTCATTTCTTCATCTACCTGTCACAGTGGCTGGTCATTTCAATATATAACTGTCACTTTCAGGCTAGTCATTTCTTCATCTACCTGTCACAGTGGCTGGTCATTTCTTTATCTACCTGTCACTTTCAGGCTGGTCATTTCTTCATCTACCTGTTACAGTGGCTGGTCATTTCAATATCTAACTGTCACTTTCAGGCTGGTCATTTCAATATATAACTGTCACTTTCAGGCTGGTCATTTCCTTATCTACCTGTTACAGTGGCTGGTCATTTCTTTATCTACCTGTTACAGTGGCTGGTCATTTATTCATCTACCTGTCACAGTGGCTGGTCATTTCAATATCTAACTGTTACTTTCAGGCTGGTCATTTCTTTATCTACCTGTCACAGTGGCTGGTCATTTCTTCAGCTACCTGTCACTTTCAGGCTGGTCATTTCTTTATCAACCTGTCACTTTCAGGCTGGTCATTTCTTTGTCTACCTGTAACAGTGGCTGGTCATTTCTTTATCTACCTGTCACTTTCAGGCTGGTCATTTCTATATCTACCGGTCACTTTCAGGCTGGTCATTTCTTCATCAACCTGTCACTTTCAGGCTGGTCATTTCTTCATCTACCTGTCACAGTGGCTGGTCATTTCAATATATAACTGTCACTTTCAGGCTAGTCATTTCTTCATCTACCTGTCACAGTGGCTGGTCATTTCTTTATCTACCTGTCACTTTCAGGCTGGTCATTTCTTCATCTACCTGTTACAGTGGCTGGTCATTTCAATATCTAACTGTCACTTTCAGGCTGGTCATTTCAATATATAACTGTCACTTTCAGGCTGGTCATTTCCTTATCTACCTGTTACAGTGGCTGGTCATTTCTTTATCTACCTGTTACAGTGGCTGGTCATTTATTCATCTACCTGTCACAGTGGCTGGTCATTTCAATATCTAACTGTTACTTTCAGGCTGGTCATTTCTTTATCTACCTGTCACAGTGGCTGGTCATTTCTTCAGCTACCTGTCACTTTCAGGCTGGTCATTTCTTTATCAACCTGTCACTTTCAGGCTGGTCATTTCTTTGTCTACCTGTAACAGTGGCTGGTCATTTCTTTATCTACCTGTCACTTTCAGGCTGGTCATTTCTATATCTACCGGTCACTTTCAGGCTGGTCATTTCTTCATCAACCTGTCACTTTCAGGCTGGTCATTTCTTCATCTACCTGTCACAGTGGCTGGTCATTTCTTCATCTACCTGTCACTTTCAGGCTGGTCATTTCTTAATCTACCTGTCACTTTCAGGCTGGTCATTTCTTCATCTACCTGTCACAGTGGCTGGTCATTTCTTAATCTACCTGTTACAGTGGCTGGTAGACACAGTCATAACATTTAGCAGGACAGTCATACTTGAAGCATCAAATGATAGCTGGATTGATCACAAAGGAAGCATATATATGTCATGCATCCTTTTGCTTAGAGATGATTATCAAGTCCTGATGGGGTTAAAAAAAAATGTACAGATAAATGTGAGAATGAGAATTACCTTCTTTGTTGGCCTCTGAAATAATGGGAACATTTAGCACCTTTGCAGGATCTCGGCCATGCTGTTTTCTGGGACTGCCAGAGCCAGGCTAGAAGAGGAGTTGGTCTGTTAGTAAATCTGACAGTATGGCCATTGGCCAATGCTACCAGAGAGTCAAAAAATATTCCTTGTTTTATACCAGTACCTCAGTGTCCCATGAGTCTTCGTCATCATCTCCCTTCTCCAGACCCAACTCAGAAAGGAAATCTGAGGAGGAATTGTTTTGAAATGTTGGTGTTTTTTATTTTTATTTATCTGGACAGAGAGATTTTTCTCTCTAGATTTAGCAAGTTACCTCTTTGTTTTTCTTTGGAGGCGTCTTCACTTCCTGGGACTGGTGAATCATCAACAAGGGGATCGCCTTTCTCCTCTTCTGTCAGATGTTTTGTCTTTCCCTTATTCATCTCCTTCTTGTAGCTTTTCTCTTCCTCATCTTCATCACCACCTCTGTCTTCCTCCTCATCATAATCTTCTTCATCCTCTGTGGAATCTTTTTCCTGAGTGGAGGAAATCATTTGTTAAGACTCTGTTAACGGCAACAAGCACCTGTCTGATGATGATAAGACACTTTATTCTCACAGTAAGAAGGCTAAACAGTTTCCCAGTTGGAGGAAATAAATATTCATTACATACTATACTGTTTAATTAGACATACAATTCTGTTTTTTACTTAAATAATTATCCATTGTTATATGCTAGTATTTTCTACTGCTACAAACTTGTCATGTGTGACTTCATCGGTCATAAATCTGAGCGTACAGATTTCTGAGCCTCCTGTGTTCACGATAGGCAGGAATTTGACCATGTGGGAAGTTCAGGGAGGAACAGAGAATGGTGGCGATATCAGCTGTTTTGATCTACACATACAAGCTAAATTACTTTTTACAAATCTGTTCCCAGGGTCTGTTTCTGCTAACTGTCACAAAGATAAAAAAAAAAAAGTAGAGACAAGTTCGTTGAGTTTCCAACTATGAACTATTCTTAGTGATGGTTGATTGAGAATTTTTGCAACGTTGTTGTTTGAAAGAATCTGCAGTCTCTTCCTATACAATTTCTACCACAGTTTGAAGGAATCAAAATAAGACATTTAAATACATGCCTAATGCCTAGTTGTTGTACTATGACTCACCACCTATAACTCTTACCCATTTGATTGGCAGATTGATGCCTTTGGCCTCTAACGTTGCCCTTTCAAGATACTCTGGCTCATCCTCCAAGGGTGACTCCACATCGACATCATCTATGTCTGTTTGAGGTAATTCTTCCTCTTCATCTGAAAATCCATCGCTCACGTCAGACTCACGCTGCTGAACAGTCGCGACATATGTACGGTCCTCGCTGTGGGTGCTCTGTAGCTCGACGTCATTCCTCTCAGGTATGTCCTCATGAGTTTCACCATGGTCATCCTGGTCAGTAGTCTCCTGGTCAAGTCCACCTGGTTCGTCAGAGATTTCATCTATATCCTCTATTGGAGTGTGAGCAGCATTCATAGCATCAGGCTTTGGGTCATTCTCAGAATCAGGGTCTGAGGCAGCCTCGTCTTCACTGGAAGCAGCTCCAAACATTTTACTAGTCTCAGGACTGTGTTTGATAGGTGTCACTGGAGGTCTACCTGATTTCGCATCATCGTTCTCGCCGATGCTCTCGATGTCCTCTTCTCCTAGAATTCCTAGTGCATTATCAGAATCGTTTCCCTCATCAGGAACTTTGGCGGTACCGCTGGCAAAATCGTACAGCAGTTTTTGGTCTTGGCTGTCAGTGTCTTCGCTTCTCTCTTCGTCACTCATGTCATTATACCCTCCCTTGTCGTCGGCCATCTCTTTTCCATCCTGCCAGTCATCTTCAAAGTCTTCATCAATCATCGACACAGGAATTGACTCATCTGACTCAACATCCTTTTGGTGTTGAGAGAAATCCAATTCATCAGCCCCTTCATTTAACAACTCGTTTGCCGTCGCAGGCCTGGATAATGCACTCATAGGCCTGGATAATGCACTCATAGGCCTGGATAATGCACTCATAGGCCTGGATAATGCACTCATAGGCCTGGAGATTGGTGATCGCGAATCTCTCGGTGTCAACTCCTGCTCATTTGTACTCGCAGGCCTAGATATTGCACTTGTAGACCTGGATATTGGTGATAGCAAGTCTCTTGGAGTTGTAGGCCCTCTCTCCAAACAATCCATGTCCTTTATCTCTCTTCTGGGGGACCTTGGAGGGCTTGTCAGTTTACGAGGAGAGTTCTCATCTGTCTTGTGTTGAATGGGGACAATAGCTTCTTCAGGTTCAGGAGACCCTGTAGCTGCTATTTCCCCTTTCACATAGTCATCATCATCATCATCATCCCAACCATCATCATCATCGTCGTCGTCGTCGTCGTCATCATCGTACATATTTTTATCCTCAACTTGTTCACCAATTCCTAGTAAATCATCATCAAATGATTCTTTAATGGCAGCCCTTTTCTCTCCTGGTTCTGGAGACTCCGCAGGAGAGGCATCGTCATTTGGCATCTCCTCAACTTCATCTACCACATCTTCGTCTTCCCAAGAATCATCAGAACACTGTTGGTCCTCGGCCCGGATTCTTGGTAATGCAACACTCAGGATTGGTGACAACTTACCTGCCTCTTCTGAAGCATGACCCTCTAAACAACCATCTCTACTGGCTGAGGCACCTTTTTTGTCATTGTCATCTGATGAAGAATCCCAGGAAGACTTCAGTTCATCTATCTTTGGTTTTAGTGAGATGCGCTTTGGTGATATGCTTTGTACAGGGGAGGTCGATGGTTCTAGATGGAAATCTGATCTTTGATCTTCTCCTTCAAGATGGGGAATATCATCAATTACCTCATCCTCATCTTCTTTAGTGGTTGAGGCGCCATCGTCTTTGTCATTTTCATCTGATGGGGAATCCCATGTCAAGGACTTGAACAGATCTACCTTTGATTCAACAAAATCCTCATTTAGCTCTTCATCATCATCATCTTTGGAATCAAAGGAATCGTCTGAAGATCTTGGCCTATCCCTTTCACCCTGAGAAACTGCACTGTTTGGCTCCCCAAGAGTTGAGGTATGACCTAAAGTTTCTCTGATATTATCTTCTTCATCATCATCAGCAATAGGCTTTGCCTCATCACTCCCAGAGTCTGTGGGTGCATCTTCATCACCAATCCCTTCTTCATCATCAAAATCATCCAAGTTTCTCTGTGATGGAGGAACTCCTGTGCTGTGTGGGGGAGTCTTGGGCTCTTCCGGCAAACCTGGCTCTGGAAAAAACGTATGATCTGATGTCCCATTTAGCTCATTACCTAAACTGTCCTCTTCATCTGAAAACCTGGACTCTACCCTGATGGCTGACACCACACAGTCTTCATCTACATCTAGAGTCGCTGGGATACCATAGTTTGAAGTTCCAACTAGAATCTCAGAATCCATTCTCTCATTGGCTTGGCTTTCCGCATTGGAAACATTCTCAGGAGCCCCCATCTCTCCAGCTGTGTCTACATGCTCTGAACCAGCTACTACAGTATCAGAGACCTCAATACCGGGCATAGTTTGACCATCCTCATCAACAATACCAACAGCTTCAGCACTGGACGTTTTGGGCAATTCTTCTGCTCCAATTCCTTCTGCTTTGACCGAAGTCGCAGCAACGTTATACTCTTCCTCCTCTTCACCTTCCTGTTCTTCACAGTCATCTTCATCCTCCTCATCGTCCTCATCTTCCTCGGCATCTTCCTCATCTTCTTCGGCATCTTCATCGTCGTCGTCGTCATCATCATCATCAACATCATCATCATCCTCGTAGTCATCATCCTCTTCATCCTCTCCCTCAGGGCTTTCCTCAGGTGAATCTCTCCCTCTCGCCTTACTACCAGACGGCTGCTCGGAGGGCAGCTCGCTCCCCTGAGTCTCCTCCAGCTCCGCTCCGTCGCCTTGTGCTTGTAAATGTGTTAACGGGTGAACAAAATGAGAAAAGAGAGAGAATAGAAAGAAAGGTGTCACACAGAAGCTCAAGTTAACACTAAATTACCTTCCTGGAACTCTGGAGAGGGGCGGAGGTCATCTGGGGAGGTTTGGAGGTAAAGGAGGCTGCGGGTGAGGGGGAGACTAGGTGATGGGGGGCGCTTCTGGGTGGGAAAGCCTTGGGGAGGGATGGGTTTCTCTGGACTCGGTTCTCGCTCTCACGCTCTGACTCAGGGCCGCTCCATGACTTGTCGAGATCGGTTACGGGTACAGCTACAGGGCAAGGGTGATCCGTTACAACACAGCCACAGACTAACAGAGGGTTACGAACACGTAAACAAACTTTCATTATTACCGTCATTCTTTCCCTTTTTGGAGGCATTCATCAGTTGTTTT
Source organism: Thymallus thymallus (assembly GCA_023634145.1). Classification (NCBI taxonomy): domain Eukaryota; kingdom Metazoa; phylum Chordata; class Actinopteri; order Salmoniformes; family Salmonidae; genus Thymallus; species Thymallus thymallus. Next base: position 2,726,164 of record CM042413.1, on the reverse strand, counting down.
AGGTTTAGCTTTGAATGTTTCTGTAAAATAAAAAGCAAATCACAGAGCTAGTCCGACTCAAAACGAATCAACAGACGGTTGTGCAAATAATGGATTCAGCATAAAGACCTTTGGGGTTATATCCAATTCTTCCTGTTCATCTGAGGAAGCCCAGGAATCTTCAGCCGCACTTTTTGACACCCTAAAACGGAAGTCAATTTGATGCAGAGAAGTAATGGTTGTGCAAATGTACATACTATATATCAGAGAAGACGCAGCCTGTTCCAACATCCTGACCACGGCACGTTTGATTTTCGGTTCACTTCATCCGTGCAGCGAAAGAAAAACGTACGCTTGCGAGATCAGGATGGTCGAACGAGGCAAAGACGATCATTGCTTACCGACTTATTGACTCTGTTTGCGAATTGTCTTCAACATCTGCAACACAGTAAGCCAAATTAGTATTGTGTGTGAATCAACAATTCTAAGTGAGTTAACATTTAAAAACAGCTGATGATCACAAACGAACAACGGAAGACATATCTACAGTACAGCTTCATCTTACACTGCACAATATCACACCCTAACAATCTTGAATGAGAAAAGCCACTGGGAGAAAAGCTAACTACAAAAACACTGCATTCAAATGTAAAGAGATCAACAAGCTCAGACATCTAACCTCGTTAGGATCAAAAGGGCCAAAACTAGCTGAACACAAATTAGTTTAAGTACCGAAGTTAGACCTTAGCCAGAAGCTACTTCAGCCTAAAAGTCTCGCAAATACGCTCCTTTCATTCTCTGAAATTAAACAATGCTTGACAAGTTTGTCTGATCTTGTTGTGCTATTTTCACTACTGGAAATACCTCTCCCTCCTTCACTCGCTCCTTGCTCTAGATCCAGCCAAGTTGTATTGCATGAGGGGTAAATGAAACAGCCGAGGTGAATGAATAATATTAACATGGTAATGAACATGAAAACATTGCCATAACAACCTGTAACAGCAGACAATACATCCGGTAACCGACATCTGCGTTATGGTCATTAGCAAACAACACACATAAATCAACGTAACATTATGATGACATGAAATTGAATCATTTACGTACCGTCTTTGTCAGTGGCTGGTCCCCCCAGAGAGAAGCCTGCTTCTTGGGAACGCCTGCCCAACATGGACAATCGCTTCTTTTTGGCCGGGGCTTGGGAGGGAGACGGCATAGACTTCCTCTTGGTGCCATGCTCAATGATGAGATGGGAACAACTGAAACCGGGATGACACAGGATTGGAAATGCATCTACTGTTAAATAAAACTTTGATCCCCAAAGAAGAAATTGGATTCATCGCCAGCATAAATCACATAAAGAGGACAAGACAGACACACAGGCATTGACCAGAACACAGAGACAATCTGTAGAAAATAATACACTATGTTAAGTGTGCTAAAACTACTGAGAAAAGACCATGGACAATAAACATCATAGTGCTGCTCAAATCAAATATTATTAATCATATGCTTCTTAAACAAACAGTAAAGAAAAGGTGGAGACAGACTGAAATGCTTACTTATAGAGAAATAATATATAGAGCACATAATACAAGTAATAAACTTGCAGTAAGCGTTCCAATTCATCGCAAAGGTGTTCGATGGGGTTGATGTTAGGCCTCTGTGCAGGCCAGTCAAGTTCTTCCACACAGATCTCGACCTCATCGCCCAACATCAGTGCCCGACCTCACTAATGCTCGTGGCTGATTGGAAGGGAATCCCCGCAGCAATGTTCCAAAATCTAGTGGAAAGCCTTTCCCACAAAAGTGGAGGCTGTTATAGCAGCAAAGGGGAGACCAACTCCATATTAATGCCCATGATTTTGGAATGAGATGTTCGACGAGCAGGTGTCCACATACTTCTGGCCAAGTAGTGTGTACGTACAGTGCATTCGGAAAGTATTCAGATCCCTAGACTTTTCCACATTTTGTTTTGTTACATCTAAAATAATTTGTATTATTTTCTACATTGTAGAATAATAGTGAAACTATGAAACACCACATATGGAATCATGTAGTAACCAAAAAAGTCTTAAACAAATGTATAATATCTATATATGAGGAGGCCAGGTCATCTGATGCAGCACTCCATCACCCTCCATCTCGGTCAAATAGCCCTTACACAGCTTGGAGGTGTGTTGGGTCATTGTCCTGTTGAAAAACAAATGATAGTCCCACTAAGCGCAAACCAGATGGGATGGCGTATCGCTGCAGAATGCTGTGGTAGCCATGCTGGTAAAGTATGCCTTGAATTCTAAATAAATTACAGAGAGCTTCACCATCACACCTCCTCCTCCATGCTTCAAGGTGGGAACCACACATGAGATCATGCGCTCACCTACTCTGCGTCTCACAAAGACACAGCGGTTGGAACCAAGACCAAAAGGACAGATTTTCACTGGTCGAATGTCCATTGCTCGTGTTTCTTGGCCCAAGCAAGTCTCTTCTTCTTACTGGTGTCCTTTAGTAGTGGTTTCTTTGCAGCAATTCAACCATGAAGGCCTGATTCATGAAGGCCTGATTCATGAAGGCTGATGTTGAGATGTGTCTGTTACTTGAACTCTGTGAAGCATTTATTTGGGCTGCAATCTCAGGTGCAGTTAACTCTAATGAACTTATCCTCTGCAGCAGAGGTAACTCTGGGTCTTCCTTTCCTGTGGCGGTCCTCATGAGAGCCAGTTTCATCATAGCGCTCGATGGTTATTGCGACTGCACATGAAGAAACTTGACTGCCCTTCATGTCTTAAAGTAATGATTCTCTTTGCTTATTTTAGCCGATCTTGCCATAATACGGACTTGGTGTTTTAACAAATAGGGCTATGTATACCCCCCCCCACCTTGTCACAACACAACTGATTGGCTCAAACGTATTAAGAAGGTAAGAAATTCCATAAGAGGCACACCTGTTAATTGAAATGCATTCCAGGTGACTACCTCCTGAAGCTGGTCGAGAGAATGCCAAGAGTGTGCAAAGCTATCATCAAGGCAAAGGGAGGCTACTTTGAAGAATTCCAAATATAAAATATATTTTGATTTGTTTAACACTTTTTTTGGTTACTACATGATTCCATATGTGTTATTTCATAGTGTTGATGTCTTCACTATTATTCTACAATGTAGAAAATAGTAAAAATAAAGAAAAACCCTGGAATGAGTAGGTGTGTCCAAACTGTTCGACTGTTTGACTGGTACTGTATATATAGGTTTGAGTACTTACGCGTGATGTCCATTCATCACGGCATAGTCATCTGAGGACAATCCATTACTGTCCTTGAAGGTGATGTCTGCGTCGTACTGCAGGAGTAGCCGCACCATACTGATTTGTCCATTGCAAGCAGCGATCATCAAGGGCGACCTAAAGGTAGCAAAGCTGGAGGTTGAATAAATGTGCACATATCGGTCTGTACATTCTACAACATCAGAATCAAAGATCCCACAATTCCCTTTCTAATCGCTGATGTGACATAAGCTAAGTAATGGAACCCTTGCCGCCACCTATTGATGTGTGTCAGACCGCAGAAAACATCAAGGGCCAGCCTAGTTGGGCTTTTAGCTCTAGCAAACGTATAGCTCATTTTATTATATTTACGCGAAATTATTTTTCTTCAAGCTATTGGAAGATAATTAGATAGCGATTACGTACATTTGTTGATCTGGGATCTGTTCTTTTCAATAGCAGCAGTAAATGTATTATTAGATTGATTGGACTGCTAGCTAGCTTTACTGACAGCTGCTAGCTTCGCCGATGCAGTTTCGCTTGCCAGTGATTTCCTCTGAGGTGTTCGGGAGGCTTGGACAGACAGGCCTCGGTGCTGAATCGTGGCGCTGTAATGGAAGCATGCTACACCGGGACTGGGAGACCATTCAGCCTGGAGAACACCACTGGAGATCACTCGGGCGGGTTCAGCATAATGACCAGAGATGCAAACTGGTACCGAAACATGCAAAAAAAATCCCTGCTAGGGGGAAATGCAGGTTTTAACTAATTAAACAACAAAGAATATGATCTACATGATCCGTCTCTGTGTGGAAAATAAAGTGGTTCGTGTTTTGTTTTGTTTTAGATAGTTAACATTTCAAACAGATTGCCAGGGTCCAGTAAGCAACTAAAGCGATGATTTGATTTGATACGTTAAGTTGGCTAATGTGGCTCAACATTTAACGTTATCTGGCTAGCTAACGGAGAATTTGATTCACCTAACAAGATACTTAACAATGCTAATAATACTTGTTCCACCACACTTTCTCCCTCACCTCAAACTTTCCAAATGCCAGTTGTTTTTCGGTTACAGCTCGTTAAGTACGCTTCATCACCATCTCAACCCCGTCTCCGTGGTCAGGCTTCTCACCTAACTCTTAGTTACGGTTAAGGGGACGTGGTGCTCTAACTGCCTTTCTACTCTCTGCTGTCCAGAGCGCTCTTTCCAGAGAGAGAGATGTATGCTGTAACTAGCAAATTGGTTGTAACAGCCAGTGTTGCTCCAAACTCGCATCAGTCGTTCGCTTTTCTCATCGGCTACTCGCAAGTCATCGCAACCAATACGGTTTGGACAGTGAATGACGCTGGCTGGCTAGTTCTGCCAGCTATTCCCCACGAGAGCAACCATTGTCATCTGGAGGACTATTCAAACGTGTTAGGTTTTGCACAATTGTTAAATTATTTTGGCTGTGTGATTTTTACTGCAATTGAGCTTTTAGCTGTGAATGTGTAACATGTTTGAAGTTTAGCCAAACGTATATAATTAGTGGATTTGGCAATTTCAGCCATGAAATCTCCATAGACAAACATTGGCAGTAGAATGGACTTCCTGAAGAGCTCAGTGACTTTCAACGTGGCACCGTCATAGGACGCCACCTTTCCAATAAGTCAGTTCATCAAAATTCTGCCCTGCAAGAGCTGTACCCGGTCAACTGTAAGTGCTGTTATTGTGACGTGGAAACGTCTAGGAGCAAAAGCATCTCAGCCGTGAAGTGGTAGGCCACACAAGCTCACAGAAAGCGAGTGCTGAAACGCGTAAAAATCGTCTGTCATCGGTTGCAACACTACCGAGTTCCAAAATGCCTCTGGAAGCAACTTCAGCACAACGTCAGCACAATAATTGTTTGTCGGGAGCTTCAGAAAATGGGTTTCCATGGCCTATCAGCTGCACACAAGTCTAAGATCACAAAGTGTAATTCCAAGACTTACTAACTTTTTTGTGTCAACCTCAACAAATGGTTAAATGCATTGTATCCACATTTTTTGCTGTGTTTTTAAATGTACAAATAGATTCAATCAAAGGAATTACTTATTCATTTACTATTCAACCAGCTCTCTCCATCTAAAATGGATTTGATCTTTAAAGGCATCACACAAACCCACCTGTGTCCCTGGTCCTTAGTGTTGACGTCAGCCCCCTCCTTGAGGAGGAACTCCGCCATCTCAGCATGGTTCTCCTTCACTGCCATAGTCAGAGGGGAGTATCCCTCCTGCAAGAAGATCATCCAAACCACAACATGCATTGTCAAACATCTTGTATATCCACATAGCCTAGTCATGTTTGTATCACCATAGTAACAGCTCTCCTCCTCCCCTCAGCTTCATCCTCTTTTTTTATTTATGGGTCAGGATTACTCTCCAGCAATCTGGAACCTTGTTAATATCGCTCTCTCAGACCAGTGCCTGAGCTGTGACATTCCTGAGGGGTACTAGAGGATCCCTGAGTAACAAATGGACTCCTGTAGCTAAGAGGATTGGACTGCTGTAAGCAAGGGGTGTAACACTCAATGCCTGCAGGGCCGTGTCCTGTGTGTCTTCTGGTTAATGTTATTTCCTTTTTTTGTCCAATTAAGATCCACACAACCAGATAATGGGAATTACCTTGAGGCGTGAAAACCTGCAGACAATTCAATCTGGACTATCAGAGAGCAAGTTGGAGCTACCACCATAACACTCATACCACAATCTACACAGATCCAGGGGATGGCCTTACAGCTCACCTTGTTCTGGGCGTTGACATTGGCCTCATGCTCCAGCAGCAGCATAGCGGTGGAGAAGGCAGGGATGCAGGAGGCCAGGTGCAGGGCCGTGTTGCCGTTGATGTCCACCAGATTAGTCTCAGCATCATGCTCCAGCAGCGTGGCCACGCAGCGATCCTGCTGGCACTGCACTGCCTGCCAGGGGGTACGGAGGAGAGGAACATTAGATGTCCTAACCGACTTGCCAAAACTATAGTTTGTTAACATGAAATCTGTGGAGTTTTAATGACTTCAACCTAAGTGTATGTATACTTCTGACTTCAACTGTATGTAGTAACCAAAATCAAAATATATTTTATATATTTGGAATTCTTCAAAGTAGCCACCCATTGCCTTGACAGCTTTGCACACTCTTGGCATTCTCTCAACCAGAATCATGAGGAATGCTTTTCCAACAGTCTTAAAGGAGTTCCCACATATGTTGAGCACTTGTTGGCTGCTTTTCCTTCACTCTGCGGTCCAACTCTTCCCAAAACATCTTAATTAGGTTGAGATCAGGTGATTGTGGAGACCAGGTCATCTGATGCAGCACTCCATCACTCTCCTTGGTCAAATAGTCCTTACACAGCCTGGAGGTGTGTTTTGGGTCATAGTCCTGTTGAAAAACAAATGCTAGTCCCACTAAGTGCAAATCAGATGGGATGGCGTAACGCTGCAGAATGCTGTGGTAGTCATGCTGGTTAAGTGAGCCTTGAATTCTAAATAAATCACAGACAGTGTCACCAGCAAAGCACCATCACACCTCCTCACAAAGACAACGGCGGTTGGAACCAAAAATCTCAAATTTGGACTAATCAGACAGATTTCCACTGGTCTAATGTCCATTGCTCGTGTTTCTTGGCCCAAGCAAGTCTCTTCTTCTTATTGGTGTCCTTTAGTAGTGGTTTCTTTGCAGCAATTCAACAATGAAGGCCTGATTCACACAGTCTCCTCTGAACAGTTGATGTTGAGATGTGTCTGTTACTTGAAATCTGTGAAGCCTTTATTTGGGCTGCAATCTGAGGCTGGTAACTCTAATGAACTTATCCTCTGCAGCAGAGGTAACTCTGGGTCTTCCTTTCCTGTGGCGGTCCTCATGAGAGACAGTTTCATCATAGTGCTTGATGGTTTCTGCGACTGCACTTGAAATAAAACTTAAAGTTCTTGATATTTTCCAGATTGACTGACCTTCATATCTTAAAGTAATGATGGACTGTCGTTTCTCTTTGCTTATTTGAGCTGTTCTTGCCATAATATGGACTTGGTCTTTTACCAAATAGGGCTATCTTCTGTATACCACCGCTACCTTGTCACAACACAACTGGCTCAAAAGCATTAACAAGGAAAGAAATTCCACAAATTAACTTTTAATAAGGCACACCTGTTAATTGAAATGCATTCCAGGTGACAACCTCCTGAAGCTGGTTGAGAGAATGTCAAGCGTGTGCAAAGCTGTCATCAAGGCGAAGGGTGGATACTTTGAAGAATCAAATATATTTTGATTTGTTTAACACTTTGTGGTTACTACATGATTCCATATGTTATTTCATAGTTTTGATGTCTTCACTATTATTCTACAATGTAGAAAATAGTCAAAATAAAGAAAAACCCTGGAATGAGTAGGTGTGTCCTAATTTTGACTGAGACTGTATATGAGGACTCACAGGCAATACATTATGTCCGAATTGAGATGGTCAATCAACTTGTCATATTTTATCCTCAAATCTATTTTAAAATGCTGGATTCTTCCATTCACTGACAAACTAATACACAGTACCTTCATCAAGGGGGATCTGTTTTGATTGTCGCATAGGTTGAGCTTGGCTTTGCTCTCAACCAGGAACTGGACCACGTCTGTATGTCCATTGGCACAGGCGATGTGAAGTGCCGTTCTGAAATGTGTACAAGGGTGACATGTAAGTGGCAGTCTTTTGGCCCTCCATTACAAGTCATTGCATAACAACACGTGGACGCACTGGTGCGAGCTGCACATTCTACCTGGCCACCATCAATTCAAAATAACTTATTTTTTAGGAGGATAAAACCATACATTTGTTGAACAGTAAAGTGCATTGTCTTCATGATTCCTATAATAAAAAAAAGTATCTACTCCGCCACTTTGCATGCCTGTTTCGCCTCTCACAATCTCTCTCACCCCTCGTGGGCCCCTTGTGATTGCATAACATTTCAAAATGCAATTGCAGGGGAAAAAAACAAATACGTCCATATTAAAAGAGGAGGGTCTCAGCTTTGTGTAGGTATAAATATATTGAGCTAAAACCACACTGATATACAAATCGAGATACCCGATATGGCTTTGATATAAGAAATTGCACATTGGCAATCGCGAGTTTACTAGGCCTCGTTGCTACGTTTTTTAGGATATTACATGTACTGTTAGATTAATACATGACTACTAGCAGTAGGTGTTATATAGAGTTAGATTAATACATGACTACTAGCAGTAGGTGTTATATTTAGAGTTAGGTTAATACATGACTACTAGCAGTAGGTGTTATATTTAGAGTTAGGTTAATACATGACTACTAGCAGTAGGTGTTATATTTAGAGTTAGATTAATACATGACTACTAGCAGTAGGTGTTATACAGAGTTAGATTAATACATGGCTACTAGCAGTAGGTGTTATATACAGAGTTAGATTAATACATGACTACTAGCAGTAGGTGTTATATTTAGAGTTAGATTAATACATGACTACTAGCAGTAGGTGTTATATAGAGTTAGATTAATACATGACTACTAGCAGTAGGTGTTATATTTAGAGTTAGATTAATACATGACTACTAGCAGTAGGTGTTATACAGAGTTAGATTAATACATGGCTACTAGCAGTAGGTGTTATATACAGAGTTAGATTAATACATGACTACTAGCAGTAGGTGTTATACAGAGTTAGATTAATACATGACTACTAGCAGTAGGTGTTATATTTAGAGTTAGATTAATACATGACTACTAGCAGTAGGTGTTATATTTAGAGTTAGATTAATACATGACTACTAGCAGTAGGTGTTATATTTAGAGTTAGATTAATACATGACTACTAGCAGTAGGTGTTATATTTAGAGTTAGATTAATACATGACTACTAGCAGTAGGCGTTATATTTAGAGTTAGATTAATACATGACTACTAGCAGTAGGTGTTATATTTAGAGTTAGATTAATACATGACTACTAGCAGTAGGCGTTATATTTAGAGTTAGATTAATACATGACTACTAGCAGTAGGTGTTATATTTAGAGTTAGATTAATACATGACTACTAGCAGTAGGTGTTATATTTAGAGTTAGATTAATACATGACTACTAGCAGTAGGTGTTATATACAGAGTTAGATTAATACATGACTACTAGCAGTAGGTGTTATATACAGAGTTAGATTAATACATGACTACTAGCAGTAGGTGTTATATACAGAGTTAGATTAATACATGACTACTAGCAGTAGGTGTTATACAGAGTTAGATTAATACATGACTACTAGCAGTAGGTGTTATACAGAGTTAGATTAATACATGACTACTAGCAGTAGGTGTTATATTTAGAGTTAGATTAATACATGACTACTATCAGTAGGTGTTATATTTAGAGTTAGATTAATACATGACTACTATCAGTAGGTGTTATATTTAGAGTTAGATTAATACATGACTACTAGCAGTAGGTGTTATTTTTAGAGTTAGATTAATACATGACTACTAGCAGTAGGTGTTATATAGAGTTAGATTAATACATGACTACTAGCAGTAGGTGTTATATAGAGTTAGATTAATACATGACTACTAGCAGTAGGTGTTATACAGAGTTAGATTAATACATGACTACTAGCAGTAGGTGTTATACAGAGTTAGATTAATACATGACTACTAGCAGTAGGTGTTATACAGAGTTAGATTAATACATGACTACTAGCATTAGGTGTTATATTTAGAGTTAGATTAATACATGACTACTAGCAGTAGGTGTTATACAGAGTTAGATTAATACATGACTACTAGCAGTAGGTGTTATACAGAGTTAGATTAATACATGACTACTAGCATTAGGTGTTATATTTAGAGTTAGATTAATACATGACTACTAGCAGTAGGTGTTATATTTAGAGTTAGATTAATACATGACTACTAGCAGTAGGTGTTATATTTAGAGTTAGATTAATACATGACTACTAGCAGTAGGTGTTATATTTAGAGTTAGATTAATACATGACTACTAGCAGTAGGTGTTATATAGAGTTAGATTAATACATGACTACTAGCAGTAGGTGTTATATACAGAGTTAGATTAATACATGACTACTAGCAGTAGGTGTTATATTTAGAGTTAGTGATCCAGCTAATGTGTTGTTTCCACTTCCTCAGGTGGTGAATTAGCACCAATTTAATTAGGTCTGTACAGTGCATTCGGAAAATATTCAGACCCATTGACTTTATCCACATTGTATTGTTACAGCCTTGTTCTAAAATGGATTAAATAAAACAAATCCTCATCAATCTACACACAATACCCCATAATGACAAAACGAAAAACAGGTTTTTAGTAATGTTTGCAAATTTAAAAACAGAAAAACTGAAATACCTTATTTACATAAGTATTCAGACCCTTTGCTATGAGACTCGAAACTGAACTTAGGTGCATCCTGTTTCCATTGATCATCCTTGAGATGTTTCTACAATTTGATTAGAAGTCCACCTGTGGAAAATTCAATTGATTGGACATGATTTGGAAAGGCACACACCTGTCTATATAAAAGGTCCCACAGTAAAATCAAGCCATGAGGTTGAAGGAATTGTCCGTAGAGCTCCGAGACAGCATTGTGTCGAGGCACATATCTGGGGAAGGTTACCAAAAAAATGTCTGCAGCATTGAAGGTCCCCAAGAACACAGTGGACTCCATCATTCTTATATTGAATAAGTTTGGAACCACCAAGACTCTTCCTAGAGCTGGCCGCCCGGCCAAACTTAGCAATCAGGGGAGAACGGCCTTGGTCAGGGAGGTGACCAAGAACCCAATGGTAACTCTTGACAGAGCTCTAGAGTTCTTCTGTGGCGATGGGAGAACCTTCCAGAAGGACAAGCATCTCTGCAGCACTCCACCAATCAGGCCTTTATGGTAGAGTGGCCAGACGGAAGCCATTCCTCAGCAAAAGACACAACAGCCGAAAAGGAGTTTGCCAAACGGCACCTAAAGACTCTCAGACTATGAGAAACAAGATGATCTGGTTTGATGAAACCAAGATTGAACCCTTTGGCCTGAATGCCAAGCGTCACGTCTGGAGGAAATCTGGCACCATCCCTACGGTGAAGCATGGTGGTGGCAGCATCATGCTGTGGGAATGTTTTTCAGCGGCAGGAAAAGGGAGACTAGTCAGGATCGAGGCAAAGATGAACGGAGCAAAGTACAGACCCTTGGTGAAACCCTGCTCCAGAGTACTCAGGACCTCAGACTGGGGCGAAATTTCACCCTCCAACAGGACAACAACCCTAAGCACACAGTCAAGACAACGCAGGAGTGGCTTCGGGAGACCTAAAAGTAGCTGTGTAGCGACGCTCCCCATCTAACCTGACAGAGCTTGAGATAATATGCAGAGAAGAAATGGGAGAAACTCCCCAAATACATGTGTGCCAAGCTTGTAGTGTCATACCCAAGAAGACTCGATGCTGGGTTGTTGAACATTGGTCCAGTAACGATATGAGGATCATTTTACATGGGAGGAAGTGGAGCCGATTTTGGGGTTGGATAATCCTGGCGAGAATCAAAGACAATGGAGTCTAAAAGGTAACAAGTTAGTATTGGAGCAGGAAAATACTCCATGCAAACTCAGAAAACCTTGGAGGGTTTTTGAATGTCGTGAGACATTTTATTTTGTCTTATTATGAAATAGAATTATAGAATTGAGGAAAGGGTGGATGTTCAAAGGATATTAGATGGGAGTTCATTATTAATATTGTTTAAAATGTAACTAATATTGGGAGAAGGTCGATTGGGGTTTGGGGTTACCAAACCTAAAATTACCTTTTAAAATGTTGTAGTGGCATGGTTGTGGAAAATCATGGAGAAGAGAGACCAGTCATTACGGGAGTGAATTTTTTTTATTTATTTTTTATTTAACCTTTATTTTACTAGGCAAGTCAGTTAAGAACAAATTCTTATTTACAATGACGGCCTAGGAACAGTGGGTTAACTGTCTTGTTCAGGGGCAGAACGACAGATTTTTACCTTGTCAGCTCGGGGATTCGATCCTGCAACCTTCCAGTTACGGGCCTAACACTCTAACCACTAGGCTACCTGCCGCCCCGAGTGAATAGCTTGACTCGGTGGCGAGATAAATGTTAACCGTGTCTAAGGGTAGTACATGCTAAATTAAAATGTTAACCGTGTCTAAGGGTAGTACATGCTAAATTAAAATGTTAACCGTGTCTAAGGGTAGTACATGCTAAATTAAAATGTTGCCGTGTCTAAGGGTAGTACATGCTAAATTAAAATGTTAACCGTGTCTAAGGGTAGTACATGCTAAATTAAAATGTTAACCGTGTCTAAGGGTAGTACATGCTAAATTAAAATGTTAACCGTGTCTAAGGGTAGTACATGCTAAATTAAAATGTTAACCGTGTCTAAGGGTAGTACATGCTAAATTAAAATGTTAACCGTGTCTAAGGGTAGTACATGCTAAATTAAAATGTTAACCGTGTCTAAGGGTAGTACATGCTAAATTAAAATGTTAACCGTGTCTAAGGGTAGTACATGCTAAATTAAAATGTTAACCGTGTCTAAGGGTAGTACATGCTAAATTAAAATGTTGCCGTGTCTAAGGGTAGTACATGCTAAATTTGATGTTAACCGTATCTAAGGGTAGTACATGCTAAATTAAAATGTTAACCGTGTCTAAGGGTAGTACATGCTAAATTAAAATGTTAACCGTGTCTAAGGGTAGTACATGCTAAATTAAAATGTTAACCGTGTCTAAGGGTAGTACATGCTAAATTAAAATGTTAACCGTGTCTAAGGGTAGTACATGCTAAATTAAAATGTTAACCGTGTCTAAGGGTAGTACATGCTAAATTAAAATGTTAACCGTGTCTAAGGGTAGTACATGCTAAATTAAGGGCACATAAACAATGGGGTGGACAGTGGATTTATCATTCTCATGTTTCGTTTGTAATTAAAACGTATGAGTTGCTGATTAAGATGTAGCACAGTAAACGCTAACGAAATGTACACTTTCTCTTCCAGGAGAGGAGTGGGTGTTATTTTCTTCCTCTTTGGTATGTTTCAGAGACTATGGTATTGGGAGAGCAATTAGTGAAAGTCTGCAGTGTTATAAGCATAAATGTATCCGGATTAGACCGTAAAAGGAGTTGCCAGATAAGTAAGGCCTGGCCATGTGTGTGTTTTCACCACACGGTTTACCACGCAAACACAACTTACCGGTATATGAATGTTAATACCGTGGGTCTTTTCAATTTGGTTTTAAACTGGGTACGTAGAATGATGGAAATGTTTTAAATGGTTTCTGAAGGAAAGGGAAATAAAAGACTTAATGGTGTTGAATGACCTTTGTCGTGACTTCCTGGTGAGGCCTGACAAAAGGATTTTTAAGTATAGTCTATTTCACCATTACCTTATGAGATACAATTATATCCTTATGGAGTTATCAAGAGTCGTAAATCTAATTGGGTGTTAATACTAAGATGTTTCTTTTATATTTAACAGGCAGTGTTATTATTTTGGTTCTCGTTTCTGTATTTGATACATGTTTTCACCAGATTGGAGATGCTGTATTGTTGGGATTTATCTCAAAGGGTTAGAGATACGACTCCCTGACCCAGTACCCAATTTGGAAAATATTTTCAACAGTGTGTGGTTATGCTCTTGGACATTTGTTTAAGGAATGTTGTATTAAGGAATTGGGAAGGTAATAATTTGTCATAAGGTTTTTATGGATCATAAATGCCTTCAACTTTGGATTTGCTCTGTCTTCTCTCCAGTTATGCATAATGGGTTGGGTGTGGAAGCTACTTTAGTTGCCACAGTTTGTGTGTCAGTTGCATAATGTACCATGTAAAAAGGATAGACGTTGGGGTAATTTTACACTGGACAACACTCTGAGGGCATTTATGTTGAAACGTATACACAGTGCTGAGTTAGCTCAAGAAGAGGTCAAGTTGATTAGGACCAGCGCAAGTGTTTATCGGGTGGCCATGGAGGAAGGAGACGAGGAGCAAAGTGAGAATGACGTGGCTTGGGAACACCTCCTGTAACCTGTGGACTGAGGGGGTAGACCGGGTGAAAGCATGAGGAGGTTTAGGGAATTTCATTTTTGAGGAACCCAGCAGGAAAGTATCCCGAAGGCATAGTGTCCGGTGTAGGGGGGGGGGGGGGTCGTCATGTATTCAAACTTTGGGTTCTCTTTGCATATATAATTATGCATAGCTTAACCCATTGTTAATACTGTTATGTGTTTTTCAAGTCTTGTGCTATCCCTCACTTAGGAACCATAAGGAGAAAGTTGAAATGGAACAAGACAACAGCTCCAGCTGACATGTTATCAGTGTTCAATGAGAAATGGAACAAGTGTGATTATAGAACAGAGCCAATAAGTCTGAGGTTGTAAACCTAACTGTGAATGTTAAGCATGTTTTATTGTTTGTTATATGTTTCATCATCATTAACAGTAAGGTGAACAGTAGGGGGCCAATGTTCAACAGGAGGGACTGATGGGTTCGGATTTCTAAACTTGAAATACTGTTAAAATCAGTTATACTAGAGACATGAGGAGTGCCATAGTCTGGTTTATACACCAGAAGTTAATGGGTATCTGTAGGAGGAATGTATATGGTGGGGTCAAGTAAGGTTAGATAGGAGCCAGGGGGCTTTGGAATGTCCTGAATAGAGGAGAGGGAATTATATGATTGCAGTCGTTGATACGGATGGAGAGCTTTGGATTAGAGAGGAATGGGGTTGAGGTCAGGTCAGGTCACGCTAAGAGAGAAGGGACAATTTATTGCTTGCATCACTTAACTTCCTGCTTAGCAGTAAGAACCTAACAGTAGCCACCCGTCGCCTTGATGACAGCTTTGCACACTCTTGGCATTCTCTCAACCAGCATCACAAAGGTAGCCACCTGGAATGCATTTCAATAATAGGTGTGCCTTATTAAAAGTTAATTTGTGGAATTTCTTTCCTTCTTAATGTGTTTGAGCCAATCAGTTGTGTTGTGACAAGGTAGGGTTGGTATACAGAAGATAGCCTTATTTGGTAAAAGACCAAGTCCATATTATGTCAAGAACAGCTCAAATAAGCAAAGAAAAACAGTCCATCATTACTTTAAGACATGAAGGTCAGTCAATCTGGAAAATGTCAAGAACTTTGAAAGTTTCTTCAAGTGCAGTCGCAAAAACCATCAAGCACTATGATGAAACTGGCTCTCATGAGGACCGCCACAGGAAAGGAAGACCCAGAGTTACCTCTGCTGCAGAGGATAAGTTCATTAGAGTTACCAGCCTCAGATTGCACTACTAAAGGACACCAATAAGAAGAAGAGACTTGCTTGGACCAAGAAACAGCAATGTACATTAGACCACTGGAAATTGTTCTTCTGATGAGTCCAGATTTGAGATTTTTGGTTCCAACCACCGTGTCTTTGTGAGACGCAGAGTAGGTGTGTTTCCCACTGTGAAGTCCTCTCAAGCTCTGTCAGGTAGGATGGGGAGCGTCGCTGCACAGCTATTTTCAGGTCTCTCCAGAGATGTTTGTTCAGGTTCAAGTCCAGGCTCTGAAGCTGCCACTCAAAATCAAATCAAAATGTTATTGACAATTCCTTCAACCTCATGGCTTGGTTTTGGCTCTGACATGCACTGTCAACTGTAGGACCTTATATAGACAGGTGTGTGCCCTTCCAAATCATGTCCAATCAATTGAATTTACCACACGTGGACTCCAATCAAGTTGTAGAAACATCTCAAGGATGATCAATGGAAACAGGAAGCACCTGAGTTCAATTTAGAGTCTCACAGCAAAGGGTCTGTTGATTAAAATTGATTAAATAAAATCATCAATCTACACACTACCCCATAATACAAAGCGAAAACAGGTTTTTAGACATTTTAGCAAAGGATACTTCGTATTATGGGGTAGTGTGTAGATTGATGATTTTATTTAATCAATTTTAGAATACGGCTGTAACTTCTGAATACTTTCTGAATGCACTGTACACTACATGACTAAAAGTAGGAGGACACCGGCTCGTCTAACATCTCATTCCAAAATCATGGGCATTAATATGGAGTTGGTCCCCCCCTCCGCTGCTTCAAAAGCCTCCAATATTATGGGAAGGCTTTCCACTAGATGTTGGAACATTGCTGCGGGGACTTGCTTCCATTCAGCCACAAGAGCATTAGTGAGGTCGGGCACTGATGTTGGGCGATTAGGACTGGCTCGCAGTCGGCGTTTCAATTAATCCCAAAGGTGTTCAGGGCTCAGTTCTGTGAGCTTGTGTGTTCTACCACTTCGCGGCTGAGCTGTTGTTGCTCCTAGATGTTTCCACTTCACAATAAGAAGAGCATTTACAGTTGACCGGGGCGGCTCTATTAGGGCAGAAATTTTACAAACTGACTTGTTGGAAAGGTGGCATCTTAAGACGGTGCCATATTGAAAGTCACTGAGCTCTTCAATAAGGCCATTCTACTGGCTGAAATAGACACTCATTTGAAGGAGTGTCCACAAACTGTTGTATATATAGTGTATTTTTGCCATAGATGAAGTGTCAACTTTAAATTATATTTGTTGACACCATACAGTCAAATTGTGGATCAAACTTTATCAATCTAGAAGCAACAGCTATTTTTCATATTTTGGTCATCATACTTTGATTTGGTTTTATCTAAATATCATCAAATTTCATGACAAACATGACTGACTGTTTATGACCTTAAAAGATGAAGAATAGTATAGAAAGCATGAACTGTGCTGCCAGCTGAGCACAGGGAAGTGGATAGAAGTAGCCTAAAGCTTAAGGTCCATGACAGACAGGGTGAGCTACAACTAGCCTACTGAAATAGGGTGACGGTGACAGTAAGAGTAAGTAGTCTAAGTAGCCTTGTCCGGTTTCTGATCTACAAGTACACATCCCCCACCCTGGACAGAACGCTAGTCTATCGCAGGGTGGTAGAGACGGGGGGGAAATATACTCCAAACACACATACATTACACAAGGACTGTTTAAGTACAGACCTCAGAAAGTAAAAGTAGCAATAACAGCTACTAACTGGTAAAAGTCTCATCTTGCGTACCTGTTCTCCTTATCAAGCTGATTGATGTCATTTTTCTTGGCCAGCTGCTTCAGTTTGGCCAAGTCACCCGCATAAGCAGCCTTGTGTACCTTTCCAAGGTCCTTCTCCTTCAAGTCATAACCCACAGACAGCACACTCCCAGTGTCCGAGGTGTTAGGGGAGAAGCCTTTCTTTTTCTTGGTGAAGTTGAATAACTTCTTCATTGTATATGGTGGTTACCCAGCTGCCAGTTAGCAGACTGCATTGCCTTTGCGCCGTCACTACCTGACAATGAGCTGCCACTGGGGGATCACCACAGCATGAGTCTTTCCCATCCCTAAAAATAAAGCCCAGCAAATCGGATTAAGCCATTTAATAATGTCAAAGTCGAGAGAATGTTGCTGCACCATCGCCGATGGAAAGACTGAGACGAATAACTCCCATCAAACGTACTGTACATGGCTACAGTATGTACAGTTCAATTAGCCGCTAAAAAGTCACTGCGATTTTGGGTGCACAGGTTGTCATTTATAGTTTACCGTATTAGTCTTCAGATTCTACTTATTCGTATGCTGCATACGATTGACAAGAGATCGTAGTACACCTTGGCCATGACAAATAATGTACAGCTAAGATACTAAGATAATGCCATCATGCACAACACAACCGCTGGCTATAAGACACACGCTCAGGCAAGATGTCATGCAACATTAGCTGATCAAGGATATAGATCTGACCTTACCTTGACCAGTAACGTTAGTAGAATACCAAGACACCAATACTCATTTTCCCACCAGCATTAAAGCCATTCATTGTGATGATGGTTAAATGAACTGCTGGCTGTGGAACAAATTGCCCCTCGGGGATAATAAAGATTACTTAACATAACCTAAAAGAGGATGGCTTGTGTGAAGATAATTCACTAGACCAGTTGTTATTTTGGATGGCTCACCCTCTCCTTGTCAGTAGTCAGGAAGGAACGTTGATCCAGTCTGTTACCAAGGCTGCTTAGAAACAACATTACATCCATGTTCAAATGCAAATGTGTTCATTTAACATGAGCAAATATGACACATGTAGCAATCACAAATCGATTCTGTTTTTGGGCCAGAATAATAACAACATGTTCAATCATGTAAAACCCTTTTTCCTCGCGTCTAAAAGAAGCCATCCAGTTGTCTAGTTAGTAGTTAGTTAACTATGCAAACTATCATTCATTAATTAGTAAGACATTACTCCCCACAACTTTGTTACCTCGCAAACGTGAAGCAACCACGACTTTAAAATGGTTCATTGTCAACACAGGCAAAGCAATAATGTTTAGTTTAGTCCGGTTGTTGGTCCCTAGCTGAATCAATAAGTTACATGTTTGTTTTGTGCTAATAAGATAGCTAACCGACCTGCAATTAGCTAACTAGCTAACGTTAGCTCGTTCCGACATAAAAGGGATGGTACAAATGTATGTATACAGCAGTAGCTAGCTATTTACTAGTTATCTAGCGCGCAGGGCAGACTGCTATCTCCCCTGTAGCATGGGTAACTATACATAATTTCACTATTTGCGTGCAGGAAATAGGTGAAATGTAGGTAGTTAGCTAGACAGACACTAACTAACCTGTTGATCGCGTCTTCTTCTTCGGGATTCGGTTGGCCGACTGGAACATGAATACGTCGCCGCCTACTGTAGAAACGTAATGAATATTCATGAGCCTTGAAACTGTTTCTCGTCGGGTGATTGGTTGAGCTTTCGTGAGTGCGTGACATCACACATACGCTTCTACCAAGGCCAACTAGCTCGTGTCACATACATGCGCAGTAGCGCCAAAGATGATGGATAAACTGAGAAGATACACTGCCTGGCCCCCTTTAGCTTTGTTTCGCCGTGGCATTGTTTCGACAACCTTATGCAACGTCACAACATACACCGGTGGAGGCATTACTGATAGTACTGGGGGAATACCATTGTCACTTAGAAGAGATAAACTAAGGCTTGCATATTGGGTTACACTAAAGGGCAGTGGGACTAATCACCCTGGTCAGATAGATAGATAGATAGATAGATAGATAGATAGATAGATAGATAGATAGATAGATAGATAGATAGATAGATAGATAGATAGATAGATAGATAGATAGATAGATAGATAGATAGATAGATAGATAGATAGATAGATAGATAGATAGATAGATAGATAGATAGATAGATAGATAGATAGATAGATAGATAGATAGATAGATAGATAGATAGATAGATAGATAGATAGATAGATAGATAGATAGATAGATAGATAGATAGATAGATAGATAGATAGATAGATACGGCAGTATGAAAAAGTATAAAAATACAAGAAGTCTGGAGCAAAAAGCTATAAAAGACATTGCACACTATGGGTGAATGGCTAAATATGTACACTATACATTGTTACAGTGTTAGGTGAAAGAAAATGATTAAAAAAATATTGCAAGTTGATATAGATAAATAAGGAATATTTGCATGGTTAACTATACTATACAGGTCGATGGCAGAGAAATACATAAATAGCTAAATATGCGTATGATATAAGTGAGGGTAATAATAGTTTACTTAATATAGAGTCTAGTTAAATGAACAGGTTAGTTAATATTTTGCATGGTTAAATTAACTGTACAGGTAAATGACAGGAAGAGATTCTTAAATTGCTAAATGTGTGTATGATATAATTTAGGGTAATAATAGTAATTCCCTTAAAATACAGTCCTTAGTGCGCAGGGTTTAATTACAGATAAATGCACATATTGCACATTCGATATACTAAAAGCTATTTAAAAAGATACAACTGACAGGATACTAATATGCATTCCTGAGTGAATGACTACATATGTTCAGTCCAAGAATGACTTGCAATATTTCATTGCTTTTAGTATATCGAATGTGCAATATACACTCCAGACACCATAGGATATTGTTTTTTCATCATATTTCTTCAGCATTTCTCTGGCTCTTTTTATGCTTTTTAACAGTCCTTCTCTTTCTCTCTTGCTTTTTCTTTTCTTTCCTGTGTCATTTGCTTTATAATTTTATATAAGGGTTTCCATCTCCTCACACGTTGAGACATCGAATGTTCCTCCTTCTGGCCATTTTCTTGGTGCGTTGGTCCCATTTCTTGGACATTTTTATAATTTCTTCCTTACTCAGATGATACCTTGCACCCAGGATTTCCACCGCTGTTTTATTCATTGTTAGCTTGTACTCTTGGTCTCTCCACTGTACTCTTGGTCTCTCCACTCCACTGTTCCCTAGTTTCTTTTTGTCCTGTTATTCACTTTTTATTTTTCCTAAAAAATAATTTCTTATTGTTATTGTTATTGTTATTAAATACCTTCTGATTGGTCCATTCAGTTCTGGATGGCTAGACCATACTCCATTTGTTATTAAATACCTTCTGATTGGTCCATTCAGTGGCTAGACCATACTCTATTTCCTCCTACCTCTATCCAAGTTATTGTAATTTGTTCACTTATTCCTCCACTGTAACCGATATCCGTTATTTTTCCTGTCCCTTCGTTTAAATATTTATTCTCTCGTCACCCACATAGACACAATTTTATTCGTATAGTTTTTATCTGGCTTTCAGGAACCCCATTCATTTATTCTGCAACTAAAAAATCCTGTGTTCTTTTGGGCTAACTATTAGTTTTTCCAGTCCTCATTTTTTATTTTATTTATCAACAATCAAACCACATTCGAGGCATCAGACAGAGACTTTTCTCTCCTTCTCTGTGATGCAGGGATTGAGCGCGTCCTCTCTGCCGGTTTTACCCAGGAAAGGTGTGCGCTCCCTCCTCACCTATAACTCTTTCACTCTTTTTTATTTTTCACACTCGCTTTTATTTCCTTTCACTCTTTCTTTCACACTTACTCTCACACACTTTTCTTACGCTTTCCTAAGTGACCTGCAAATTCAGCCCTTTTTTCTGATCCACTTCCTTGACACAGAAAAAGCAGTATTATACAGGATTTTTGCCTACCTAAGCAGCCCTTTATTTGATCCACTTCCTCAACACAAATAAAACGGTATTTGTAGGACATCTCCTGGGCTCGTGTGAGGACACTGATGGCCTCTGCCTCTGTGGCGAAAGATTTCAGGGCGTCGTGGACGTAGAAGTTATGTTTGAGTCTTCTGACGTTGCTGCCAAAGCTGTCTTCTTCTTTGAGGCCTGTGTGGTGAAAACAGTGGCAAACAGGTCATATGATGTAATGACACCTGAGGTAGTTACATACAGGAGACATGTACCTGAGTGTGAGTGAAAAGACAGGCAAGAGCGTGACATTACAGGTCAGACAACGTCAAGGGCTCCCAAGACACTGCATCTCAGTGCTAGAGGCGTCGCTACAGACAACCTGGCTCGAATCCAGACTGTATCACAACTGGCCGTGATTGGGAGTCCCATCGGGCGGCGCACAATTGGCCCAGAGTCGTCCGAGTTTGGCCGGTGTAGGCCGTCATTGTAAATAAGAATGTGTTCTTAACTGACTTGCCTAGTTAAATAAAGGTTAAACAAAAAAAGGCCAGACACTCAGGGCAGAAATGTAGTGTTTACTGTGTAAAGACGTGTAACCGGGATTTATAGGTAATTGTTACTGTTTCATCTTATAAGGGAAAAGGAATATCTTGATAAGGGGGATTTGACATATTGGAGAGGAGGGGGAGAGCGGGAGATCTTGAATAATGAAGAAAATATGTTTTAAAAAGCAGTTGTTTTCTATAGTATTTCTTAGACAATAAGATACAACAACACCCCAGTCTAGTAGGTGGCGGTAATGTAACATGTATTGGTTGACAACCGCCGTTAAACATAATCGAAGAAGAAGAGAAACCCGGAAGTAGCTTTTTTATTTTTTTAGTGTTGCTGACCAGACGCTGTTCGTCACAGCGGTGATCCTCCAATCTCATCGGTATTTATGATTATTGAATTCAATTCGTGTCTTCAGAAATACATTTTCGAGCAGTTAACATTTAGCTAAACAGAAGAGTTATACGCGTTACTCGTCCTGTCGAAACGAGTATTTTCTTTGACCGGACTCCATAAGCCTAGGGTCAGCTCACGCTAGCAAGTTGTCATTTTACAGTAAATACAATAACATTAGGTAGTTAATCTGAAGGACATCATACTACACCATCAACCATGGCAGTCGTCAACGAAGGCGCATTGAAGAAAATGCTCAAGGTAAGCGACGATTGTACCTAACGTTAGTTAACTAAATGGGTTTGGTAACATTGTTAGCCTTTCGGCTAACTAAACGCGCTAGGTGGCTAACAGCTAACTCTACAAATATGTGTCTAACGTTAACTAGCTACCAAATAACTAGTGTTATGATTAGACCATATGTGTAATGTTTGATAACGTATGATTACAGTTAACGTTAAAAACCAGACAACTAACTAATGTTAGGTAGTTAAGTTAACTGGTTAACGTTACCTGGATGATCTAATCACTGTCTTAAGACATTAGTTTGCGTTGGTAAATTCAATCTGGAGTGCAGGAGTGCCTTCTGAGCGTTGGTAGCGCAAAGATAACTGGCCGACGTTGACTAGCTACTTCCAGACATGAATGAGGGAACACCTCTCTGACCGTTTCACTCGCCCTAGCAGAGCTGGTTAGGCTGTTTTCATGTTATCCATGTTGTTGGTGACTAACTGTGCTGCTGACGACAATTATATTACCCTTTTTTTGTTGCCGAAGTTTACTGACACCGGCCGTATTCGACGGGTGTTGAGCCTTTGTAAATGCATCAGTTGTTCTGCTCTCTGTGCTCTGAAATCGGAGTAGATAGCCAGAGTGGATTTACGAACGCGGCCTAAATCATTAATATTTCCACTGTTCAGCAATACAAATACAGGGACCTGACTGTTCGTGAGATAACCAACGTCATCTCCCAGTACAAGGACCTGAAGCCTGTTATGGATTCCTATGGTAAGAATGTGTACAGTACATGGTTCACGGCAGTGTCCCATATAACATAAAACATTATCTATGTGTTATTTTATGCTTGTCTGATTTTGTTTTATTGACTGGGTATTTTCTGCCCTCAGTTTTCAATGATGGCTCCACGAGAACTCTGATGAGCTTAGCAGGAACAGTGCCAGTCAGCTACAGAGGTAGGCTAAGTTTGGAGGCATGTCACTATCGACCTGACACATTTTTTTTTTTGTCTGTTGCCAAACATTTTCTCTCGTGTCCTGATGAAAAATACCTTATTGGATCCGTTCTGAGTTGTGTCAATATATAAATATTTGTTATTTGAATAATTTTCTTCTTAAGTGAACTGTCTTGTTTCACAAGGCCTTATATATTTTCCTCTTGTCCTTTAGGAAACGTATATAACATCCCGGTGTGTCTATGGCTGCTGGACACCTACCCTTACAACCCTCCCATCTGTTTTGTGAAGCCCACCAGTGCCATGATGATCAAGACGGGCAAACACATTGACGCCAACGGCAAGATCTACCTACCCTATCTGCACGAGTGGAAACATGTTAGTGACCGCGTCATCCCCAGTGTTGTAGCGAAGGCTATATTATACCGTGTTTGAAAAAACAAATTAGACGTACACTCTATTACTTATTAGTTTATTTCTGAACCAAGGTCTCGTTTCCCCGATGGTTCTTACACTGATACTCTGGAATAAGGAAACAAAACAAATTTTGGACTGCTTTAAAGGGGCAATATACAGTTCAAATTTATAACAGCCCAACCCAACATTGTTTTGGGCAAAAGCTGAGGAATGGGGCTGGAGAAATGTAACCGCTCACATTCATATACCGAGCTCTAGATGCAAGGACTGAACATCCACAATATAAAAATGATAGTTTTAACCATGTTTAGAGGCTATACAGTGTTTGTTTGCGATGACATTGTTTACAAACACTGGAGTAAAACTAGCTAGCATATTTTGGGTTCTGATGGTTTACGACAGTTGAACTAAGCTCATGAGTTTTATATGTTATATTCTTCAAGAATTGAAGGGCATATCATTCATTTAATAGTCCAAACAATTTATGTAGATTGACCTTTTAACAGGGCTCCAGACTGTTAAACACATATTGCAACCCTTTGACTTGGCTGTGCAAGTTACATTTGCCATCGACTTCCCGATACGATATCGCGATACTTGGGTGCCGATTGTATATTGCGATTTGATGTTCCAAACATGTAGCTCTCTATACAGTATGTCTGCTGCAGAGAGACAAAGACCATGAGAAAACGAGTTTTGATCAGTCAGAGAAATAAAAGTGCCGAAAACATGTTGGCTCGCTATTTAAGAAATAGCGCTAGCTAACGGTACCTACAGTAGCAAATCGAAACAACATCGTCTCAAAATAATATTGCGTTATGTAACTACATTTTTCCCTCCCGTTTACTATTTTAAATTGGTCGCCTCAAAACATCCTATTTTTGGGGCAGATAAAACCATGAATTTGTTTAACAGTAAAGTGCAATATCCTCATGATTCCTGTAATAAGTCTCTGACCTGTTCGCTGGGGCCGGCTGCTGTAATGAGCGAGCCCCTTTCTCTCTCTCGCCCTTGTATACCCCTCGTGATTGTATAACATTTCAAAATGCAGTTGCGTGGAAAACACAACTTTGGAAGCAACTAGTTGTCTATATTAAAGAGAGGAGGGTCTCAGCGTTCTGTAGTTAACATTTTTATTTCTAAAGATATGGCTTTGAAATATGGAACTAGGCCTCATTGCTATGTTTTTTAGGATATTACGTGTACTGTTAGATTAATACATGGCTACTAGCAGTAGGTGTTATTTAGAGTTAGCGATCCAGCTAATGTGTTTCCACTTCCTCAGGTGGTGAATTAGCACCAATTGGATTAGGCCTATACATATTAGTGCACATAAAGATGAAGGCAAATTAATATCTTCTGTAGCCCTATTTTGACAATAACATAACAAAAATAACCTCATTGTCAACTGAAAATTCATGACAATCACTGGATTAGGTACATATACAAATATTTGGAATGTTAGATCAAGGGTGTCAATCTTATTCCATGGACGGCCTAATGTCTGAGGTTTTTTGTTTCAATTAAGATCTAGACAACCAGGTGAGGGGAGTTCTTTACTAATTAGTGACTAATTCATTAATCAAGTACAAGGGAGGAGTGAAAACCTGCAGACACTCCGTGGAATGAGTTTGACACGTGTGTTAATGTAATGTATTTCTTGAATATCATGTCAGTAGTCTATTACACTTCTTAATAGGGATGCAAACTAACTAACCCTCATTAACCGGTCAACAAACGGCTACTAAAACCACATTTCAGACAGTGTTTATTCTACAAGTTAACGCCGGCTAAAGCTATGACGTTGAAATGCCTGTTTACTCTGTTCCGGTTCACTGTGCAATCCACTGTCTCATCAGCCCAGCCAGGCAATTTATAAACTTGATTTTCGCTATAAAAAGCATCTAGACATTATCTCCCATTTCTTTTAGACTAACATTTAGTTTAACAGCAGAGATTTTGTATAAACCTTGCAGTCGGTCTCTCCAACATTTGCAACATTGTTTCAATATTGAAATTTGATCTCCAGATGTCCATAGTAATGAACGTGTCGGGAGTCGGGAAGAGACATACAGACAGGCAGCGTTTCTCAGCCAGTCGAAATCATGAATCAGCTGGCATCAGTTTTATGGATATATACAAAGAACTATCAATAGAAAACAGGTCAAACGAAACAAAGTGCAGCTAGTTTGCAGTCTTTCCAGCTTCAGTTTGAAGTGATTGCGTTCACTGTGTCGTTGGCTAGCTCGTCTGAACAACAGTGTCCTGATGAGAGAGCACAGTTTCTATGCCTGGCGAAATCCCGCATCCAAATAAATGTCACTAGAAAACAGCTAAAACATTTCTGTTATTCTTGCTGCAATGTTTGAAGTGACTAAATTAGCCGTAAAATAAGAATGTTGTCAATGGAACATCTAGAATGAACGACTGGGAATTCCAACAATATTCAAAAATGTATTGAACTTAGTAGGGAATCAACTAAATGTATTGAACATTTTATTAATTTGCCCAAGTTTATCATAAGACATTTCCTGCAACTTTCTGAAGAAGAAAGGAGAATTCCCTCTGTCTGTTTATGTGCGGTGCGCACCTCTACCACTTTGTGTAGATGGAAAGGCTTTCCCAAAAAACTCAATTAAATGTTGACTACAAAGTAGCATCTGCTTACCTGGCATAATTATATCACAAAAACTCTGCTAAACAACAGCCTCTTGCTAGGTGCATACTGGAGTTAAACTGAACCCCAAAAATTCTAAATAATTTCCCAGACCTCAAGTTGTCTCCAGATGTGGCTTAAGTATTGTTGTGGAAGTAAAACATCCCATTTAGTTGTTTGTGTGATTTTTGAGTGGAAAAACACAGAAGAGAGGGGAAAATGGAAACCTCGAAAAACGGAATTTGTGGATACAAATAAAACAGATTTTATAGGGCCCAACAAATCATGGGCTGGTGCCATCAACTGAAAAAAGTTAGTGCCACCAGGGGGAAATGTTAGCCATGTTTTAACAACGTGATGAGATGAGCTCATGTTATCTGTATGAGGTGAAGCCTTTCACAGTTGTCCATCTCCAAGTTCTATTGTAAATCTGTTGATTTCTCTCCGCCCAGCCCCAGTCGGACCTGTATGGTCTGATCCAGGTGATGATTGTGGTGTTTGGGGAGGAGCCCCCCGTGTTCTCCCGCCCCACCACACAGGCCCCCTACCAGGCCTTCCAGGCTGCCGGACCCCCCAACCGTAAGTTACCCGTTCAGTATGGCGTTGTTTGTATTCCAGAGCTAGCATTCCTGGTTCAGCTTATCACAACCGGATGTTTTTGGGAGTCCCATAGGGCGGCGCACAATTGGCCCAGCGTCGTCCGAGTTTGGCCGGTGTAGGCCGTCATTGTAAATAAGAATTTGTTCTTAACTGACTTGCTTAGTTAAATAAAGGTTAAATTTTAAAAAACTTGTCAATTAATAATCAAGCCCTTGACTAGTTGAATCAGGTGTGCTAGTTCAGGTCTACAACATAATTCTGAATATTCTGGGTGTCTTCAAGGAATGATTTTGGGAACACTTCAGTATGGATAGTATTAATCGGTGCTTTTCACTGTTTGGATAGGTCGGTCATTGTAATATTGGTATTTTTTTATTTGCATAAACATGAACCCTGATGCTCCATATAATTTCGTTGTGCAAAAACATTGTTCAAAGTGCAAAACGTCATTCGAATCTTGCATTCTAATTTAATTTCAAACGTTCAACTGCATTATAAGCAAGCAATTATTTAACTAGAGTTTAAATTGAACAATACATCGTTGCCTCTTTATAGCGAACATTGTTAAAGGTTTCAAATTAAATCACGCCTCTAGATTATAATGAAGTTTTATGGACATTTTGCACTACGGACATTTTGCCTTTACTTGTTCTTGCAAACACATGCTATACCTCCCATTGGACTCCAGATGGCATCCACGCACACTGTGAAAGATGGAAAGCTGAGATGACATGTTCAATGTGTAATCTGACCCTCACGCTGTCAATCCCTCCCTCCATCCACAGCATCCTACATGCCAGGTATGCCGGCGGTCTCCCCGTTCGGACAAAACCCCCCCCCTGGGTAAGATGTCTGTCTGCAAGGCCACAATCTCCTCTAACACTCTGCCTCTCACAGCCAGTCCCTCTCACTCTCAACAAACCAGTCCTGACATGTTTGTTTTTGGGCTTACATAAACAACACGTCTACATAGGCGTGTCTGCCTGATTGAGTCATCACACTCAATAAACCAATGAATGAAGCAGTTCCTTCGCTTACAGTGCCCCATAGAGTCCAAAAGATGAAATGACATTACATTAAACTCTGGTTAACAGCGTAGCTGTGTTTTGATGACTGTTGATTGATAATGTAATGTTTTTGTTGTTTTCTCTCCAGTGGCTATCCGGGGTACCAGTACCCTAGCGCAAACTCGTATCCTGCCACAGGTGGCACTACACACTACACTTCCCAGATTCCTGCCTCCACTGTGGGTATGTATCACACAGCACTGCCGTCTGGATATTGTAGTTAAATCTCAAGGTCTGGCTAATCAGAACAATGTTCCCTCTAAGCTTAATACCATGCCACGCAGAGACGCACGAGATTAAACACTCAGTTCGCCCCATTAGTTTGCACTATATAGATCAAAAAAATGTTCTGTGATCGAATCAACATTATATCAGCCCAGTAGTGTAAAGTACTTCAGTAAAAATACTTGAAAGTACTACTTAAGTTTTTTGGGGGGAATCTGTACTTTACTATTTATATTTTTGACAACTTTTACTTTTACTTCACTACACTACAAGAAAATAATGTACTTTTTACTCCATACATTTTCCTTGACACCTAAAAGGACATTTTGAATGCTTAGCAGGACATAAAAATGGTCTAATTCACACACTTATCAAGAGAACATACCTGGTCATCCCTGCTTCCTCTGATCTGGAGGACTCACTAAAACATACATGCTTCGTTTGTAAATGATGTGTGAGTGTTGGAGTGTCGCTTTATGCTTTTACTTTTGATACATAAGTATATTTTAAACCAAATATTTTTAGACTTTTACTCAAGTAGTGACTGACTTTTTCTTGAGTTATTTTCTATTATCTTTACTTTTACTCAAGTATGACAGTTGGGTTGTTTTCCCACCACTTTATCAGCCCCTTTTCAATGCAACAAACCAAAACAAATCTAACTTTGCAAGATTGAGTCTGGGATTTTGTAGCTACATAGGATTGGTTCATAGGATTGGTTCCTACATCCTCTCCTATCCTAACTTATAGAACATATCAGGGATGCAAACTAGTCACCTCCAAAATAGGTCAACTACGTGATTCGTGTAAATCAGATGAGAAAGGTTTTTTTTTTTTTTGTCGGGGGAGGTGGGCTTGTCAAATATGCACGTTTGGGTCACTACTGACTGTAAGCGAACGAGTGATGTGCATTTGGAGCAATACTGGCCATATCCAGCCAATCATACACATCACAACAGAATGCAGCACGCAACGACTGAAGAGAGGAGTCAACCAACCTGCGAGATACAGCAGCAGAGTGCGCTCTGGGAAGACAGTGGAGAGTAGAAAGGCAGTTTACCAGTTACAGCAGCAGAGTGCGCTCTGGGAAGACAGTGGAGAGTAGAAAGGCAGTTTACCAGTTACAGCAGCAGAGTGCTCTCTGGGAAGACAGTGGAGAGTAGAAAGGCAGTTTACCAGTTACAGCAGCAGAGTGCGCTCTGGGAAGACAGTGGAGAGGATATTTTTAAAGGATAATGTTCTGTTATTGTACAATCCAGTTGTGCAAAGCTCTTAGACTTACCCAGAAAGACTTGCAGCTATAATTGCTGCCAAAGGTAATTCTAACATGTATTGACTCAGGGTTGAATACTTACTTATTCGAGATATACAGTGCATTCGGAAAGTATACCACCTGTCGTAAATTCAATTGATTGGACATGATTGTCTATTTAAGGTCCCACGGTTGACAGTGCATGTCAAAGCAAAAACCAAGCCATGAGGTCAAAGGAATTGTCCATAGAGCTCCCGAGACAGGATTGTCTGGGGAAGGGTACCAAAAAATGTCTGCAGCATTGAAGGTCCCCAAGAACACAGTGGCCTCCATCATTCTTAAATGACTCTTCCATTTGCTGGCCACCCGGCCAAACTGAGCAATCGGGGGAGAAGGTCCTTGGTCAGGGAGGTGAACAAGAACCTGATGGTCACTCTGACAGAACTCCAGGGTTCTTCTGTGGAGATGGGAGAACCTTCCAAAAGGACAATCTCTGCAGCACTCCACCAATCAGGCCTTTATGGTAGAGTGGCCAGACAAAGCAGACAGTTAAAGGCACACGACAGCCCGCTTGGAGTTTGCCAAAAGGCACCTAAAGGACAGACCTTGAGAAACTCTGGTCTGATGAAACTAAGATTGAACTCTTTGGCATGAATGCCAAGCATTACGTCTGTATGAAACCTGGCACCATCCCTATGGTGAAGCATGGTGGTGGCAGCATCATTCTGTGGGGATGTTTTTCAGCGGCAGGGACTGGAAGACTAGTCAGGATCGAGGGAAAGATGAACGGAGCAAAGTACAGATAGATCCTTGATGAGAACCTGCTCCAGAGCACTCAGGACATCAGACTGGGGCGAAGGTTCACCTTCCAACAGGACAACGACCCTGAACACACAGCCAAGACAACACAGGATTGGCTTCGGGACAAGTCTCTGAATGTCCTTGAGTGTCCCAGCCAGAGCCCGGACTTGAACCTGATCGAACATCTCTAGAGAGACCTGAAAATAGCTATGCAGCGACGCTCCCCATCCAATCTGATCGAGCTAGAGAGGATCTGAGAAGAATGGGAGAAACTCCCCAAAGTACAGGTGTGCCAAACTTGTATCGTCATACTCAAGAAGACTCGAGGCTGTAATCGCTGCCATTCTTCTTACCAAACCACATTACCTTTTGTTTTGGAGGTGTTCAGAACAAGGTTAAGGGCAGATAAAGCTTGTTGGAGACTAAGGAAGCTTTGTTGTAGAGTGTTAAACACAATATCCGGTTAGGGACCAGCTGAGTATAAGAGTATTTTTTATTTTTTATTTAACCGTTTTAACTAGGCAAATCAGTTAAGAACAAATTCTTATTTACATTGAAGGCCTACACCGGCCAAACTCGGACGACGCTGGGCCAATTGTGCACCGCCCTTTGGGACTCCCAATCACGGCCGGTTGTGATACAGTCTGGAATCGAACCAGGTTGTCTGTAGTGACGCCTCTAGCATTGAGATGCAGTGCCTTAGACCACTGCGCCACTTGGGAGCTGTCATCTACATATAAATGGATGAGAGCTTCCTGCTGCCTGAGCTATGTTGTTGAACAAAAAATATTAAAGCAACATGCACAATTAAGATTTTACTGAGTTACAGTTCATATAAGGAAATCAATCAATTTGAAATAAATGTATTAGGCCCTATCTATGGATTTCAGATGACTGAGAATACAGATATGCTTCAGAAAACCAGTCAGTATCTGGTGTGACAACCATTTGCCTAATGTAGCTTGACATGTAGCTTGACACATCTCCTTTGCATAGAGTTGATCAGGTTGTTTATTTGATGTCCCACTCCTCTTCAATGGCTTATATTGGATATTGACGGTAAATGGAATATGGTGGTACATGTCGATCCAGAGCATCCCAAACATGCTCAATGGGTGACAGGTATGGTAAGTATACAGGCGATGGAAGAACTGGGACATTTTCAGCTTCCATGAATTGTGTACAGATCCTTGCGACATGGGGCAGTGTATTACCAGGTTGAAACACGAGATGATGGCACAACAATGGGCCTCAGGATCTCGTCATGGTATTTATGTGCATGCACTTTCGGAAAGCCTAAGGCAGGCCTAGGTTTTTTATACGTTTTAAGGGAAGAATAAATATTAGCTTGTGTCTGACATACACTGGTGGCGTTGCTTGACGGGTCATTTTACGGGGTTGTGTGTGAGTTCGCTGATTCTCTCTGTCGGCCTATGTTCATTCAGAAAGTTTCCTGAAGTAGAATGTCTGGACTCCAGCTGCTCTCTGTTTATTATCTATGCGTAGTCACTATCTCTACCTACATGTACATATAACCTTGAACGTTTGTATATGCAGGAAAGCCAACAGACAAGGACAAGAAAGGCATATCTTATTTTTGTAATAATAATAATGGTGTCATGCGTTATTGATCCTCTCCATCCTGGAATTTCTTAATTTGTAGATGAATAAAGTAATGACCTGAATAATAATTAAATTTATAAATGATTATGAATAAAGTGTAATGGCTTGTTTCAAATAGGTTTTTATTAAGAAGAATATCCATGTAAACAAGTGTATGAACAAAATGGACACATCAAACAATACGAAAAGGGAA
Organism: Thymallus thymallus; assembly: GCA_023634145.1. Classification (NCBI taxonomy): domain Eukaryota; kingdom Metazoa; phylum Chordata; class Actinopteri; order Salmoniformes; family Salmonidae; genus Thymallus; species Thymallus thymallus. The sequence goes on along the minus strand of CM042413.1, from coordinate 2,693,879 downwards.
AAACCAGTGACGAAATGTAATTCAGGAGTGAGTCTGACGGCCTTTGCGTCGGTATGAAAATGTGACAGTCCTCTATTTTGTGAAGTGCACCAGTCCCTCCTGCAGCAAAGCGTTGCCCACAACATGATGCTGCCACCCCCTGTGCTTCACGGTTGAGATGGTGTTCTTCGGCTTGCAAGCCTCCCCCTTTTTCCTCCAAACATAACAATGGTCATTATGGCCAAACAGTTATATTTTCGTTTCATCAGACCAGAGTACATTTCTCCAAAAAGTACGATCTTTGTCCCCATGTGCAGTTGCAAAACGTAGTCTGGTTTTTTTATGGCGGCTTTGGAGTAGTGGCTTCTTCCTTGCTGAGTGGCCTTACAGGTTATGTCGATATAGGACTCGTTTTACTGTGGATATAGATACTTTTGTACCTATTTCCTCCAGCATCTTCACAAGGTCCTTTGCTGCTGTTCTGGGATTGATTTTCACTTTTCGCACCAAAGTACATTCATCTCTAGGAGACAGAACGCGTCTCCTTCCTGAGCGGTATGACGGATGCATGGTCCCATGGTGTTTATACTTGTGTACTATTGTTTGTACAGATGAACGTGGTACCTTCAGGCATTTGGAAATTGCTCCCAAGGATGAACCAGACTTGTGGAGGTCTAAAATTTGTTTTTCTAAAGTCTTGGCTGATTTCTTTAGATTTTTCCATGATGTTGAGCAAAGAGGCACTGAGTTTGAAGGTAGGCCTTGAAATACATCCACAGGTACACCTCCAATTGACTCAAATAATGTCTATTAGCCTATCAGAAGCTTCTAAAGCCATGACATCTTTTTCTGGAATTTTCCAAGCTGTTCAAAGGCACAGTCAATTTAGTGTATGTAAACTTCTGACCCCACTGGAATTGTGATTATAGTGAATTATAAGTGAAATAATATGTATGTAAACAATTGTTGGAAGAATTACTTTTGTCATGCACAAAGTAGAAGTCCTACCGACTTGCCCAATATATATTAAACTAATGGCCAATAGAAAGTAGAACAGTAACCATCAGGTAAAATGCAGACACCACACACTGCTGCCACAATACTAACTAATCTATATACTGCTTGCCATTCTGTTGACCGTTCATTGAGTCAGACCTCTGACCTTTAACATTCTGGCTGGGGTCTGTTCCCCTCTGTGACCTCACTGATTGGCCGCCTCTGAAAGGTCATCCCTGTAACCAGACTCGGGTGACGAAAGGTCAAGGGGTGTGGGGGTCCCAACCCCCTCAGCACAGACATGGCTATATTTAAACTCTGGGTAGACAGTTACCCTTATGTGCTCCTGTACTCCTCCTCCTGCCCACCCCTGATGCACCCTACAATTGCGGAGTCATCCGAGAACTTCTGTAGGTGGCATGTTTCAGAGTCATATCTGAAGTCCGAGGTGTAGAGGGTGAACAGGAAGGGGGACAGGACCGTTCCCTATGGGGCCCCTGTGTTGCTCACTGCCCGTTCTGACACACAGCTCTGTAGTCGCACAAATTGTGGCCTACCGGTCAGGTAGTCCGTGACCCAGGAGATTAAGGGTGCTTCCACTTTCTTCATATTCTCACCCAGTAGCAGGAGCTGAATGGTGTTGAAGGCACTGTTACAGGAACACTTGTGTTATTGTTTGTATAATAGCTAAATAGTAATTCCATACACATCAACAGTTTAATATCTGGATGACGTTTGATAATGCTAAGTAAATAATAAGGAACATACATTAGTATTACATAATATGTATACATGATCAGATGTTTGATAAGCAATGCATTTAGTACATGGTATGATTCATGATTTGACCAAATGACAGCCATAGATGTAAATATTACAGCTAAGTCATTCCAGCTGTTGCTTAGTTAGCTAGCCAAGTAACACAGTAGCTACTAACTACCTAACCTTTACTCTTCACATAATGAGGTTATCGGAAAACCACCTGATGGTAGCTAGCTTGCATAGTTAGTTTACTCTTATGCTTGAAAAGACATCCACAGCAGCTACTAATAGTTACCAGTTGCTACCTGGCTGGCTAGCTAGCTTTGCCGGTAAAACACCAGTAATACCGCTAAACTCTGTATTCATCCTTGATCATTCAATTCCGTTGCAGAAGAGGGTCCTCTGCCTTGTCCTAGCTAGCTGTGCTGTGCTCCATAGCGATTAGCTAAGCTACCCTGTCCGTTTGTGTTTACAATTTGCGAAGTGTTGTCTGTGCCAGAGACCTTATGGGCTGTACACAGAGGAAGGTGGAGATATGCATGCCCGATTTTAATGAATATTTATAAGGAGCCCTACGTCGGTGTTATGAGGGTGGAACTAAAACAGGATTTCCGCAATAGGACAGGAATTAAGTTGAAAATAGTGAAGGTCTTTTTAAAAGTTATGTTTATTTCGATGGGCGAGGGAGAAATAACTTGTAGTATTGGTCACCATCTGGCTGTCCATGTGAAATGCCAATTATCTAATGTAACGATAAGCCGGTGTGAATGACTAGTGAAATAGTGTTGTAACAAGGTGCTTCCCATCGGGCAGCTTTATCGCCTGTAGCTAACGTGGCCAATTTGTTCCATCCCACTTCATGTTATTTTGAGTTGGATAGCAGCCTACTCACTAAATAACTTGTAATGTTGGTGTTGGCCATCATTGTAAATAAGAGTTGGTTCTTAACTGTCATGAAGTGCACGTATTCCAGTGCTGGTCTCCCCTTACTCAGCTGCCTACCGCGTTCTCTCAACACACAACAGCCTGCCTCACTGCCTGATAGTTAGAAGCAGCAGGCAACAGTGTAATTAATATATTATTATTTTTAAGAGAAATGCCGTGGTGCAATTTAGAAGTAGGCCAAAAACCTGCAACCCTCTACATAGTTTTCAAAGTAGCCCAATTTGGTGGGGAAACCACCGACATGGCAACCCTGGAACTGACTGAACCGAATCCGTTCATCCCCACTCAACTCTCATACTTTTTGGGCACCAGGCATGTCCGTATAGCCTCTCCCGGGTGAAAGGGGTTAAGGTTAAAAATGACATTCACATTGCTGACTCCAGCCCGCTAGTTCAGATATTGTACAGACTGTAGAGAGCAGTGGTCTCCCTCTTCGCAGCAGATTTCCTCAAATGCCTCAGGTCGGAACATGGCAAACAGTTGGTTTACAAGAAGGAAAATGGCACGGAAAATTCCACAACTTAAGTCAGTTTTTATATTTGTTATCATACAGTGAGTTTAAGACTGTTAGGTGGAATACTTTGACACTGTGGTTAGTTTTATGAGGAAAGTCCTCCCTTCACTTTAATGGCTGACCATCACCTGTATCAAATCAAGCTTTATTTATACAGCACATTTCAGACATGGAATGCAGTGCAATGTGCTTTACAGGAAAAAAAAACTATGAAAATAAAAGCTGAATTATTCATTACACAACAAACATATAATAAAAAACAAAAGAGTGACAAAAACTGAATGAATAAAATGGAAAAGCAAAGCTAAAAAGATTTCAAAAAAATGCATTACTGGTCAAACGTTTTAGAACACCTACTCATTCAAGTTTTTATTTTTACTATTTCCTACATTGTAGAATAATAGTGAAGACATCAACACATATGGAATCATGTAGTAACCAAAAAAAGTGTTAAACAAATCAATGTATTTTATATTTGAGATTCTTCAAATAGCCACCCTTTGCCTTGATGACAGCTTTGCACACTCTTGGCATTCTCTCAACCAGCTTCACCTGGAATGGTTTTCCGACAGTCTTGAAGGAGTTCCCACAAATGCTGAGCACATGTTTCCTGCTTTTCCTTCACTCTGATATCCAACTCATCCCAAACCATCTCAACTGGGTTGAGGTTGTGGGATTGTGGAGACCAGGTCATCTGATGCAGCACTCATCACTCTTCTTCTTGGTCAAATAGCCCTTACACAGCCTGGAGGTGTGTTGGGTCATTGTCCTGTTGAAAAACAAATAATAGTCCCAATAAGCCCAAACTAGATGCTGTGGTAGCCATGCTGGTTAAGTGTGCTTTGAATTCTAAATAAATCACAGTGTCACCAGAAAAGCACCTCCACGCCATAACACCTCCTCCATGCTTTACGGTGGGAAATACACATGAGGATATCATCCGTTCACCCACACCGCATCTCACAAAGACATGGCGGTTAGAACCAAAAATCTCAAATTTGGACTACAGACCAAAGGACAGATTTCCACTGGTCTAATGTCCATTGCTCATGTTTCTTGGCCCAAGCAAGTCTCTTCTTCTTATTGGTGTCCTTTAGTAGTGGTTTCTTTGCAGCAATTCGACCATGAAGGGCTGATTCACACAGTCTTCTCTGAACAGTTGATGTTGAGATGTGGCTGTTACTTGAACTCTGTGAAGCATTTATTTGGGCTGCAATCTGAGGCTGGTAACTCTAATGAACTTATTCTCTGCAGCAGAGGTAACTCTGGGTCTTCCATTCCTGTGGCGGTCCTCCTTTAAGACCTTCATGTCTTAAAGTAATGATGGACTGTCGTTTCTCTTTGCTTATTTGAGCTGTTCTTGACATAATATGGACTTGGTATTTTACCAAATAAGGCTATCTTCTGTATACCACTCCTACCTTGTTACTACACAACTGATTGGCTCAAACGCATTAAGAAGGAAAGAAATTCCCCAAATAAATTTTTTATGAAGGTACACCTGTTAATTGAAATGCATTCCAGGTGAAGCTGGTTGAGAGAATGCCAAGAGTGTGCAAAGCTGTCATCAAGGCAAAGGGTGGCTATTTGAAGAATCTCAAATATACAATTACTACATGATTCCATGTATGTTATTTCATAGTTTTTATGTCTTCACTATTCTACAATGTAGAACATAGTAAAAATGGGCCTCCCGAGTGGCGCAACCTTCGCCTCTCCCGAGTCCGTACGGGAGTTGTAGCGATTGGACAAGACTAGTAAAACATAGTCAAAGTATATATTTTTTATAAAACGTTTGACCATTAGTGTATGTCCCCAGTTTTGGCCACCCTCAGGTTCTCTGTTCTATTCCATAATAACCAAAGGCTGCCTCTTGGTCCTAGGCTTTGGGAGTCCTGGTGCAGTTTAAGGGACAACCTACCGGTTGATTGTGAGTGGTGGCGGTAGGGCCTCTTTCCCGCGCAAGTAGAAGCATTCGTCTGTAGCCTGGGCTTTTCAGCTAAATGTCCTGCCAGTGGCTGACTGGTGCGGCCTTTTTAGAGTAGCAGTAACATGAGACAGAGACTCATTAGCATTGGAACACGTCTTTATAACTTTCTCTGTCAGTTTAACTGCATCGAAAATGTTGCTAGTGTCATACATTTGAGAATTGGAACATCCTGAAAATAATGCATCGCGACTTCCTCAGCCGTTATGTTTGTCTGAAATCATATAAAACAACAAATGTTTAGTGAGTCTCCTCCATCCTGCTTTTTATTTGCTATGTAAATAAGTTTAATAAAAAAAATCTCCTAATTCTCCTCCAGGCCCCAGTAGGGATGGTACCATTGGCGAGGACACCATCCGCGCGTCGCTGATCTCTGCGGTGAGCGACAAGCTTCGCTGGAGGATGAAGGAGGAGATGGACCGGGCGCAGGCCGAGTTGGACGCACTGAAGAGGACCGAGGAGGACCTGAAGAAGGGACACCAGAAACTGGAGGAGATGGTATCACGGCTGGACCAGGAAGTGGTGAGGGGGATAAAGGGATATATTAGTCACATTTCTCTTTCATTCTTTCTCCGTTCCTCTCTCATTCACTCTAGCTCATTTTCTATTCTTCTCTTTTTATGTCTTTCTCTCTTTTTCATCCCTTCTTTCTTCCTTCTCTAACTAATATTCCGCCCATGGAAATAGAATAAGTTGTTCTAAACGTATTATTCTGCCTCTCCTCTTTCTTCACCCAAGTTCTCTCAATTATTACCTGTCTTCAGAGCTTTGTGTGTGTGTGTGTGTGTGTGTGTGTGTGTGTGTGTGTGTGTGTGTGTGTGTGTGTGTGTGTGTGTGTGTGTGTGTGTGTGTGTGTGTGTGCGCAGGCGGAGGTGGACAGGAACATCGACCTACTGAAGCGTAAGGACGAGGAGCTGAGCGACGCCCTGGAGAAAATGGAGAACCAGTCGGAGAATAACGACATTGATGACGTAATCGTGCCCACGGCGCCACTCTACAAGCAGATCCTCAACCTGTACGCTGAGGAGAATGCCATCGAGGACACCATCTTCTACCTGGGAGAGGCCCTGCGCCGCGGGGTCATAGACCTGGAAGTGTTCCTCAAGGTGAGGGTTGAGAAACACGCATGCAGACACAAACATACACACACACACAGGTGCCACTAGACATTGTGCCATTGTATGTCTTCTTTAACGCTGTCTCTCCTGTTACAGCATGTGCGTCTGCTCTCCCGAAAGCAGTTCCAGCTGCGAGCCCTCATGCAGAAAGCCCGCAAGACCGCCGGCCTTAGTGACCTCTACTGACCCAGCGGACACCCACACCCATACACACTCCCTTTCTCCCAGTCTCTCCCTCTCTATATCTGTCTTTCTGTCTCTCGGTCTGTCTTCCTCTCCTCTCTAAAAGACTGTATGAAAAGAGTTAACATCATTTGTTTTGTTTCAGTTGATTCAAACATCCCCTTAACATGCGTCTAGTTGGATAACCAATGTGGAATATATGGAGCAAATGTCTGCCAATATAAATGTTAGCATTTATTTAATTAATATTGGCAGCCATATGCTTCCATAGTCACCATGTTGGAGTGGTATCAAGCATGAGGTGTGAGTATGTGCTCTGACATTGTGTGACAGTTCCTGGTGTGAGTATGTGCTCTGACATAGTGTGACAGTTCCTGGTGTGAGTATGTGCTCTGACATAGTGTGACAGTTCCTGGTGTGAGTATGTGCTCTGACATAGTGTGACAGTTCCTGGTGTGAGTATGTGCTACTTATGTCTCTCCCGCTGCTAAGGAAAGCTTACCCTCTGATATAAATGTGTCTCAACTAGGGATGTGCATCTCTCTCTTCATGAAAGATTCTAGATAACATGGGATGTGATACGATACAGGAACGATGCCTTTTAGTTTGAAAAGATCCCGTGTGATTTGGTTTGATTAGGGGAGCGAATTGATGCAATAAGCTTCGATGTACAACATTTTTGTGTGTGTGTGTGTGTGTGTGTGTGTGTGTGTGTGTGTGTGTGTGTGTGTGTGTGTGTGTGTGTGTGTGTGTGTGTGTGTGTGTGTGTGTGTGTGTGTGTGTGTGTGTGTGAGAGAGAGGGCACCTGAGCTGAGCAGCAGGGTAGACTGAGTATCTATCATTTTTGCAGATAGAAAATGTATGAGCTAGTACTATGTCAATATTTATCTTTAGAAATCAACATTGCATTTAGACAATTAATATAATGCAGCTTTGGATTTTACCTTCTCTCCATTATGAAGTTACCCTGTTCATTTAAAAATGACCAAATACACTGACTGGTTTAAAGCGAAATCAAAATACAATCTGAATGATTGAAAACCCCAATCAGCAGTTGGATGTGAGTTGTCCACTCCGGTAGTCTACACAACTCCAGTAAAACACAATGTCTTGGTAACAATGACCCAGCAAATTACATTGGTTGTCACTCAACTAATAAAGCCTATGATTTGACATTGCATTCAGATGTATCCTATAAGATAGACCTACCTCTTGTTGTCATGATCCGTTGTCTCTCGCACTGTCGCCACGGTTACCAGTCACACGCAGTTACATGCATAAAAGTTTGATAGGCTACTGAACTGAAGGGTGGGACGCATCAATTGTCTGACCGTTTCCTGTTTAAATCGGTTTTCTGACCAATGTATGACGCATGCTTAATTTGGATTGCTTTGGGATCCTGCAGATTCCAAACATTTACATCCCTAGACTCAACCTTCATCTAGTAGAAGCATTCTTTCTCAGAGCAGGGTTGGGTTCATCTTGGCACAAAACCGTTTGGAAACCTTTGGGGGTACAACCTGAATTATATATATTTTTGTATTAAAACAATGAATATTGGCAGCCATTTGCTCCAGATCCAACTGCATCCAATGACAACGGGCCGAGCAGGCGACCCTGGCTTGTGCTTCCCAGTCCCCCTTTTCTGTCAAGATTGCTCCCATTGGAATCTGGAACAATTAAGAAACCGCTTTCCATGTTAGCTGTTCAGGATAATCCTTCAGTCTGCCTTGAGCTGCGTCGTGTTTATTATGACACTCGACAGACAACGTTTTCAAAGTTTCGCGACGGAGAAGGAAGGAAGGAAAATGTGTAGTCTCTTCCTCTCATAGTCAGTTTTCTTCTGTCTGGTGCCCTAAGGACAGAACCCTTATGGTCACGGTCGAACATGTCCGTTGTTTCTCAAGACTCCTCTCAGCACCTGTACAGCGTCTGTATGTTCATGTTTGAATGGTGTCTCTCTACTATGTGTTTCTGTGCAAAGGCGTAAAAAGGAACATTTTAGATTTTCTCTCGCTTCGCTTCGTTTTTTGTTATTTTTCTGTCTTTCCATTTCTCAGCTGTTCTAAGAGATTGTCTTTCTTCAACCTTTAGATTTATATACAAAGGTTGTGAATTAGTAAAAAGTGTCTTTTTTTTTTTTCTTTTTTTTTTAACTAATCAGAAATGTACTTATTGAGTATGTAGACAGGTCTCTTTTTAAATTAGCTTTTACTAAAATGCACTTTGAATTGTATGATATGGTGTTGTTTTTCAGTTTAGTTTCATTTTCAACAATAGACCATCTGTTCTTTTGTCAGTAGAATTTTATGTAAATCAGCACAATAAAAAGTCGTTTGACAGAAATTTTTCCTGCGGTGGTTCACTTTGCTGATGGTGCAGATCCTTTTCACACGGTCGTGCTGAGCCCATGGTTGTTGTATGCAAAGAGTCTTTATCACGTTTTAGTTCTACAATTGTATGTGTGATATGTAATAATATCCAGGCTGTATCACATCCGGCCGTGATCGGGAGTCCCATAGGGCGGCGCACAATTGGCCCAGCGTCCTCCAGGTTTGGCAGGGGTAGGCCGTCATTGTAAATAAGAATTTGTTCTTAACGGACTTGCCTAGTTAAATAAAGGTTAAATAAAAATAAAAAAATGTATATATAAAAAAAAATATGGACCCTAGCATTGATTGATAGACCTCATTGAATGAGATCCCTAATCTGCAGAAGTGTAAAACCCTGCCTCGGAACAATTGAATAACTGAATCGGCTGAAATTCTAACACGTAAACACCACTACCATACAGGCATAGCACACACACACACACACACACACACGGAGAGAGACAAAACATGCTTGTTTCATCATTCTGGTAGTTTTATTTGGTGGGTGGAGTCAATCGGATCGCACATCCAGATGGTACAGAGAGCTCTTGACAGGTGTTCATTTACAGGATATTTTGTCTTCGTCTTAAAATACTTTTTAGTCAATTCAACCTTTGTTAGTTTTAGCTATCAGTCGACTTTAAATGTCCATTAGCCTCACGTGGAAGTCTTGTCATTTTCTTAAAGTCATTTGTATCAGTCATCTTTTTTTTTTAGGTCGTTGATGAGTATTTTGCCATACTATTATTGCTGACGAAATTAACACTGCGCTTTACAACGCCAGCTCTTTCTGCACGCCCCAGAGGGTCTCGGCGCTGTTGATCAGCTGCTTCTCTTCCTCGGGCTTCAGGGTCATGCGGATGACGTCGGTCAGACCACTGTTGCCCAGCACGCACGGCACACTGAGGAACACCTCGTCTTTCACACCATGCATCCCCTGAGAGGAAGGGAAGGAGAGAGAGACTGATTAGGGACGGAACACCGCTAGAGTGTGGGTGGAGTGGCGGTGGGTGTATTATTAGTGTGTATAAAGAGGAGACAACAATCCTTACATCTTCAGTCGTAACACACTAGGTATACACTTTAGCATATAGTTGTCTTGAAAAACATGGACTGCACTTGCATGTCGGCTTGAGACTTCTGCTATTAAAAATCACATTCAAATAAATAATTTATTTGCACCCTCCTGTTGTGTTCTGGTCGAATTGGACCGATTTACAAGTTTTCTCTCTGAAAAATGTAGTTAATTTAATCTGATTGTCATAAGGTTCCATGACTTTGTCCACACAGGGCATCGTTGAATTTGTGAACAATATGGAGTCAATAATATTCATTTGAATATGTAAATATGTTTTAGATGTGATAAATTAAAACAAGGCTTTGTTTGGCACGTTGGCCCATGTTCTTCAACAACCGGGAACACAACAGCTTTTATTTTGTGCCACTATTTTAAAATTTGAAATGGTTTCAAAATAAATGTCCTTGTTAAACTTTGACACAAAGTAGTCTGCGATAAATAGCACAATATGTTTCATCTGAGTATTTGTTATAATCAAAATAATCCATACGTTATGCCTTCTTTTAAACTTGTTGTATGAGCTCAGGTCAATGAGGCCTACAGGCCATGAATAGCAAATAGAAGTTCAAAACGTGTAATGTTCAGAAGAGCTTAAGTTGATAAAAAGATCTAACACAACATTAGGTTATAATATATGTATTATTATGGATTCATAATCAGCTATAATGGGGCGGTCGTTTTGGACCGGGAACACAGAATTAATTAACATGAAACGAACACAACAGGAAGGATGAATTCTCAAGTTGAGTTAGCCTACTGCTATTATACAACCAAAGCTCCATCGATCTTCTTTCAACACTCTGAGACCTACAGGTTTTTGGGCCGTTTGGTACAACATTATACCATCTACTCTACTGTCTTCTTCCCCTGTAACCATTAGGAGTGTTATGGATTCAGCGCACTCTCAGCTATGAGTAGTATGGCAGTAACAAAATGAATGAACTCACTCACAAGTCACTGGATAAGACTGTCTGCTATAAAATTACACATGTAAATGCATGGCATCAAAACACATTTAGAGGCAGATGGACTTCTTACCTGGACCAGGGTGGACACAGGGTGAACTTTGTGGAGGTTCTTCAGGATGCTCTCAACCAGGTCAGCGACAGACATGCCGATAGCCCAGGAGGTGTAGCCCTTCAGCTTGATGACCTCATAGGCACTATATGACATAGAGAGACACGAGGAGAGGAGTTGGAATGGAACAGCCACGATATTCAAGCATATTTTTATATTAGACAAATAGAAAATACCTTTAAACCCATCTCTTCATAACACCTTTTACACACACCTCAACCTCAACCTACACCTCTAACCTATAACAGCTCTATACACACCTCAACCTCAACCTACACCTCTAACTTATAACCTATAACAGCTCTATACACACCTCAACCTCAACCTACACCTCTAACCTATAACAGCTCTATACACACCTCAACCTCAACCTACACCTCTAACCTATAACAGCTCTATACACACCTCAACCTCAACCTACACCTCTAACTTATAACCTATAACAGCTCTATACACACCTCAACCTCAACCTACACCTCTAACCTATAACAGCTCTATACACACCTCAACCTCAACCTACACCTCTAACCTATAACAGCTCTATACACACCTCAACCTCAACCTACACCTCTAACTTATAACCTATAACAGCTCTATACACACTTCTTTAACATATACCGTATAATGTAGGTGTAACCTTTATAACAGCTCTATACACACCTCTTTAACCTGTAGGTGTAAACTTATAACATCTTTATAACACATTTAAACTGTAATTTCGTAGGAAATGTGAGTCTTTTGGGAATGTAGTGTAGTTGAACAGATAGCTATGTGTGTTTATAAGACTCACCCATCGACCACCATCTTGTGGACATGCTTCCAGTCCTCCTTGTCTGCGTCTGAGCCCATTTGTGGGTTCAGGCTCATCAGAGAAACACCTGCAACGTTCACGCCGCTCCATACGGGCACTGGGAGAAAGAGAAGAGACAGGCATCCAGTCAGTTACCTGTCTGTCATAGATACCAATGTCCGTGAAAGGTCTTACACACTATAGACAAACAGAGTGGATTTAAAGCCATAGCCTACATACCGCTAGAGTCTCCGTGCTCTCCAATGATCCAGCCGTGGCAACTCGAGGGGTGAAGGTGCAGCTTCTCGCCCATCAGGTGTCGGAAACGACCGGAGTCCAGGTTGGTGCCGGAGCCGATGACGCGGTGACGGGGGAAACCGCTCAGCTTCCAGGCCACGTAGGTCAGGATGTCAACTGGAATGGGCGGAGGAGAGAAAGGAGAAAGGGGGGGTTACAAATGTTAGCACAATTTGAGTTAAGAAAACAAACCCTAACCTTAACCATACCCCTAACATTATGCCTAACCCTGGAGAGCTACGGGGTGAGCAAGCACTAACATCTTATTCAAACCTGTCAATGACTTAGCACAATGATCAAGTCACTGGACCAAATTACTCTCCCTCTCTCCCTTTCTCTTTCCCTCCGTCCCTCCTCTTGTACCGGGGTTGGAGACGACCAGCAGGATGGCGTTGGGGCTGTACTTGACGATCTGGGGGATGATGAACTTGAAGATGTTGACGTTGCGCTGCACCAGGTTCAGACGGCTCTCGCCCTCCTGCTGACGAGCACCGGCGGTGATCACCACCACCTTGGAGTGGGCGGTCGTACTGTAGTCTGGAGTGGGGGAGGACACACACACACACACATAATGTAACCAGGGTTTCATTATATAACAGTGGGCAACTCAAGTTACAACTCAAGGTAAGACGCACGTTGAACACACACAAATACAACCTAGGGTTCCGAGCACCCTCACAGCAAATCAGCGTGTGTGTGCACAACTTGTTTGTGCATGTGTGTTAGTGTGTGTGCGTAAGTGTAGGACTTCTCACTCACCCTTGTCGCCCACGATCTTGTGGATCTTGCAGAAGAGGCTGCCATGCTGAAGGTCCATGACCTCACCCTTCAGCTTATCCTCCATAACGTCAATCAGGCACAGCTCATCGCACAGATCCTGGTCAACACATGTAAACAAGGCTTGTTAGGGTTCAGGAATATACTCCATATATAAATGTACGTATATGGATATACTTCAGAGGCCGGTCTCCCGGACACAAGTTAATGGCAAAATCTTAGCCTAAAAAGCAATTTCACTATAGAAACTGCTTGTTGTTCCCAGACGAGGCTTAATCTGTGTCCGGGGAAACGCTCTATAAATCCTCAACATTTTATCAAATCAAATACACAGGACATTTCAGCAACGCAATGTGCTTAACAAAAAAAACAAAAAAACTATGAAAATAAAAACTTTAATATTTATTTAAAAAATAAAAAATACACATAAGTTATTCAATCATTGCACCTACACTACCGTTCAAAAGTTTGGGATCACTTATAAATGTCCTTGTTTTTGAAAGAAAAGCACATTTTCTGTCGATGATTAAAATAACATCAAATTGATCAGAAATACAGTGTAGACATTGTTAATGTTGTAAATGTCTATTGTAGCTGGAAACAGCAGATTTTTTATGGAATATCTACATAGGCTTACAGAGGCCCATTATCAGCAACCATCACTCCTGTGTTCCAATGGCAGGTTGTATTAGCTACTACAAGTTTATGATTTTAAAAGGCTAATTGATCATTACAAAACCCTTTTGCAGTTATGTTAGCACAGCTGAAAACTGTTGTGCTGATTTAAAGAAGAAATAAAACTGGCCTTTTTTAGACTAGTTGAGTATCTGGAGCATCAGCATTTGTGGGTTCGATTACAGGCTCAAAATGGCCAGAAACAAATAGCTTTCTTCTGAAACTCGTTAGTCTATTCTTGTTCTGAGAAATGAAGGCTATTCCATGCAAGAAATCGTCAAGAAACTGCAGATCTCGTACAACGCTGTGTACAACTCCCTTCATAGAACAGTGCAAACTGTCTCTAACCAGAATAGAAAGAGGAGTGGGAGGCCCCGGTGCACAACTGAGCAAGTACATTAGAGTGTCTATTTTGAGAAACAGACGCCGCACAAGTCCACAACTGGCAGCTTAATTTAATAGTATGCGCAAAACACCAGTCTCAACATCAACAGTGAAGAGACGACTCCGGGATGCTGGTCTTCTAGGCAGAGTTGCAAAGAAAAAGCCATATCTTCCTCTATTTTTATTGGTCAGTCTGTACTACTCTCTTCACAGAACAGCGCAAACTGGCTCTAACCAGAATAGAAAGAGGAGTGGGAGGCCCCGGTGCACAATTAAGCAAGAGGACAAGTACATTAGAGTGTCTTGTGGCTTTTTCTTTGCAACTCTGCCTAGAAGGCCAGCATTCCTCTCCTTCCCTGTCTAAGCAAGTTGTGTCAGACTCTGGCATCATTACTGAGAAACTGAGATAAGTGATGCTTTTAATCAGCATTTTATCTCAGCTTTTATTTGAAAGAAATGGTGGTTTAATTGAACCTGGTCAGCCAGTCGACTCTCTGCTCCTCTCCCAACCTTTATTTGGCTCGATGGACATTCCATCAACTTCTAGTGAATCTTTGTTTTCATATCAACAACTTTCTTCTTCTGATGACGCCTTGTACAAGATTGATGTAAAAAAAAAAAATCCACTTGGGCTGATTTGCTTGATCCTTTCTTGCGACACATATTTACCTTACAATTATCTTACAGTTATTTCTGGTACCACCCGCAGGTTCTGGAAGGTGGCCCGTACACTGACCTAAATAATGATCGTCCCATTTCCAAACTCTCTTGCCTAGCAAAAATTCTAGAATCCTTGGTAAATACTTGACTTAGATCCTTTTTAACTAGGAAATGTATTCTAAATTTACAACAGTCAGTTTTCAGACCAGGTCATAGACCCATCTCTGCTACTTCTTTGGTTGGAAACAATGTTCTTAATTGTTTGGATAAGAAAAAACCCTCTGCAACCTTTTTATTGACCTGTCTAAATCTTTCCACACTGTGGATCACTCATTACTCATTCAGAGGCTTTCATCAATTGGTCTGGATCAGGCGTGTAGCTGGTTTGAAAATTATTTAAAAGACAGAACACAGTGTGTAATTACTGATGGTGTTAAATCTGGACATAACAAAGGGTGTCCCACAGGGATCAATTCTTGGTCTGGTTCTTTTCACTATTTACATTAACAATATGTGTTTCTCTGTAAAGATGACACTGTGGTGTATGCTATTGCCCCCACAGCTGACCAGGCTCTGTCAGAGCTTAAATCTGTATTTTTTACCCTGCAGAAAGCCTTTGTTGAACTGAAATTGGTACTTAATTAATGCAGGTGAAACCAAGAATACATTATTTTCCAAATCACATGAAAATGTATCTGATGATTTATGCATATGTACTTTGGAGGGTGCCCTCATTGACTATGCCCCTACTTATAAATATATGGGCAGCTTGATTCATTAAGCATGTTCAAAAAGAATGTTCATTAGTTAGTTAAGAAATTAAGGATTAAAACAGGATTCTTCTACAGGAACATATCCTGTCTAAATAGCAGAAAACAAATTATTCAGTCAAAATTAATTCCGATTATTAACTATGGCGATATTGTCTATATGAATGCAGCTGTCAACTGTATTAGCTGCCACTGATTCAGGTTCAGTACACATCATTGCATTTTGTATCAGAAAGTAGGCTGGCCCTCTTTGAAGTCTCGTAGATCAATGCAATGTGCTCTTTTTGGCTATAAAGCCCTCCATACCTTCCGCCATACCTTACCTCATTGTTAACCTTCAGACATACAAGTTACTTGATCCAGACTCATGGATGGCTAACTCTGTAGATCCTTTCAATCTCAATCAGATTTTTTTTTTTCCGCCTCTTATGTGGAATATTCTCCAAAACTCTTTAAGCATTAAACACACTGAGAATCTCACTGCCGATAGGTACTTATCACAGTGAGAGGCCATTCCTTCTCTTGCTAGAACAAAAACGTACCTGCTGCGTGCCGACCAGGTAGCGACGGACCTACAGATTCTACTTCTAGAATCGCAATGCTCGTCAGTGGCCAACAACTTGACTTTGAGATTGCCAATCAGAGAGCACGAACCCCCACGTGGGGTAGCCAACAAAAAAATGAGTATTTTCTCTGTACATCTACAGATGATCCAGTCACACTTGATATGCAATGTAGGCTATGGCATGGTAGCTAGCTAAGTGCACAGATGCAATGCACTTCCTACAAGCTAGCTAACCATTGTAGCCAGTATTTACATAATTCAATTACAATGGATTTGCTAGTTTCCATCACAAGAGTTTGGTGGCACCGTAATTGGGGAGGTTGGCTCATAATAATGGCCATCCATGACATTCTATTTGCTCCGTTCCAGACATTATTATGAGCCGTCCTCCCCTCAGCAGCCTCCACTTGTTTCCATGAAACAGCTTCCTGTGTTAGCTGACGAGTTAGTACAGTGTCCTTAGCTAGCTAGCTATGTTGTGCTAGCTAGCGAATATGCTAATGTTAGCTAGCTAGCTAAACATTTGGCTATGGACTGGCACTGGTAGTATGGGATTATGGAGAGTGAATTAAATAGTTCCTTTGTCATCTTGCTAGGTAGTCATCTAGCTGTGGCCGTCTGTCTAGTATCAATAAGGGCTTTCTACAAAATAGCAACATTAGCGCAGATAGCTTGGATTCTAGAACATAAGCAATGCGAACGGATATACATTGCCAAACAACGCTACTGCCACCTTATGGTTAGGAATATTTGAACAAGTCTGAGTGGCTGACGACTTCCAAGGTCTTTGCTGTGAGAACACAAACGAGATTGGGTAGGTAAGGAGTTGGTACCTCTAGGGCAATCCAGGCAGCTCTTACTCCATGTAGCTCAGTCAGTAGAGCATGGTGCTTGAAACGACAAGGTTGTGGGTTCGATTCCCACGGGGTACCAGAATGAAAATGTATGAACTCACTACTGTAAGTCACTCTGGATAAGAGTGTCTGCTAAAATGTATATGTTATAGGGACTTTTTGCTGAAGAATGTGTTTGTTTCATATTATTTTGTTTTGCTTTTCATATTTTGTGTTTGTTTTTCATGTATAAGCATGTAGAATCAGTGGGAGGGACAATCCCTGGTTTTCAGATAACTTGGCAGAATTAATTAGAAAGAGAAATGTGTCTTGGGCTCATGCTCCTGTTGACGGGGCATGCTTCAGAGCGCTAAGAAACAAATGTACAGGATTGACCAGGAAGTCCAAATCAGAACTCTATCTAAATGCAGTCACAGAGAACCTAAACAATTCTACCAAGTTCTGGAAGGTAATCAAATGTGTCAGGAACGTATCCTCTGGCCTTCCTGAACATTTAATGATGGACTCTAATGAAGTGAAGGATAAAGCCGATATTGTAGGGGTTTTTAACAAGCACTTCATAACTGCTGGTTCAGTTTTTGATAATGGTGGGGTCCAGGCCTCTAATGTAAGCCCTGTTACAGTAAACTATGATATAGACCCTCATGTGAACTAATGTAAGCCCTGTTACAGTAAACTATGATATAGGCCCTCATGTGAACTAATGTAAGCCCTGTTACAGTAAACTATGATATAGACCCTCATGTGAACTAATGTAAGCCCTGTTACAGTAAACTATGATATAGGCCCTCATGTGAACTAATGTAAGCCCTGTTACAGTAAACTATGATATAGGCCCTCATGTGAACTAATGTAAGCTCTGTTACAGTATATTAATGTGCTCCTTCTCTGGTTCAGGCTGTTGAAGAGCTCCAGACTGCTGTTCAGTCACTGCAGGCCTCCCTTTATGGTCTCAAACTGGTGTTGAATGTACCAAAAACTAAATTCATGACCTTTACCAGAGCTCACACTCAGCCAGAGATGGTTAGCATTGTCACATCTGCTGGATTATTCATTGAAAAAGTGTCAACCTACAAATACCTTGTTATATGGTTGGATGACAAGCTGTCCTTTAAAGTTCATATGGATAACCTTGTGAGGAAGCTTAAATTGAAATAGGGTTTTTATTTTCGTAATTAGGCTTGCTTCCCTCTTATGGCTAGAAAGAGGCATGTTCAGACCACTGTTCTCTCTGTAGTTGATGATGGTGACTTGTTATATATGCATGAAGCCTCCTCTGTCTTACAGAGACTGGACTCTGTTTATCATACAGCCTCCTCTGTCTTACAGAGACTGGACTATGTTTATCATACAGCCTCCTCTGTCTTACAGAGACTGGACTCTGTTTATCATACAACTTTATTACAAATACCAAGTCACTCACTCACCATTACACCTTGTACCAAATGGTGGATTGGACCTCACTTTATATGTGCAGAAAGCTACATTTGTATGTGTTCATCTACAAATCCCTTTTGGGTAAACTCCCTCTTTACCTCTGTAGTCTGGTCTCCTTCACCACCAGCAGTTACTATACCCGGTCTGCTAGGTGGTTGCTATTTAAAGTCCCCAGGACATTTACAGTATTAGGCACAAGAGGCATGGAAGAAAATGATATCAAGACACAACTGACTTTACCCAGGTGTTGTCTGGCAAAAGTTAGTTGTGTCTTGATATTCTTTTTTGAGAGCAGAGGCTTCTTCCTTCCTGAACTCCCATGTAGGCCAAGTTTGTGCAGTCTCTTTCTGACAGTGTACCCATGCACTTCAACATTGATTGTGGCAAGAGAGGCCTGTAGATCCCTTGATGTTACCCTGGGGTTCTTAGAGACTTCTATGAGCATCTTTCGGTCAACTCTTGGGCTGACTTTGGTGGGACGACCTGTCCTAGGTAGTTTGCCAGTGGTCTGGAATTTTCGTCGGACAGTGGAATGATCTTTCTTCTGAGGGCCTTGGATGGGTATTTTGATATTTGAATGATGTGTTACCACACACCCATATGGTTAAGACCAAACCAGAACAATGTTCTTATCTTTATGGAAGGATGGACCCTCCTAAGTTTCTCTCTAATGTTTTCTAATCATTTGCACTTGTTTTGGTACCTAATTCTAAAGGTAAAGGTAGGGGTGTACTAACTACCCCATAAGGAAAAGGCATTTTTGTTTAAAATTTTCAACGTTTTTTTTGTGTGTGTGATTTGTTAAATTGAGTAACCTTTATCTGTCAATAGTGTTGAAGTGAAGATTAAATATCCATCTGTCAAAATATGTAAAAAATAAATAAAAGGGGGGTGTACTTACTTTTTCACATGACTGTAGATATCTATAGAGTAATTGTGGTTTATTGATGTGTTCATGCAGGGCTCATCTGCAAAAGAGCCTGAGGTCTCAGTGACTCCCTGGCTAAATAACATCAACAAAAAATCTCCTCCATACCTAAATTCACTTATTATTGATACAGTGGGGAGAACAAGTATTTGATACACTGCCGATTTTGCAGGTTTTCCCACTTACAAAGCATGTAGAAGTCTGTAATTTTTATCATAGGTACTCTTCAACTGTGAGTGACGGAATCTAAAACAAAAATCCAGAAAATCACATTGTATGATTTTTAAGTAATTAATTTGCATTTTATAGCATGACATAAGTATTTGATACATCAGAAAAGCAGAACTTAATATTTGGTACAGAAACCTTTGTTTGCAATTACAGAGATCATACGTTTCCTGTAGTTCTTGACCAGGTTTGCACACACTGCAGCAGGGATTTTGGCCCACTCCTCCATACAGACCTTCTCCAGATCCTTCAGGTTTCGGGGCTGTCGCTGGGCAATACGGACTTTCAGCTCGCTCCAAAGATTTTCTATTGGGTTCAGGTCTGGAGACTGGCTAGGCCACTCCAGGACCTTGAGATGCTTCTTACGGAGCCACTCCTTAGTTGCCCTGGCTGTGTGTTTCGGGTCGTTGTCATGCTGGAAGACCCAGCCACGACCCATCTTCAATGCTCTTACTGAGGGAAGGAGGTTGTTGGCCAAGATCTCGTGATACATGGCCCCATCCATCCTCCCCTCAATACGGTGCAGTCGTCATGTCCCCTTTGCAGAAAAGAATCCCCAAAGAATGATGTTTCCACCTCCATGCTTCACGGTTGGGATGGTGTTCTTGGGGTTGTACTCATCCTTCTTCTTCCTCCAAACACGGCGAGTGGAGTTTAGACCAAAAAGCTCTATTTTTGTCTCATCAGACCACATGACCTTCTCCCATTCCTCCTCTGGATCATCCAGATGGTCATTGGCAAACTTCAGACGGGCCTGGACATGTGCTGGTTGAGCAGGGGGACCTTGCGTGCCCTGCAGGATTTTAATCCATGACGGCGTAGTGTTTTACTAATGGTTTTCTTTGAGACTGTGGTCCCAGCTCTCTTCAGGTCATTGACCAGGTCCTGCCGTGTAGTTCTGGGCTGATCCTTCACCTTCCTCATGATCATTGATGCCCCACGAGGTGAGATCTTGCATGGTGCCCCAGACCGAGGGAGATTGACCGTCATCTTGAACTTCTTCCATTTTCTAATAATTGCGCCAACAGTTGTTGCCTTCTCACCAAGCTGCTTGCCTATTGTCCTGTAGCCCATCCCAGCCTTGTGCAGGTCTACAATTTTATCCCTGATGTCCTTACACAGCTCTCTGGTCTTGGCCATGGTGGAGAGGTTGGAGTCTGTTTGATTGAGTGTGTGGACAGGTGTCTTTTATACAGGTAACGAGTTCAAACAGGTGCAGTTAATACAGGTAATGAGTGGAGAACAGGAGGTCTTCTTAAAGAAAAACTAACAGGTCTATGAGAGCCGGAATTCTTACTGGTTGTAGGTGATCAAATACTTATGTCATGCAATAAAATGCAAATGAATTATTTAAAAATCATACAATGTGATTTTCTGGATTTTTGTTTTAGATTCCGTCTCTCACAGTTGAAGTGTACCTATGATAAAATTACAGACTTCTATATGCTTTGTAAGTAGGAAAACCTGCAAAATCTGCAGTGTATCAAATACTTGTTCTCCCCACTGTATGTATGTAGCGCATTGATGTAAATCACACTGCTGCTCTCTCATTTAGAAATGTATGCCTTATGACTTGTGGTTGTTGTGGATGGCTGTTCACAAATGTATATGTGTATTTTAACCCAATAATGGTTGAATTGAATTTGCAACCCGTGCACAGCCAGTGAAAAACGTGCTCTTGCAACAACTGCATAGTGTGGATTGTAGCCTATGTTATAAAAGTTTTTGGGAGTTCCTCCCTTCTAAACTTCTCTGTGGTATTATGCTCCATACTGTCAAAAACAAGTATAATTTAAGAAGACCACAAGTGGGTTTTTATTGCTCAATCTAATTTGTGATCATAAATAAAAAGGCCAAACGGAACATGTTCAAACTTGCACACTTTAGAAAGACTTAAACAGCTGCAAATTATCGCAATATCAAAATGTCACCAACAAAAACGTAAACAACAGGCCTCTAGAAAATGCAGCATATGGCATTAATACATTTTTCATATGCAAATAGCACTTCTCGTTAGTTCTCAAAGCATGCCTTTCCATGAGAGCAGCATTTATTTTTCAACTTAAGTCCTTAGCTGACTAAACTCTACTCCATGGTAGTCGTATCATGCTCAAGTAAAATTATATTTCAATATTTCCAAATCCTATTCTTGAAGATCAAGGGATATCAAAGTAATTGGAATGACTGGAAATCTGACAGTTTTTTTAATGTAAAGAAATAATAGCCTAATCATATTATTATATGTAGTAGAAAGTGATGGGTTAGAAGAAGCCTCCATAACCAACCCATAAAGTAACATGTAACATCCATATATGACCAGCTATGTAAACTTTAACAATGATTTATCCTGCAATAGATGTCGTTCAACTGGTAACATACATGTTAGTCTTCTTCTAATGGCTCTTAAGGGGAAAGTAATCTAAAAGTTTGGTTAATCCAAAAGATACGTTACTGGTCAAAATTTGGGACAGTTAACTAGTAACTGTAACGGATTACATTTAGAAAGTAACCTGCCCAACCCTGATCCCTCCCTCCCGCCCCCTCCCCTCCCCCCTCCATCCCTCCATCGGTCTTACCTTGAGTAGGACACTGACTGCGGAGGCCATGCCAACCATGCCGACGCCAACCACTGTCACCTTGCTTCGGGAGCCAACGGGCTCACCAGTCAAGACATGGGTGATCAGCTTCTCCTTGGTGGTCATCTGAGAGACAGAAAGAGAGAGAGAGAGAGATGGGGCTCAGCTTGATCCCCTCAGTTTCCCCTCAGTACATCCTCTCAGAGTAAGAAACAGCACTGTTTTTCTCTTCAACTACTGCTAATACGAATAACTGCTAATACGACTCTCAAAACAATTCCTTCATTGGTATAATGTATATCACTCCACACCTCTCCACTATGCTAGCAAATGTGTAGTGAGCATTCTGGCACAAAATGGTTGCCGTGCATCATCCAAGTGGGTGCCACCCATTGGTGGTGGATGAGGTTTGAGTACCTCAGGTGGTAGAAAGGCTCTATTAAAATCTTACTGTTATTCTTAGATTGTTTTATTTTTCTAAAAATAAATAAATGAAAATGCCCCACTACAATAGAGGCTTTATGAAACAGTATATTTAAACTTTATACACAGCGCCGTTTACCTATTAATTGGTGCAATTTGGAAAAGTCAAAAAAATACTTTTAAAAGGATGGGTATTAAGATAAGTTCCTGTTTCTACATTGCTTAGTGCTGCACAAAGTAGTGATGTCGACATAACATTGCCCACTGGAGGAGAGGTGTATATAGTAGTGAAAATAATACTTAGAGCTTTAAGAACTGAAAGTGATAACTGTACGAGAGAAAGAAAGTGGACAAGAGAGCGAGATAGGGAGAGATAGGGGGGAGAAAGAGAGAGACGGAGAGAGAAAACGTAGAGAGGGTGAACGGAGGGCGAGAGATAGAAAGAGAGAGAGGGTGAGAGGAGAGGGTATGGGGTATCCATGTGCTGGCACCAAGCTTCACCACCAGTCTAGAGTTCAAATGTTGTAGCCATCACACCTGCTACCATGGTATTAATTCACTACTCGTCGAATGACCCCGGGGTATTCACGTTTGATCTTCCTCTGGTGCAAGAACCATTACACGACGACATTATCATATATCGCGGTACAGTGTACTGTGACATTCACTGTCCTTGAAAACTAGTGTGTGTCCCAAATGGCAATCTATTCCCTATAGTGCACTACTTTTGACAAGGGCCCATATGGCTCTGGTCAAAAGTAGTGCACTATGTAGTAAATAAGGTACCGTTTGGGACGCGCTCATAGCTTCCGTCGCCAGCACGTGGCTGGTAACGAGCACTTGAAAACCAACATGCCAGTGAACACTCAGCGAGCTCCAATTGGTGTCAGGTGTCACAGCAGATGTTCACTATAGGTCATTCATGTGCTCTGACCCTCAAGGCCCGTGGGTTTGAATACTCCTGTTATAGGTCATAGGTCATCCATACTTGACCAATAAAATGTGATTTACAAACTCGTCTTCAGGCAGTGCACTCCGCCCTCTAACTAGTATATCTGCTGTACATCATAAAAGACACCTGACAAGACTATATGACAACGATTGTTGTTGACATGAAAGCGATGAGTCTTCATGTAATTCCTATCAAATCATGTTAGATCAGTGATTTCTGTAAGGCTGGGAGGAAAGAAGGAAGAATGCATTTTAGAATATTCAAACAGGGCCTCCGTCTTTAGCCTGGTCCCAGATCAGTTGGTGCTCTGGTCCCAGATCAGTTGGTGCTCTGGTCCCAGATCAGTTGGTGCTCTGGTCCCAGATCAGTTGGTGCTCTGGTCCCAGATCAGTTGGTGCTCTGGTCCCAGATCAGTTGGTGCTCTGGCCAAATCCATTGCTCATTGTCAAGCCAAACATGACAATGAATGAATGAGTAACAATGAGTTGGCATGACAGCACTCCAGTTACTCAGTCTTCAACTCTGTCCGTATTTTCTGTGTAATCATAATGTTGCCATATAAATGCAGTCAGTAATGTCAAGTGACCACAGGTCTTAAACTTGTCTCCCAAGAAGGTTCTAGGTGTTCAACAAAGGAACTCAAGTCCACCTAGTGAACCTCAAGTCACCGTAGAGCTATCAGCCGCAAAACATGACCATTGATCATGCCCTTATAAAACGTTCATATTTAACTTCTTAAACCAACTACTGCAGACAATTATTCCCAAAATATCACCAAAACACATGACATCTTTGCAGACGTTTCCCATTAGGGCTACTTGATCACAGAATCTGATGTTGTCTCACCTTGAAGGTTTAGTTCAGTTAAAGTGACGTGGAAACTGAAAAGCGAGTTGGAATGTCTTTGGCTGGCCTCTTCTTCCCTGGCTGGATGCAGCTTTTCTGCGGCAGTGGCGGGTGTGGGGGAGGTTCCCAGTATTTAAGCAGCAGAGCGGTGCCTGGTAGACGCTGCGTGATTACATATGACACACTGGGAGGGCCCCGGTGTCTCGTGTTAAATGTCATGTCCATGCCGAGCAAATGTGCTATGGGATGGTGTTGTCAGTAGTTGTGTTGTCAGTAGTTGAGTGGTCAGTAGTTGTGTTGTCAGTAGTTGTGTTGTCAGTAGTTGAGTGGTCAGTAGTTGTGTTGTCAGTAGTTGTGTTGTCAGTAGTTGTGTTGTTAGTAGTTGAGTGGCCAGTAGTTGTGTTGTTAGTAGTTGAGTAGTCAGTAGTTGTGTTGTCAGTAGTTGTGTTGCCAGTAGTTGTGTTGTCAGTAGTTGAGTGGACAGTAGTTGAGTGGCCAGTAGTTGTGTTGTCAGTAGTTGTGTTGTTAGTAGTTGAGTAGTCAGTAGTTGTGTTGTCAGTAGTTGTGTTGTCAGTAGTTGAGTAGTCAGTAGTTGTGTTGTCAGTAGTTGTGTTGACAGTAGTTGTGTTGTCAGTAGTTGAGTGGACAGTAGTTGAGTGGCCAGTAGTTGTGTTGTCAGTAGTTGAGTGGTCAGTAGTTGAGTGGTCAGTAGTTGTGTTGTCAGTATTTGTGTTGTCAGTAGTTGTGTTGTCAGTAGTTGAGTGGTCAGTAGTTGTGTTATCAGTAGTTGAGT
This sequence comes from Thymallus thymallus, assembly GCA_023634145.1. Classification (NCBI taxonomy): domain Eukaryota; kingdom Metazoa; phylum Chordata; class Actinopteri; order Salmoniformes; family Salmonidae; genus Thymallus; species Thymallus thymallus. The sequence continues at coordinate 2,668,913 of CM042413.1, read as the reverse complement.
AGTCAGTAGTTGTGTTGACAGTAGTTGAGTGGTCAGTAGTTGTGTTGTCAGTAGTTGTGTTGTCAGTAGTTATGTGGTCAGTAGTTGTGTTGTCAGTAGTTGTGTTGTCAGTAGTTGAGTAGTCAGTAGTTGTGTTGACAGTAGTTGAGTGGTCAGTAGTTGTGTTGTCAGTAGTTGTGTTGTCAGTAGTTATGTGGTCAGTAGTTGTGTTGTCAGTAGTTGTGTTGTCAGTAGTTGAGTAGTCAGTAGTTGTGTTGACAGTAGTTGAGTGGTCAGTAGTTGTGTTGTCAGTAGTTGAGTGGTCAGTAGTTGAGTGGTCAGTAGTTGAGTGGTCAGTAGTTGTGTTGTCAGTAGTTGTGTTGTCAGTAGTTGTGTTGTCAGTAGTTGAGTGGTCAGTAGTTGTGTTGTCAGTAGTTGTGTTGTCAGTAGTTGTGTTGTCAGTAGTTGTGTTGTCAGTAGTTGTGTTGTCAGTAGTTGTGTTGTCAGAAGTTGTTTTCATTTCGATTTATTAGGGTCCCCATTAGCCGATGCCAGTGGCTACAGATAGTCTTACTGGGGTCCAACACATAACGACAGATATTACAGACAAAATACTTAACAATTTAGACATTTAAAAACATGAACATGTATTGTGTGTGTGTGTGCATCTATCAGTTCCACATACATGTCAGTACATACACACAACAAGTAGGTCACATGGAGGAAAGGCGTTGTACCATGAGGTGTTGCTTTATTTGTGTTTTGAAACCAGGTTTGCTGTTCACTTGCCAGTGGCAGGTCATTGGTAAAAATAGAAAAGAGTAGAGGGTCTAGAGAGCTGCCCTGTGGTACACCACACTTTACATGTTTAACAGTAGAGAAGCTTCCATTAAAGAAAACCCTGTGAGTTCTATTAGATAGATAGCTCTGAATCCATAATATGGCAGAGGTTGAAAAGCCATAACACATATGGTTTCTCAACAACAGGTTATGGTCAATAACATAAAAAGTTGCACTGAAATCTAACAGTACAGCTCCCACAGTCTTTTTAATATTAATTTCTTTCAACCAATCATCAGTCGTTTCTGTCAGTACAGTGGTACATGTTGAGTGCTTTTCTCTGTTGTTAATTTGTTTACAGAGAAATAGCATTGTGTGGCAAGCTCATAGGTCTGCTGTTAGAACCAATAAAGGCTGCTTTACCCCTCTTGGGTAGCGAAATGACTGGCTTCCCGCCAGGCCTGAGGACAAAGACTTTCCTCTAGGCTCAGTGTGGTCAGTAGTTGTGATCAGTAGTTGTGGTCAGACTCTTTCTGGTTGTGGTCAGTAGGTGTGGTCAGTCGTGGTCAGTAATTGTGGTCAGTAGCTGTGGTCTGTAGTTTTGGTCAGTAATTGTGTGGTTGTTGTTAGTAGTTGTGTGGTTTTGGTCAGTTGTTGTGGTCAGTAGTGAACAGCAGTTGTGGTCAGTAGTTCTGTGGTTTTGGTTAGTTGATGTGTGGTTGTGTTCAGTTGTTGTGTAGTTCAGTCTCAGTAGTTGTGGTCAGTAGTTTTGAGGTTGTAGTGAGCAGTTGTGTGGTTGTGGTCAGAAGTTGTGTGGCCAGTAGATGTGTGGTTGTTGTCAGTCATTGTGGTCAGTAGTTGTGGTCAGTAGTTTTCTTGTTGTGGTCAGTAGATGTAGTCAGACGTTGTGGTCAGTAGTTTTGGTAAGTAGGTGTGTGGTTCAGTAGTTGTGGTCAGTAATTGTGTGATTGTAATTGTGTGATTGTGGTCAATAGCTGTGGTCAGTAGATCTGGTCAACTGGCATGTCTTCGGACATGATCAACTGAAGATGACCTCCTACCTGGGTGGTCTTAACCAATCATAGCGCAGTATAATACGACAGTAGAATGCATCCAATTACAACTCAGTATGCTGACACATTTGAATATTACATCCCCCTTCTTTAAAAAAAATAAAACATTTCTACATATTTTAAGCGTTTCTTTTGAACACATGCTCTATAGTTTAAACTCGAGGTAAGTAACCATTTATACTGAAACAATGATTCAGCATACTGTTACTTTTAGAACAAAGATTTCTCATCAACTCAGCTTTTCACTGTATCAATGACATCTTAACATTTCAAACAAATACAATGCCAAAGCATTTCAAGTTAACTTTTCAATAACAAGTTTACAGCCTGGAACTCTTTTAGGCCAGCGATCCGCCTACACCCTTTGACATTTCACAGGTCTAGGACAGCTCTAGGCTTGACCTCTCTTCCTGACCTTGTGTGATATGAAGCTGAGCTTGCTTCTGTGCCAGTCAACGGTTCTTGTGGTGTTGCAGGTATGGTGTATGTTGCGTTGTGTGTGTGTTTAGTCCATCACATTCTCTTTCAGGGGAACAGTTCATCTGTTGTTCGTCAGTTGTTGTTCTTTTGTGTTCAGTAGGTGACGACGATTGAGGTGGTACACCACTCCTTCTGCAGTGCGAACGTGATATGAACGTTCAGTGTCAGCTGGCTGGATGACGACTGCTGGCTTCCAGTAGCCATGCTCCTGGATTCTAACTGACTCTCCGTCGTTCAGTGGTGGCAGTGGACTAGCTGACCTGTCGTAGTCAGGTCAGCTAGTCCGTGTGGTCAGAAGTTGTGTGTTCGTGGTCAGTAGTTGTGTGGTTGTGTTCAGAAGTTGTGGTTGTGTTCAGTAGTTGTGGTCAGTAGTTGTGGTTCAGTAGTTGTAGTCAGCAGTTTTGTTGTTGCGGTCATTAGTTGTGTGGTTGTTGTTAGTAGTTGAGTTCAGTAGTGGTCAATAGTTGTGTTCAGTAGTATCGTGGTTGTGGTCATTATTTGTGGTCAGTAGTTTTGTGGTTGTGGTCAGTAGTTGTGTGGTTGTAGTCAGTAGTTGTGGTCAGTAGTTGTGTGGTTGTTTTAACTAGTTGTGTTGTTCAGTGATTGTGTTGTCAGTAGTTGTGGTCAGTAGTTGTGTGGTTGTGGTCAGTAGTTTTGGTAAGTAGGTATGTGGTTCAGTAGTTGTGTGTTAGTGGTCAGTAGTTGTTGTCAGTAGTTTTGTGGTTGTGGTCAGTAGTTGTGGTTTGGTAGTTGTGGTCAGTAGTTGTGTGGTTGTGGTCAGTAGCTGTGGTCAGTAGTCGTCTGTTGTGGTCATTAGTTGTGTAGTTCAGTAGTTATGTGGTCAGTAGTTGTGTGGTTGTTGTCAGTAGCTGTGGTTCAGTAATTGTGGTCAGTAGCTGCCTCGTCAAAACGTCTGCCTACACTGCCACATGTGCTCCTTTGTGAGTATCCATAGCAATGGCTCTGTTTGGGTAACTTTTGACACAAAGTAGCTGATTCGTGTCAAAAGTTACATTGTTGCTTTTGCAGTGAATGGAATGTTGAAAGTGATGATGTCACAATGGGGCCTTTTAGAGTCTTGATTAAATTCCATGAAAGTGAATGAAGATGACAAAAAGAAGGATAAAAGTTTAATAGTTTAAAGTGTAAAATATATCAAAAGGCACATTATTTCAGACTGATCTGCACGTATTAAAGTTTGAATTACGTTTCTAGCTTAAACTGTGTAGGAGGAGTAACGTTCAAAATAATAATAATAATAATAATAATAACTACATGGTAATTGTACATGAAGTACAAATGATGGGACTTGCTTTAATTCTTTCAGTCAAAGCTAAATGTAGTCAAATACATGTGAAATGTAGTCAGATAATTACTTTTATAACATTTGTGTGTCTGTAACTTTCTCACTCATCGTTACTCACGGTTCATTCAGGACTAACCATAAATCATGGTGGCGTCCACATTAATGTTCACTGAACACGCAACAATTTCAAACATATTACGGAGACGGAGTTACAGTTCATATGAGGAAATCAGTCAATTGAAAAAAATGTATTACGCCCAAATCTATGGATTTCACATGACTGGGAATGCATATATGTGTCTGTTGGTTACAGATACGTTAAAAAGAGGTAGGGGCGTGGATCTGAAAACCAGTCAGTGTCTGGTGTGACTTCCCTTTGCTTCATGCAGCGTGACACATCTCTTTCGCATAGAGTTTATCAGGCTGTTGATTGTGGCCTGTGGAATGTTGTCCCACTCCTCTTCAATGGCTGTGTAAAGTTGCTGGATATTGGCAGGAACTGGAAAATTATGTCGTACACGTCGATCCAGAGCATCCCAAACATGCTCAATGGGTGAGTATGCAGGCCATGGAAGAGCTTGGACATACAGTGGGGAGAACAAGTATTTGATACACTGCCGATTTTGCAGGTTTTCCCACTTACAAAGCATGTAGAAGTCTGTAATTTTTATCATAGGTACTCTTCAACTGTGAGTGACGGAATCTAAAACAAAAATACAGAAAATCACATTGTATGATTTTTAAGTAATTAATTTGCATTTTATTGCATGACATAAGTATTTGATACATCAGAAAAGCAGAACTTAATATTTGACCAGGTTTGCACACACTGCAGCAGGGATTTTGGCCTACTCCTCCATACAGACCTTCTCCAGATCCTTCAGGTTTTGGGGCTGTCGCTGGGCAATACAGACTTTCAGCTCCCTCCAAAGATTTTCTATTGGGTTCAGGTCTGGAGACTGGCTAGGCCACTCCAGGACCTTGAGATGCTTCTTACAGAGCCACTGCTTAGTTGCCCTGGCTGTGTGTTTCGGGTCGTTGTCATGCAGGAAGACTCAGCCACAACCCATCTTCAATGCTCTTACTGAGGGAAGGAGGTTATTGGCCAAGATCTCACGATACATGGCCCCATCCATCTTCCCCTCAATACGGTGCAGTCGTCCTGTCCCCTTTGCAGAAAAACATCCCCAAAGAATGATGTTTCCACCTCCATGCTTCACGGTTGGGATGGTGTTATTGGGGTTGTACTCAACCTTCTTCTTCCTCCAAACACGGCGAGTGGAGTTTAGACCAAAAAGCTCTATTTCTGTCTCATCAGACCACATGACCTTATCCCATTCCACCTCTGGATCATCCAGATGGTCATTGGCAAACTTCAGACGGGCCTGGACATGTGCTGGCTTGAGCAGGGGGACCTTGCGTGCGCTGCAGGATTTTAATCCATGACAGCGTAGTGTGTTACTAATGGATTTCTTTGAGACGGTGGTCCCAGCTCTCTTCAGGTCATTGACCAGGTCCTGCCATGTAGTTCTGGGCTGATCCCTCACCAACCTCATGATCATTGATGCCCCACAAGGTGAGATCTTGCATGGTGCCCCAGACCGAGGGAGATTGACCGTCATCTTGAACTTCTTCCATTTTCTAATAATTGCGCCAACAGTTGTTGCCTTCTCACCAAGCTGCTTGCCTATTGTCCTGTAGCCCATCCCAGCCTTGTGCAGGTCTACAATTTTATCCCTGATGTCCTTAAACAGCTCTCTGGTCTTGGCCATTGTGGAGAGGTTGGAGTCTGTTTGATTGAGTGTGTGGACAGGTGTCTTTTATACAGGTAACGAGTTCAAACAGGTGCAGTTAATACAGGTAATGAGTGGAGAACAGGAGGGCTTCTTAAAGAAAAACTAACAGGTCTGTGAGAGCAGGAATTCTTACTGGTTGGTAGGTGATCAAATACTTATGTCATGCAATAAAATGCAAATTAATTATTTAAAAATCATACAATGTGATTTTCTGGATTTTTGTTTTAGATTCCGTCTCTCACAGTTGAAGAGTACCTATGATAAAAATTACAGACCTCGACATGCTTTGTAAGTAGGAAAACCTGCAAAATCGGCAGTGTATCAAATACTTGTTCTCCCCACTGTACTTAGCTTCCAGGAATTGTGTACAGATCCTTGCGACATGGGGCCGTGCATCATCATGCTGAAACATGAGGTGATGGCGACGGATGAATGGCACGACAATAGGCTTCAGGATCTCGTCACGGTATCTCTGTGCATCGAAATTACTATCGATAAAATGTTATTGTGTTCGTTGTCTGTAGTTTATGCCTGCCGATACCATAACCCCACCACCACCACCATGGGGAACTCTGTTCACAACGTTGACATCAGTAAACCCCTCACCCACGTCGCCATCTGCCCGGTACAGTTGAAACCGGGATTCATAAGTGAATAACACACTAATCCAACATTGAAATTGAGCGTTTGCCACTGAAGTTGTTTACGACACCAAACTGCAGTCAGGTCAAGACCTTGGTAAGGACGACTTGCTTGCAGATGAGCTTCCCTGAGACGGTTTCTGACCGTAAAAATTATTTGGATGTGCAAACCCACCGTTTCAGCAGCTGTCCGGGAGGCTGGTCTCAGACCATCCCGCATGTGAAGAAGCCAGGTGTGGATATCCTGGGCTGGTGTGGTTAAACGTGGTCTATTGATTTGAGCCCGGTTGGACGTACTGCCAAATTCTCTAAAACAACATTGGAGGCGGCTTAGAGAAATTAACATGACATTTTAGAGTGGCTTTTAATTGTCCCCAGCACACAGTGCACCTGTGTAATAATCATGCTGTTTAATCAGCTTCTTGATATGTCACACCTGTCAGGTGGATGGATTATCTTGGCAGAGGAGAAATGCTTACTAAACACATTTGTTGTCACGGTGTATAGACAGGACCCGAGGCGCAGAGCTGAAGTAAACAGACATTCCTTTATTAGTGCTACACGAAAACAACAAACAAGGACAGACCGCAATCATGAAACAATAACCCACACACAGGTGGGAAACAACTTAGATAGGTTCCCCAATTAGAGACAATGCAGGGCAGCTGCCTACTACGTATAAAATGTGTTGTAATTTCTCATCAGTTCACCTGATACGGATGAACATACCCTCAAATGAAAGCTGACATTCTGCACTTCAACAGAGTCATTGTATAATTTCACTGCTTGAATATTTCCATCTGAACCACTGGCTTAATCCCATTCTTTAACTTTCGGTTGAGTTGGACACTTGAATCCAACATATAATTTGTTAGCTTGTTGACAGGTTATTATGCTATTTATTGTATTTCACAAGTGATTTTGAATTGTGTTTGGTTGTCAACGCAATCAAATAACATTTGAAGGGGATTATCTTCTGCTTGGATAGTTCCATCATGACCCGGGGTATGTTATTCTACATATTAATAATGACGGCTAATGATGTGACTGTTAGATAGATAGATAGATAGATAGATAGATAGATAGATAGATAGATAGATAGATAGATAGATAGATAGATAGATAGATAGATAGATAGATAGATAGATAGATAGATAGATAGATAGATAGATAGATAGATAGATAGATAGATAGATAGATAGATAGATAGATAGGTACTTTATTGATCCCCGAGGGGACATTTCTTTGTGAAGCAGCTATGAAAAAAACACAGGGCAGGTGCAAGATGCCAGAATGAAATACACAAAAGACAGATACACAAAACATGATGGAAAGCTCATCTATGCATCCTCTGCCACCTGTCTGATTCAGAGTTTACCTCCTCCTTCCAGGGATGTGAGGGAGTCTATTCTAACTCAATATCTCCCCCTTGTGACTTTTGCTTGCAAATGCAGTTGATGTCATGTCTGTGCTTTTTCTGAAATACACTTGGCATTCACAAAAACAAAAATAATTAAAATAATTAATCATTTGGACATGCACCTCTTCTCAGTCCAACTATTACCAAAATCATAGATGACTAATTTAGTAAAGGTATCAAAGGTCCTTGAACGTGTGGTCTCAACACAGCAACAGAACACAGCAACAACCAACATTCTGCATGAACCCTTCCAGTCTGTCTTCTGAGCATGGCTCAGCACAGATGACTTGTTAATGGCAGTTGATGGAGACACCCTTTTACTTCTGGACATGACAGCAGCCTTTGACACAGAGTACGTTTACATGCACAGGAATACTTTGATATTAAACTGATTATGGCAGTAGGCAGATTATGCAATAGTCACGTAAACTGCTTATCTTAAATTGAGGTCTGAGCAATCTCTCGATTCAGCTGTGTGTTTGATCTGAGCATGTGCCGGAAGCGCAAGCCTCCCTCTTTAGCGCGAGTGAAGTGAGTTCAGAACAACAATGTATGCGTCTTAGAAATAGTTTTCACATACAAACTTTATATGTCCGAACTCAGAATCAAATATAGTTCCCAGAAATAACATGGTCGCTGTGGTAGAACGTTTATTTTGATCGCCAACTTTCTGAATTTATCAGGTAGCCTGATTTCATAGGTCTCCATTTAAACTGGACTATTAGGGAAATCGTTCGTCTTGCAGAGCATGTACATTTTTTTTATCCAACTATTATATTAATCTGACTATCCACAATAATCACATTATTGTGTACATGTAACAGTACTCAGTGAATCATGATATTCTCATAAGCAGACTAAAGAACTTGCTTTAATTATCTGGCACAGCACTCCAGTAGTTTCGCTCCTATCTGACTCACAGACAAGAATCTGCGACACTTGGCAATTACAAATCCAACCCTGCTCAATGGGTCCCTCGGGCTCTGTCTGGGGCCTCTTCTGTTTTCCATATACCAGTACATGATGCCACTTGATATACTAATCTGAAGATTTGGACTGAACTTACATGTTTATGCTGATGAAGCAAATATCAGTGAGGAAAAAAGGGGACTCTGAGACTTTAACAACCAAACTGACAGACTGTCTAGATTTAATCAAGAGTTGGATGCAGTTAATCTCGACTGCAGCAAAACAGAGCTTGTGCTTATTGGCTCTAAGAGCAAGATTAACAGTGCAGTGATATCTAACAAGTAATATCTAACAATTACACAACATATACCCAATACACACTAATCTAAGTAAGGAATGAGTTAAGAATATATACATGTATGGATGAGAGGCATGGACTAAGATACAGTAGAATAGTATTGAATACAGTATATACATATGGACTAAGATATAGTAGAATAGTATAGAATACAGTATATACATATGGACTAAGATACAGTAGAATAGTATAGAATACAGTATATACATATGGACTAAGATACAGTAGAATAGTATAGAATACAGTATATACATATGGACTAAGATACAGTAGAATAGTATAGAATACAGTATATACATATGGACTAAGATACAGTAGAATAGTATAGAATACAGTATATACATATGGACTAAGATACAGTAGAATAGTATAGAATACAGTATATACATATGAAATGAGAGGATATGTAAACATTATTAAAGTGACTGGTGTTCCATTTTTTAAAGTGGCCAGTGATTTCTAGTCTATGTCTATAGGCAGCAGCCTCTAATGTGCTAGTGATGGCTGTTTAACTGTCTGATGGCCTTGAGATAGAAGCTGTTTATCAGTCTCTCTGTCCCAGCTTTGATGCACCTGTGCTGACCTCACCTTCTGGATGATAGCGGGGTGAACAGGCAGTGGCTCGGTTGGTTGATGTCCTTGATGATCTTTTTGGCCTTCCTGTGACATTGGGTGCTGTAGGTAATGCATTGGGCACACCGCACCACCCTCTGGAGAGCCCTGTTGTTGCGGGCGGTGCAGTTTCCGTACCAGGCGGCGATGAGTCCCTGTGCTGTGGAAAACATCCTGCCTCGTCCCAGTGCATCCATCCATCCATCTGTGAGTAACTTTCTGGTCTGTAATCACTCATTCACTCAGGACTTATTCATTCAACACTCATTCATTCAGGACTGTATGTACATATTCATGTACAGTTGTTATATCATATCACATGCAATATTGTAAGTAATACTTGGACTGAACTTATGTAGTCATTCACTCAGGACTGTATATTAGCATCCTGTCAGTTGTATATTTTTTCATTGCATTTAGTATATCGAGTGTGCAATACGTGCAGTTATCTGTTAATTAAACCCTGCACTAAGGACTGTATTTTAAGGGAATTTGTATTATTACCCTAAATTATATCCAATTATATAAATTATATCATTTAGCTATTTCAGTATCTTTCTCTGTCATTGACCTGTATAGTTAACCATGCAAATATTTATTTATTTATATCAACGTGCAATAATTGTATCATTTTTTCACCTAACACTATAACAATGTATAGTGTACATATTCAGTCATTCACTCATACTCTATCTATGCATACATTTGAATGTTTTTATTAGCCTAAAAGTATTAGAATTTTTGTGTTGAACGCCTCATTTTCTCCCAAAATAACAACATTTGCTTGTAATACAATTATTCAACCACTAGAAGTTGTTCGTACTGTAACAGTGTTGACTTGTGATCCAATCTGCCTACCAGAAAAAATATAGATTTCTCCTTTTTGTTTGTGAGGGAATGAGTCCTGTCTGGTCCTTCAAGTATACACCAATACAAAGTCAGCATGGAAATACACTTTTCATAAACCCTTAAAACATTGGAAATAACTTACCAAGATAAATGATCACACACATAATAAATGTCACAACACAATGATCTCTGGTTCCTCAAGAAAAGTCCCATACCTTGGGCCTAAAAAGAGTCCAGCCTGGTAATTGGGCTCCTGAGTGGCGCAGCTGTCTAAGCCACTGCATCTCAGTACTAGAGGCCTCACTGCAGACCCTGGTTCAATCCTGGGCTGTATCACAACTGGATGTGATTGTGAGTCCCATAGGGTGGTGGACAATTGGCCCAGTATCGTACGGGTTAAGGGAGGCTGGGGTAGGCTGTCATTGTTAATAAGAATAAAAAAAATACAAAATATGAGTTAAAGTGAACTCAAGTAACCTTAGTTGCGCAATGGAGCAAAGTGCCTTGTGCAGATACTGTGTGTGACTGTTGGAGAGTGGAGTCTTATCTCTCTTATCTCCATATCTGCTTGGTCTGCGTTTAATTCTGCAGCTTTAAGAAACTCTACTGGGTGTGGCGTTTTGCCAGAGTGATGTGGATGGGTAGTCATACTGCTTCCACAATAGCATACCATCAAATTGTACAATTGCCTCATCCACAGAGTGGGCTTGCCAGGGGTGAAACAGTTTGGGGAAGTTGTCTTGCAATACCTTGATGAAGGCCTAACTCTGCAGTTTGTCTTATGCACTTGTTGAAGTGAGATCCGAAAAGTACATGTACCTACAGAGCTGCTTGAATTGTGGCATTTTGTTTGCTATGAGAGGGCAGAGACATGAGGTTAAAGGGATACCTCGAGATTTTGACAATGAAGCAGTACTTCCCGAAGAGTCAGATGAACTCGTGGATACCATTTTTGTCTCTGTGTGCAGTTTGAAGGAAGTTGCTAACTAGCATTAGCGCAATGACTTGAAGTGTTTGGGAACAGCTAGCATGACTGTGAGTCTATGTGAGTGGACCTCCAGTCATTGCTCTAACACAAGTTATAATGTGTTCATAAAACTACCTCTAACTTCCTTCATACTGGACGCAAAGAGTAAAAATTGTATTGCACCGTTATGACTGTAACTACTGTTCCCTGGGGGAGGGAAACAAGGTAAAACATACAATGGGGAGTCACACTCTTGCGACTTTGGTTAAAAGGTTCTTTCCTTCAGTTTAAATACTTCAGTGAGCCCAGGAACGGACGGCATGGGGCCAAACAGGTGTTGTACCTCGTTTCCCTGCTTCAGGGAACAGTAGTTATAGTAATAACGTTACATTTTCTTTCAGTCAGTCAACTTCCATACAACATACCGTGGGGAAATACAGTATAGTCACGCCCCAAGCCGACCCCATGGATACTAAATTAAATGGCAGCCACCCAGAACTGACCCCGGCCCAGATGCAGCAGTCTGGATCAACGGAGGCCGGTGGGAGGAGCTATAAGAGGACAGGCTCATTGGTTGAAATGGAATAAATGGACCGGTATCTGTAGTGTCTTAAATAGACCAAGGGCACAGGATGTCATCTTTACTTGTCATTTATTAGGAACTGATTTACACCACTAACTCTCCTAACTATCTCTGTTACTCACAGAACTGTTACCCCTCCCCCTAGGACCGGTGTTAGCGCCGCCTATTGGTTAGATGAGCCAGCATCATTTATCACTCTATAACACTCATCCCCCATAAATCTGAACTAACTCTCGGTTAGTTTAACATTTTCAGATTTAACACAACAATAACAGTAACCATTCTCATTGTAACTGGTAAGTAAACTCTTCACTGAGCATCAATAACATAACCTTACAGTTATATCTTATATCAACTGAACAACTGATTCAATGTTTGCATTGTCATTTCACTTTTGTTTATAGGAAGCAAGGGTAGACTACCTTACTTCCTAAAGGAGATAAGGGCGCATTCTAGCCCATGAGAAACAAATATCTCCTTTACTTTCCAAACTCTCCAAAATGAGCTGGAAGTTTCCCAACTCTTTGAGAGCGTCGCAATTCCCCTCGAGGTGAACCTTTGTTGGTTTCCTTAACAAGTGCATTGTCCGTTGGTGGCCGTGGAGTACCTGTGTCCTGTGGTAACTCCTCGCCTGCTGGACTAAGCTCTGTGCTGCATGTCACTGGGTCTACATAGTCCTGTTCCTGTCTGCTGTCCTTGTCTCTGTTGTCTGTCACCTGCTCTGCATAATCTGTTTCCTGTCTGCTGAACAGCTGATCAACGTGCCTACGTACCCCTCTACCATCCCCCACTAGCACAGTGTACGACACGGGCACTGTGATTTCTTGAACCAGCCCAGGTATCTATTTAGGTCCATACCCAAAGTTCTTGGTATACACTGTCTCCGACTACAAAACGGCAAGATTTTGCATGTTTATCATGGTAAGATTTCTGTCCTGCTTGCTTAGCATGCACCTTACTCTTTAGGTCTGGTTGTATCAAGTCCAACGCGCACCTCAACTTCCTCCCCATCATCATCTCAGCCGGTGAAAGTCCGGTGCTTGACTGTGGCGTGACACGATAGCGAAACAGCGCTCTACTCAGTTTTGTCTCCAACGAGTCGCCTGAACTCTTTTTCATTAGCTCTTTGAATGTCTGAACGGCTCTCTCTGCCAAACCATTCGGCGCAGGATGGTGTGGTGCCGAAGTGATTAAGAACTCCTTACTGTTCTCACACACAAAAGACTGAGAGTTGTCTGAAACAATCATCTCTGGAATGCCAAGAATACTGAAACTGTTCCTGAGGCACTCCACAGTAGCAGCAGATGTAGCTGAGCTCACTGGATATACATCCAGCCATTTTGAGTGAGCGTCTACTATCACCATGAAAGGACCTGCATAGTCTATGTGTAGCCTTCCCCAGGGCTTACTGGGCCACTCCCAGGGATGGAGTGGTGCACTAGCAGGTGCTTTCCTTTGCTCTTGACATGTGGTGTATGACTTTGCCTTCCTTTCAATGTCAGAGTCCGTATTAGGGCACATGTAGCTCCCGGCCAAGCCTTTCACTCTGGTCCTGCCGGGATGACTCTGATGTAGCTGCTCCATTATCAGTGTGTGTCCTCTCTCTGGAACGATGACACGGGCTCCCCACAGCACACAGCCGTCCTGGACACTGAGCTCGTGCTGTCTCTGTTTGTATGGGGCAAACTCGGGTCCCACATTGTGATTTGGCCACCTCCTCAGTGTGTACTCACGGACCCTCGACAAGACTGGATCTTTCGCTGTCATCAGCATTCGTTTCTCCAGAGGCGGACTGCTTGGACACTCTGGGAGAGGGAGGCGGCTGAGAGCATCTGAATTACCATTGTCCTTGCCTGCTCTGTAAGGAATAACATACTCATATGCTCGTAGTGTTACTGCCCATGTCATTATTCTAGGGGATCCATCTGTGGCGCTGCTTTCATTTCATTCAACAGACTGATAAGAGGCTTCTGGTCTGTACAGATTTAAAACTTTCTCCCATATAGATACTTATGAAACTTTTGCACCCCGAATATGATAGCTAACCCCTCCAAGTTGTGAAAAGTTATTCTCTGCCGGTGAGAGAGTGCGTGATACAAACCCTATTGGCTTCTCCCCCTCATCTGGCATGAGATGAGACAATACCGCCCCTACCCCGTAGGGAGAGGCATCACAGGAAAGTATCAGTTATTTTCCTTCATCAAAATGCACTAACACTCTACTCGACTGCAACAGTTCTTTTGACAGTTTGAAGGCCATTTTGTTGTTCTCATCCCCAACGCCATGGCTCCTCCTTCCTCAGCAGCTTGTGCATAGGAGCCAATAGTGTCGACAGATTCGGTAGGAAACTATTATAGCAGTTTAATAGGCCCAGATATGATTTCAGTTCTGTGACTGTGGTATGCATTGGTGCGTCCTGGACCACCTTTACTTTCTCTGGCACTGGATACCGTCCAGTAGTGACACCATGTCACTTCCTTCTCCATGAAGCTGCACTTACTCCATTTCAAGCGTAGCCCAGCCTCCTCCAGTCGCTGTAACACTCTGTCCAGTGTTGGGATGTGGTTCTGATCATTTCTTCCTAGAGGAGAATATCATCCAGATACACTGCACTCTGGGTAATCCCCTGCAGAATCTCCTCCATAGTGCGCTGGAAGATAGCGGGACTGGAGCTGACGCCGAAGGGTAACCTGGCATAGGTGAACAGTCCCTTGTGCATGTTCACTGTGACATGTTTCAATGAATCCTCGTTTAGCACAATCTGCCGGTAAGCATGACTCATGTCTAGTTTGCTGAATTGTTCTCTTCCAGCTAAGGACGTGAACATGTCCTCCATTTTAGGAATGGGGTTCTAGTGTTCTAGTGATGACTCTGTTTACCGTTACTTTATAGTCACCAGACAATCTTACTGTTCCCTCTGGTTTTAACACTGGGACTAGCGGTGCTGCCCAGTCTGAGAACTTCACTGGTTCCATGATTTTGTTGTCCTGGCAACAATCTAACTCCGCCTCTATCTTCATTGAAAACGGTACTGACCTTGGTTTGAAGAAACGGGGTGTGGCATCAATTGATACATGTATCATGCTTTGCTGTGAATCATTTCAACGTGTCCAACTCATCCTTGAACACTTCCTCATGTTTCTTTAACACTTCCTGTAGAACAGATAGATAGATAGATAGATAGATAGATAGATAGATAGATAGATAGATAGATAGATAGATAGATAGATAGATAGATAGATAGATAGATAGATAGATAGATAGATAGATAGATAGATAGATAGATAGATAGATAGATAGATAGATAGATAGATAGATAGATAGATAGATAGATAGATAGATAGATAGATAGATAGGTACTTTATTGATCCCCGAGGGGGACATTTCTTTGTCAAGCAGCTACAACAAAACACAGGGCAGGTGCAAAATGCCACAACGAAAGTACACAAAAGACAGATACACGGTACATGATACATAGAGCGGCAGTATGAAAAAGTATAGAAATACAAGATATCTGGAGTGCAAAAAAAGCTATAAAAAGACATTGCGTAGTATGGGTGGTTGGCTGAATATGTACACTATACATTGGTGGATGTTGGATGGTTAACTATACTATACAGGTCGATGGCAGAGAAATACTTCAGTAGCTAAAAATGCGTATGATATGAGCGAGGGTAATAATAGTTTACTTAATAGACAGACTGGTTAAATGAACAGGTAAGTGAATATTTTGCATGGTTAAATTAGCTGTACAGGTAAATATACACTTGCATGGTTACACAAACTGTACAGGTGACTTTATTTGCTGTCATGCATCTTACTCATGGTATGCCAATCCATATCCAACATGGTGATCCACCCTCGCCCCAGCGGGTTTGGTCCTGACCCAGCTATCACTACAACTGGTAGCTCTTTGACTATTCCTTTGTATTCAACTTTCACCTTAGCTGATCCTACAATGTCCACTTTCTGTCCTGTATATGTTTTCAGACTGATAAAACATGTACCTAGTTCTGGAACCTTTGCTTAACTAACTCTCATGGAGACCAATACTCAATTAACTATCTCTATTACTCACAGAATCAGTTACCCCCCCCCAGGACCGGTGTTAGCGCCGCCGAACCTGTAGGACATAGCCATGACTTTAGAACCTGTAGGACATAGCCATGACTTTAGAACCTGTAGGACATAGCCATGACTTTAGAACCTGTAGGACATAGCCATGACTTTAGAACCTGTAGGACATAGCCATGACTTTAGAACCTGTAGGACATAGCCATGACTTTAGAACCTGTAGGACATAGCCATGACTTTAGGCCATGTAGGACATAGCCATGACTTTAGAACCTGTAGGACATAGCCATGACTTTAGGACCTGTAGGACATAGCCATGACTTTAGGACCTGTAGGACATAGCCATGACTTTAGGACCTGTAGGACATAGCCATGACTTTAGAACCTGTAGGACTTAGCCATGACTTTAGGACCGAACTGAGTACATGAAGGATGTACGGATAACGTGTGGAGGTCCTCAACATGTTCAGCCGAGGCCAAAGCCTTGAGTAGGGAGGTTTTGTATCAGAGGATCTTCAGATCCACCGGCTCCAGCGGCTCAAAGGTGGACGCACACAGTGCCTTCAAAACCAGCGCCAAGTTTGATGTGGGTGCAATAGGTTTATAGTCTGGTCTGAGACGAGGTACACCTTTCAGGAATTGAGTCCCCGGTGAGGTTCCGCCAATTCCCACATGACATGCTCAGAAAGCAGCCATGTACACTTTTAAAGTGGAGAATGCTTGAAAAGCTCTTTTAGGAACATAAGGATGTCCCCTCACAGAGCACTAAAAAGGAACAAGTTCTTTATCTTGGTACCAGAGCTCAAACGCTTGCCACTTATACACATACAGCCCTCTTGTAGAGGGCAGCCTTGCAGACTGAATAGATTGCCATAACATTGGGAGGTAAACCTCTAGCCATTAGATTGGTCCTCTTGGCCCATGCTTGCCAAACCTGCCCATGTGCCTGAGACAACAGGTTCCTGGTCAACGGGAGTTTCCCCGCCTAAAAGGCTAATTATCTCTGCGAACCAAGGCTGCCTGGGCCAACGGGGAGCCACATGAATCAATGGTAAGCCCTCCCAGCACACCCACTTTAACGTGGGCTGAATCAGAACCACTGGAGGAAACACGTAAACGAGGGTCCGAGGCCACTGGTGCTCCAGGTCCCATATCAAGAAAAACAGACAACACTACGCGTTCTCTTGTGATGCGTACGATCTATGTCGGCCCTGTCGAAAATGTCCCATACTTGGGAGAGCCTCCACTCCTGAGAGAGAGGGTCCCACCTGAATAAAATATATGTACCCGAGTTGCAAAAGCATGTGTTCACTGCTCCTCAGAAATAGGGAGCGAGTCTCTCTCCATCTGTTGATGCACACCACCACAGACATATTGTCGGTTCTGACCAGCACGGCCCGACAAAAACAGGGGGAAGTGCCTGAGCGCCAGATACTCTGGGTAATTGACATGCAGTGCACTCCGCACCGAATTAAGTTGCTTTCGAATCGAGTTGCCTTCATACAGCGCACCCCACCCTCAAGGTGATGGGTCTGTCGTGATCACTTGCAGGATACAACGTAGCTTATGGGAGCCCCCTGACAACAGCAGAGGGTCCCACGCTGGAAATGGGATAAAACAACAGGTACACGGGGAGTACCGTGAAGTGCCGTTTGAAGGGGCGGGATTGGTTCTTCTTCCATTTCCACCACTCTGACAACCGTATGTCTGAACACGGAGAAGGAACACTTGTCATCGAACTCACATGCGGGAGACAACACTTTTAACACCCGTGAACACTGTGGAACATGCACTGGTTTGAGCGAGGGCCCCCGGAGCGTGCTCCAAGCCGAGACAAACTACACAAAATATATTTTTCAGAGAAATGCTATAACCGCATGACATGATCTCAATCCCGAACCCGTGGCAGAGACACATAAAGAGAGAGAATGGTAAGAGGAGAGTGCAAGATGGAGAGATGGATGAGAGAGCCGGGTAAGAGGGAGGTGTGTTGGATGGTGATACATGAGGGGCTGGAGATTAAATTATTCATCTCCTTTTGATACATCTGTCTTTCTCTGACATTCTTTTTCACTGGATCTTAGCACCATGGAGTGGAAGGACACTTCTTCCTGTTTTCCCTCTATACCACTAATCTTCTCACCTCTCTGCTCTGCTGTGGATGGTTCCTTCTCCCTCTCTCACCATATGCATCTCTTTCTCTCCCTCCCTCTCCGTCCCCTATCCTCCCATCACAGCCTTCATTTCACAGATGACAGGCTGGCTGTGGGTATTCCAGCAGTTGCCGGGGTGGGCTAGCCTGACCAACTGTTTTAACTTCAATCAGCCTTTATTGCTCTCCAGAGGAACCCAGGGCCACCCCCGCCAGCATGACATTTTACCCACTATCGGAGGGAAGCATATATGGGGGAAAGAAGTGGAGGAGAGAGGTACAGTGCTGGTGAAGAGAAATAAAAGGTTGGAATAGAAAGGATAGGGACACTTGGGGGTCTCTCAAGAAATGTAAATATTGTTTGGGTTGCAACAGTGCAGAGAAACGAAAACATTCTCAGATCCGTAAAATGGCCAATATTAACATAAATCAGTGGAAGTTCCTCAGTAAATTTCATAAAAATATATATTTTCTTATATAAAACTATACTAAATATAATCACGTCACCAAATAATTGATTAAAACACACTATTTTGCAAATAAAGTCTACAGTAGCCTCCACAGCACTCTGTAGCGTCGCACCATGGTGTAGCCGGAGGACAGCTAGCTTCCGTCCTTACACAGTTATTATGACAACTTCCGGAGGACGTCGTCCAACCTATCAGAGCTCTTACAGCATGAACTGACATGTTGTCCACCCAATCAAAGTATTAGAGAATGAATCTAGTACTGAAAGCTACAGCTAGGTAGCACAGCAGTGCATAAAATGTGATGAGTAGTTGACTCAAAGAGAGAGAAAGACAATAGTTGAACAGTTTTAAACAAATAAATTAATTCCAAAATGAAGGAGAAGCAAGAGAGAATTGTTTTTCTTTATTTTCAGTTTCACTTACTTTGCTAGCAAATGCAGCTAGCTAGTTCAGCCTACTGAAACACCCTGCTCAAACAGAGGGATGCTATGTTAGCTAGTTCAGCCTACTGAAACACCCTGCTCAAACAGAGGGATGCTATGTTAGCTAGTTCAGCCTACTGAAACTTCCTGCTCAAACAGAGGGATGCTATGTTAGCTAGTTCAGCCTACTGAAACACCCTGCTCAAACAGAGGGATGCTATGTTAGCTAGTTCAGCCTACTGAAACACCCTGCTCAAACAGAGGGATGCTATGTTAGCTAGTTCAGCCTACTGAAACACCCTGCTCAAACAGAGGGATGCTATGTTAGCTAGTTCAGCCTACTGAAACTTCCTGCTCAAACAGAGGGATGCTATGTTAGCTAGCTGGCTATGACTTTCCAACACAACACTGGAACTCTTCCAAGTCAAGGTAAGCTTTTGGTTTCACTTATTTACACTGATGGTTTAACTGCTTACTGAATGTTACACTGTAACGTTACTGCATGATTGTAGCGGGTTTACTAATGCATTAGTTATATTAGCTATGCTGACTATGACGTTACATTAGCATAGTATGGTGATAACAATGTTGACTGTGTTTATTTTTTATCTAACGTTTTTTTTAACTAGGCAAGTTAGGTTTGGCTTGGAAAGGTTGTTTCGACTGGTCACATACAGCTGCTGTGTTGTGCATTGAAGTCCACAAGTGAAGGGAAGAGGTGAGAGACAGTCGAAACAGTACATTTAGAAAGTATTCAGACCCCTTTACTTTTTACACATTTTGTTACGTTACAGCCTTATTCTAAAATAGTTTTCCTCATCAATCTACACATAATGCCCCATAATGACAAAGAAAATACACATTTACATAAGTATTCAGACCCTTTACTTTGTTGAAGCACCTTTGGTAGCGATTACAGCCTCAAGTCTTCTTGGGTATGACGCTACAAGCTTGGCACACCAGTATTTGGGGAGTTTCTACCATTCTTCTCTGAAGATCCTCTCAAGCACTGTCAGGTTGGATGGGGAGCGTCGCTGCACAGCTATTTTCAGAGCTCTCCAGAGATGTTCAATCGGGTTCATGTCCGGGCTCTGGCTGGGCCTCTCAAGGACATTCAGAGACTTGTCCCAAAGCCACTCCTGCGTTGTCTTGGCTGTATGCTTAGGGTCGTTGTCCAGTTAGAAGGTGAACCTTCACCCCAGTCTGAGGTCTTTGCACTCTGGAGCAGGTTTTCATCAAGGATCTCTCTGTATTTTGTTCCATTCATATTTGCCTCAATCTTGACTAGTCTCTCAGTCCCTGCCACTGAGAAACATCCCCACAGCATGATGCTGCCACCACCATGCTTTACCATAGGGATGGTGCCAAGTTTCTTCCATTTAAGAATGATGGAGGCCACTGTGTTCTTGGGGACCTTCAATGCTGCAGAAATGTTTTGATACCCTTCCCCAGATCTGTGCCTCGACACAATCCTGTCTCAAAGCTCTACGGACAATTCCTTCGCCCTCATGGCTTGGTTTTTGCTCTGACATGCAATGTCAACTGTAGGACCTTATATAGACAGGTGTGTGCCTTTCCAAATTATGTCCAATAATTGAATTTACCACAGGTGGACTCCAATCAAGATGTAGAAACATCTCAAGGATGATCAATGGAAACAGGATGCACCTGAGCTCAATTTCAAGTCTCATAGCAAAGGGTCTGATTACTTATGTAAATGAGGTATTCCTGTTTTTCATATTTTATAAATTTACATAAACATATTGTATGTAGATTGCTGAGGATTTAACGTAACAAAATATGGAAAAAAAGTAAAGGGGTCTGAATACTTTCCGAAAGCACTGTAGATACGAGAAGGTATACAACGTGGCTACTATGAAAGTGAACTGTGTTTCACGTGATATGGGGTGTATTCATTCCGCAGTTTCATCAGCTGTCTGAATGTCTGGTCTCAGACGATCCTGCAGGTAAAGAAGCCGGATGTGGAGGTCCTGGGTTGGCATGGTTACATGGTCTGTGGTTGTGAGGCCGGTTGGACATACTGTCTTCTCTAAAACGATGTTGATGGCAGCTTATGGTAGAGAAATTAACTTTCAATTTTCTGGCAACAGCTCTGATGGACATTCCTTCAGTCAGCATACCAATTGCACGCTCCCGCAAAACTTGAGACATCTTTAGCATTGTGTTGTGTGACAGAATTGCACATTTTAGAGTGGCCTTTTATTGTGCCCAGTACAAGGTGCACCTGTGTAATGATCGTGTTGTTTAATCAACTTCTTGATATGGCACACCTGTCAAGTGGATGAATTATGTTGGCAAAGGAGAAATGCTCACATTTGTGCACAACATTTAAGATAAATAAATGTTTTTGTGCATATGGAACAAATGTAGGATCTTTTAATTCAGGTCATGAAACATGGGACCAACACTTTACATGTTGCGTTGATATTTTTGTTCAGTATACAGTGTCAGTCAAAAGTTTGGACACACCTACTCATTCAAGGGTTTTTCTTTATTTTTAATAGTTTCTACATTGTAGAATAATAGTGAAGGCATTACCACTATGAAATAACACATATGGAATCATGTAGTAACCAAAAAAGTGTTAAACAAATCAAAATACGATCAGTACAGTACGATCATTTTCTCTTCTTTATTCAAACCAAATAAAATCATCAAATGTATTTATAAAGCCGTTTTTACATCAGCCGATGTCACAAAGTGCTATACAGAAACTCAGCCTAAAACCCCAAACAGCTAGCAACGCAGATGTAGAAGCACGGTGGCTAGGAAAAACTCCCTAGAAAGGCAGGAACCTAGGAAGAAACCTAGAGAGGAACCAGGCTCTGAGGGGTGGCCAGTCCTCTTCTGGCTGTGCCGGTTGGAGATTATAACAATTCATGGCCATTAAAGCCAGTTCTTTCTCCAAGATGTTCAAAGGTTCATAGATGACCAGCAGGGTCATATAATAATCATAGTGGTTGTAGAGGGTGCAACTGGTAAATACATCAGGAGTGAATGTCACTTGGCTTTTCATAGCCAGGCGTTTAGATGTGGTAGAGAGTGCAGGTACGGTGCGGTAGAGAGAGAGCGAGATAAAAACAGCAGGTCTGGGACAAGGTGACACGTCCAATGAACAGGTCAGGGTTCCATAACCGCAGGCAGAAGAGTTGAAACCGGTGTAGCAGCACGACCAGGTGGACTGGGGACAGCTAGGAGTCATCGGGGCAGGTGGTCCTGAAGCATGGTCCTAAGGCTCAGGTCCTCCAGGAGGGGAGGTAGAGTGGGAGAGAGAGAGAATTAGAGAGAGCATACTTAAATTCACACAAGACACCGGATAATAACATCAGATTTAACAAACTTCAACTTAGAAAATGACACAGACAACGGCTTCTTAGTATATAAAAAGGTCTTTAGTTGTGCAAATTTGCATGGCAGAAGTTTAACACATAGTCAACAGAATTTGTATAGCTCTCTAGAAGTTCTGCAAGTTCCTAAGTTGTGTCAGTCCTATATAGCTTTCCGTACATTTCATAAAAAACATCGGGTCATAGAAAGGTGTGACCTTCACAATAAAAGTGTCTTTCGACATGAATTAACTTTCACAGTAAAAGTATCTTTCGACAGTATGTGGTTTTCTTTCAAGACTGCAGTGTTCCCTTTCTCCCAGAGAACCATATAGATTAGAAGCGAAGTCATCTGGGGGAGCAGATGCGCGAGGGTTGTCTGCCGTCTGATAAGTATCTGTGGGCACAGCTCAAAACAGCTTTTAGCACACACACACAAAGGCCTCTTTCAGAAGAGACCTGACAGTTTAATATCCCATAAGACAATTTATTTACCCTTTTAAAGGGGATGAGACCCCTATGCATAATAAAATATAAATGAATATGATAAAGTGGATGATACAATCTCCAACAGCGGGAAAGAGTCCAAAAAGCTAATGCAGTTTGCCTTACCACTGACAGCTGGACATCAAGGGTAACCACTTCTTACATGTTGGTTACATGTCACTTCCTTGAAGACTTTTCGATGTCTAGCTGTCTTCTGGACTGCTTTGAGTTCAGCTACAGACACCTCAGAGAACTTGGCAGAGGAACTGTTGAGAGTGGCCAGAGAATGGCAAGTAGATGGAAAAGTGTTCTGTTGTGCAGCTAACATAACCAATGCAGCTAACATAACCAAAGCCATGAACATTTTAAAATGGACCCATCATCCATGTCTTGCCCACACAATCAACCTGACTGTAAGAGATGCTCTGAAGGTGATGAAGCACACTGTGGACAAAGTGAAAGCAGCTGTGAAGACTTCCACAGGAGAACAGTAGGTGCTGAAGAACTAAAGTCTCCACAACGCCAGATGGGGATGCCTGAGCTGAGGTCTAAACAAGACCGCACTACAAGGTGGAATTCAACATTTTATATGTTGAAGCGGTTTGTTGAGTCAAAGGATGCCATCATCTCTACCCTGGCCATTGTCATTGCACCTGTTGATGCTCTGACCCAAGAGGAATGGGAAGTGGTGGAGGAGGTGTGCAGAGTCCTGGAACCCTTTGAGCAGGTCACTGTGGAGATCAGGAGAGAGGTACAGTAAGCAGTTATTACTACATCATTATTTAATCAATTGGAGGTGTACCTGTGGATGTATTTCAAGGCCTACCTTCAAACTCAGTGCCTCTTTGTTCAACATCATGGGGCAATCAAAAGAAATCAGCCAAGACCTCAGATAAAAAATTGTAGACCTCCACAAGTCTGGTTCCTCCTTGGGAACGATTTACAAAACTATTTCTTTATTACATTATTTAATTTTTAGATTTGTGTATTGTTGTTGGAGATGGAACACAAGCAATAACATATGATAAATATGTGTATGTGACCAATAACATATGATTTGATTTGAATGAAATTTCTGTCAATTAGTGGGTTGTCTGTCGAGAGGGTAGTAAGGCGTTGCATCTTCAGGGGTGGTTCTTCTTCCTCATTTCCACCTCATCCTATTGTCCACCTCCAAAAAGTCATCCAGCCTCACATTTCTGTGGGGTCCATTCCACTCCTCTCTGCCTTACTAGCAGTCTCGAGAAAAGTGTCCTGGTTTTTCACAGTTAGAACACTTCCGACCGTTTCTTTCCGGTGGCCAGAGTTTCCAACTCTCCCCCATCTTCTTCCTCGTCCCCCACCTCTTCCTCAATCTCCTCTTCCTCCTCCCCTCCCATTGGAGTAGATAAGCTGCAGAAAGGGCTGTGCCTCCGGTGGGGCTGTTGGAAATGCTGGATACAGGCTGTTCTCTCTTTTCTTTGCTTGTGTCCTTCTCTCACCTTCTTCTGTTTCCTTTCCTTTCGTCCATGAATCCTTTCACTGTTCTGCCCTTCAATATTTCCACTTCTCTTTCCCATTTTCGAAAATTATCCCATTTAATGTTTTATTTTCTTGTGTTTCTTCCAGCTTCTGGTTTCCATCTAAAAGGAATGATCCATTTAGTTCTATTAACTGTTCGGTCGTTCCCAGATCTCTGACGTTCCCAGATCTCTGACTCATCATTTTGGCAGGGAACCGAGGTTCACACATTCACATACACACATTCCGTTCCTAATTACGCACACACCCCGTTTACACAGAATCCCTACACAGAACATTTATTCACTTCACACAGAACATTCTTAGGTATTCATTCAGACACGCATCTCCATTCACACACTCGAGACACTTTTTTCCCGCTTGTTGTAGCATCTTTGCAAAGTTCATACAGAACTTTATTAGGTATTCACACTTGAATGCCTATATAACGTTATAAACGAGGTTCACCAAACCTTCGCCTAATTCTCTCTTAGAATTTAGATCCCTTCTTAATCACCATTACTTCATTTAAATTGACCTAGTGAAATCAGTTGAGTTGTCCTTCTAGGTTTCGTGTAAGTTGTGTTTCCTCCCTACAGTGGAGTTCTGGTCCGGGTGGGTTCTCTAAAGAATGCGCCACCTGTGTTCCCTGTCTGACCTTCACTGATCGATCACGTCGAGAAGATCAAACATCCTGTTTCGTGAAGCCAGAAGGACTCAAATTCAAAGTAAATTAAGCAATCTTTATTATCACGGCCGGAGAGGTTCACAAACTCAATACAAGCTTGATGAAACTCTGAAAAGGGGTTTGTCCAACCCCCCCCCCCCCCCCTGCTACACAAACAAGTCACATAAACATGGTTGGTTCCTGCATGAGACTGACTGATACCACACCAGGCTTCTGAGCATACTACCAAATAGCTTATCAGTGATAGTGTGGATTCCTCCCATCAGCAAATCAGCAAACTGAACAAAACAGGTATAAACATATCTGAATTTGTCCAAATGATGATGAATGAATAAGAAATATAGTCAAGACGTTGACAAGGTTATAAATAATGATTTTTAATTGAAATAATAATTGTGTCCTTCAAACTTTGCTTTCGTCAAAGAATCCTCCATTTGCAGCAATTACAGCCTTGCAGTAATAGAGCCTGTAATTGAGCCTGTAATCAAACCCACAAATGCTGATGCTCCAGATACTCAACTAGTCTAAAGAAGGCCAGTTTTATTGCTTCTTTAAATCAGCACAACAGTTTTCAGCTGTGCTAACATAATTGCAAAAGGGTTTTCTAATGATCAATTAGCCTTTTAAAATCATAAACTCTATTAACTAACATAATGTGCCATTGGAACACTGTTACATTGAACTGGGTGAATGGAATATGATTGAGAGTCATCCAATATACTGTAATAGAAATTAGGCCATACTCATGAAAAAAAACGTCACTAACCGTCACTGGTCCTGTCGTGGTTGTGACCTTAAGCAGTGCCGATGTGACTCTGCCAAGAGTGGGCGTATAATGCCATAGCCAGGTGCCAGGTGGCACTAGCTCGCACCCACCCACCCACCCACGCAAACACACACTGATCTCAATCATGCATGGCCCAGCTATCGCATCCAACTACTTTGAAGCTTCTAGAAACATCTGTACCTGGTGTTTTTAATCACCTGCACCTCCATCCATCTCTCCCTACTTCCCACTCTCTCTCTCTCTCTCTCTCTCTCTCTCTCTCTCTCTCTCTCTCTCTCTCTCTCTCTCTCTCTCTCTCTCTCTCTCTCTCTCTCTCTCTCTCAGTGGAATTAATCAGTGTGTGTGTGTTTACACACTGCCACCAGTCTGTAGAAGTAAACAAATGGGGTAAAGAAGATAAAAACAGATTCCTCTCTGTAGTCTGGCTGTGTGTGGGCCACAACAAGTAAACAGAATTATTAAAGAGACATTTCAGAAACAAAAAAATACATCACCGCATATTTGTTTTGATATTCTGATACCTGTTCGACGGAAGGTTCTAGGGTGATTGGAGTGACATATCTAGAATCAGATGATGATAGAGAGCAAGGTACAGCCTTTGTTTTCTCCGTTCCATTTTCCAAAAGTTACTTTACATTGGTTTCAATGGGGGAATGTTATGCACTAAGGGGCCGTCTTTAAAGTGCCACAGAACCTGGTGTTTAAAGATTTTTTAAAATATTTCTCAATCAAATGATCTAGAGAGCTAAAACAAACTTGTGCGATGTGTTCCCTGACCTATGTTAACAAAGTTAATTACTTTTTCAAAATTCCACCCCTTTGACTTTCTACAAATATCTATCCTATTACAGCTGTGGTTATTGATTCAAGAACAGATCTAATTTTCAATAGCTTCGAATCCAAATTATATATTCATCTAAAACCACTTGAGTTAGGTCACTGACCTCCCTTCATACTAGAATTGCCATTTTTCATTGCACTGATTTTACATGAATATTTATCAATATTCAATACCTTCCTATCAATATGATCTCCAGGTCTACAGACAAGACTTCACCAGTCATGCATACTTGAGTCAAATTAAAGACACCTGAATAGAAAATGACTCAAATAAAAGTCAAAGTCAAGCAGTAAAATTATACTTGAGTAAAAGTCTAAAAGTATTCAGTTTAAAATATACTTAAGTATCAAGAGTAAATGTTATTGCTAAAATATACTTAAGTATCAAATGTGAAAGTATGAATCATTTCAAATTCTTTATATTAAGCAGATCAGATTTCACTATTTTCTTGTTTTTCTAATTTAAGGAAAGCCAGGGGAACACTCCAACACTCAGACATCATTTACAGATAGCCTGGGGAACACTCCAACACTCAGACATCATTTACAGATAGCCTGGGGAACACTCCAACACTCAGACATCATTTACAGATAGCCAGGGGAACACTCCAACACTCAGACATCATTTACAGATAGCCAGGGGAACACTCCAACACTCAGACATCATTTACAGATAGCCAGGGGAACACTCCAACACTCAGACATCATTACAGATAGCCAGGGGAACACTCCAACACTCAGACATCATTTACAGATAGCCAGGGGAACACTCCAACACTCAGACATCATTTACAAACGAAGCATGTATGTTTTAGTGAGTCCTCCAGATCAGAGGCAGTAGGGATGACCAGGGATGTTCTCTTGATAAGTGTGTTTCATTGGACTATTTTCCTGTCCTGCTAAGCATTCAAAATGTAACAAGTACTTTTGGGTGTCAAGGAAACTGTATGGAGTAAAAAGTACAATATTGTGAAGTAAAAGTTGTCCAAAATATAAATAGTAAAGTAAAGTACAGATACCCCAAAAAACGACTTAAGTAGTACATCAAGGTATTTTTATGAAGTACATTACACCACTGGTATTCAGTCGCCCTGTTCAGTTCATTAATATCCTGCTGTTGTGTGTGTGCTTTTGCTGTCAGACTTGAAAAGCATGACATTGGACAGGCGTCCCCTGACACCTGTACCTCTCAGGGTGTCTGGTTGACACAGGACCAGGTCACAGTCACAGGTCTCAGACCAGTGGGTTGTTAAATGAAACCCAGGGCTAACACACAGACACCCACACACACAACACCATTCCCACCGGAGCAAGACTATATCGGGTTTAAAGGAGGACCCTGCTGATTCGTTGAGGTACATTTTCATGGGATGTGGGAATGGTAGGTGTTATATTCAATTTGAACTGAATGGCAATGCTGGTATCATGGTAGTAGATATATTACATTTAATAGCACCTAAAGGCCCAGGCTTACTACACGTTCTTCAGATATTGGAAAACATTGACAATACCACACAACAGAAACTTAGAATGTAGCCTACAGTACGATTCAGCCATTTACATTTTAAGAGGAATACTGGTCTGAGAGTCTGAGATTGAAGTGAAGCCTGTGGAAAAAATGTGTCTGGAACTATAGTTGCAAATAGAAGTTGGTCCAGCAACAAGGTGGGTGGTGCGGCAGGGTTTGTTCGGATTCCCTGTCAATCATTCTTTACTGCTGCGGACTTTTCCCTGGCTGCACTTTCAGCGGGTGTGCTCCATCCGCCTCTACAGCACCCCGACAGGCGAACACGGGCACTGCAGGCTCAACCAACAATGATATTCGGATCCTAGGGTAAAGCACTCTCCGTTCATCTGCAGCAAACCGAGAGGAAAGCAGTAGAGAGAGAATCCTAGGTACCCAAACAGCGAGAGAGAGAGAGAGAGAGAGAGAGAGTCCGAGTGAGAGGAGAACGAGAGAGACGGGAGGATAGGCAAGCGGGTTTGTGGAGTAAAAAAAGAACGGCTGGACCTGTCAAGATCCAAGAGGATTGTGTGTTATTATCGGAATAACCGCAACTGCGTTTATTTGTAAAGTGTTTTTTTGCCAATCAAAATGTCATCGTCTGGGAAAGACAACAGTGGTGCTCAACATGCCAATTACGTGGGACCGTATCGCCTAGAAAAGACGCTTGGCAAAGGACAGACAGGTTGGTTGAGCTTTCTCATAACCTAACCGCATCCACCTCTCTCGCCTTCACTAATTGCATAATCGTGGCATAGGGTGGGCTATCGGACCGCTCTCTGCAGTGAGTTAAATTCGCCTGCTGGGTTGACAAAGCTGATGATTAAGTGTGGTTTATTGTGTTTGTGGACAATTCTCTGCACCCTATTAAATGAATGTGGGTGTTTGTTTTCGGGAGCTGCGCTGCTCCCGTTTGTGCGGGATAAAAGAGGGGATTTGGGTGTTGATGATGCTGGTTGCTCAATTTTTATGCGTTCTGTCTGTGAAGCCCTGGTCGAGATTGGGTGTGTTTCCAGTGTCCGCACAGTGAACATGTGTGTGTGTGTGTGTGTGTGATGAAAACGAACTTGTTCCCTGATCCCTCCTTGTCCGCCTTATTGCCTGGCAGTGTGTCCTGTGATTTGAGCACACAATGCAGACATAATCCTGATCTGCCTTGATACCTTGATCTATTCTTAGTAGGCAACGCAACGTTTCTCCCGGCTGTGTATTTGTCCACGGTGAGCTCTCCCATAGAATGCCTAGCATATAGGACTGGTCTTGGAAGGAGGCAAACTGTTCAACGGTTTGTTTTAAGGGCTATATTCCGTTGTCAAACAAGGCTATACACCGGGCATTTTAATGGATCATACAAGAACGATTTATTTGTATTCTGTATAGGCTATACCTGTCATAGATAATACAGGCTATGCAGAAGTCTATTTTGGTGGTCTATTTAGCAGAGATTTAAATATACATAAATGACCAGCAGCCTCATTGTTTCACAAAGGCTTCCGTTTTATTGTCACATTGAAATAGACGTATATGGATGTCATCAGGTTTAGCCTACTGTAGCTGTTTGCTAGAGTCCTTTTCAGTCGTTGACTGTCAGCAGCAGCAGCAGCAGCACAGTGCTGGGAACAGACCGAGGCAGGCGCAGACCCGGCCCCGGCAGAGATGAGAGTAGGAGAGTGATGCAGTACACTGTGCGCTGCCCCTAAAAGGAGAGAGAGAAAGAGATTTTCTCTGTCCATCTGTTGTCTAAAGCAGCCACAATAGGTGTCACTTCTCCTACCGAGGCCAGCCGGTCCTGCTGTGACTCTTGATAATGTGTGCTCTGGCTCCTGGGTTAAGTTTCCCCTGTGTACAGATCTAGGATCAGCTTCACCTCACCCAATCGTCATCTTTACCACTACAGGGGGAAATGCAAAACTGACCCAAGATCAGCGTATCAGGGCAACTATACCCTACACCATATGCTATGTTTATGGATGGATGGACGAGAGAGTGTGCGTGTGCACATGTCTGTGTTTGTGTGTATATATTTTTTTAAACCTTTATTTAACTAGGCAAGTCAGTTAAGAACACATTCTTATTTACAATGACGGCCTACACCGGCCAAACTCTGGACGACGCTGGGACAATTGTGCGCCGCCCTATGGGACTCCCAATCACGGCCGGATGTGATACAGCCTGGATTCGAACCAGGGACTGTAGTGATGCCTCTTGCACTGAGATGCAGTGCCTTAGACCACTGCGCCACTCGTGTGTATGATGGTGTGTGGTTAGAGTAGTGGTGTGTATGATGGTGTGTGGTTAGAGTAGTGGTGTGTATGATGGTGTGTGGTTAGCGTAGTGGTGTGTGTGATGGTGTGTGGTTAGAGTAGTGGTGTGTATGATGGTGTGTGGTTAGCGTAGTGGTGTGTGTGATGGTGTGTGGTTAGCGTAGTGGTGTGTATTGTGGTGTGTGGTTAGCGTAGTGGTGTGTGTGATGGTGTGTGGTTAGCGTAGTGGTGTGTGGTTAGCGTAGTGGTGTGTGTGATGGTGTGTGGTTAGCGTAGTGGTGTGTGTGATGGTGTGTGGTTAGCGTAGTGGTGTGTATGATGGTGTGTGGTTAGCGTAGTGGTGTGTGTGATGGTGTGTGGTTAGCGTAGTGGTGTGTATGATGGTGTGTGGTTAGCGTAGTGGTGTGTGTGATGGTGTGTGGTTAGCGTAGTGGTGTGTGTGATGGTGTGTGGTTAGCGTAGTGGTGTGTATGATGGTGTGTGGTTAGAGTAGTGGTGTGTATGATGGTGTGTGGTTAGCGTAGTGGTGTGTGTGATGGTGTGTGGTTAGCGTAGTGGTGTGTATGATGGTGTGTGGTTAGCGTAGTGGTGTGTATTGTGGTGTGTGGTTAGCGTAGTGGTGTGTGTGATGGTGTGTGGTTAGCGTAGTGGTGTGTGTGATGGTGTGTGGTTAGCGTAGTGGTGTGTATGATGGTGTGTGGTTAGCGTAGTGGTGTGTGTGATGGTGTGTGGTTAGCGTAGTGGTGTGTATGATGGTGTGTGGTTAGCGTAGTGGTGTGTGTGATGGTGTGTGGTTAGCGTAGTGGTGTGTGTGATGGTGTGTGGTTAGCGTAGTGGTGTGTATGGTGGTGTGTGGTTAGCGTAGTGGTGTGTGTGATGGTGTGTGGTTAGCGTAGTGGTGTGTATGATGGTGTGTGGTTAGCGTAGTGGTGTGTATGATGGTGTGTGGTTAGCGTAGTGGTGTGTGTGATGGTGTGTGGTTAGCGTAGTGGTGTGTGTGATGGTGTGTGGTTAGCGTAGTGGTGTGTGGTTAGCGTAGTGGTGTGTGTGATGGTGTGTGGTTAGCGTAGTGGTGTGTGTGATGGTGTGTGGTTAGCGTAGTGGTGTGTATGATGGTGTGTGGTTAGCGTAGTGGTGTGTGTGATGGTGTGTGGTTAGCGTAGTGGTGTGTATGATGGTGTGTGGTTAGCGTAATGGTGTGTGTGATGGTGTGTGGTTAGCGTAGTGGTGTGTATGATGGTGTGTGGTTAGCGTAGTGGTGTGTATGATGGTGTGTGGTTAGCGTAGTGGTGTGTGTGATGGTGTGTGGTTAGCGTAGTGGTGTGTGTGGTGGTGTGTGGTTAGCGTAGTGGTGTTATAGTGTGCTGTTGCTCCATTAACCCCTCGTCGCCTCTCTCGGGAAATGCTCACTGGGCTGGATTGGCGTCTGGGTTCAGTCAATGGCATTGTTTTTGATGAGGAAGGTGACCATTTCTGTCCAATGGGATTGTTGGGTCTCTGGTGAGAATAGCGAAAGGGTTTGACCAATGGGTTGGACTTTGGTGATTGTCCCAGGCTCTTATTGGTGACTGCGGTGACTGATCGTTCAATGATTTTGTCTCTGGTGAGATTGACGGTTGTGTTTAGCCAATTCATTTATTTTTGGTGAGATTGGCAGTTGCGTTCAGCCAATGTACTTGTCTCTTGTGACTGTCCCAGCCAAGCTGGGAGGGGTTTGTATTAATAGAAGAGAGAGTAGAAGGGAGACCTAGAGTGTCTTGCCGGCCTGCACTGAGCCATGGAGCTGGTTCCTGTTCATTAAGTGATTAGGGCTGGTTACACGCACACACACACACACACACACACACACACACACACACACACACACACACACACACACACACACACACACACACACACACACACACACACACACACACACACACGCACTGGCTCTAGCTCTGCTTCCTGGCCTAATCCTCTGCACAGCCAAAGTGCCCTCAGCTCTCACTCACATGGCACACAGGGGACCAAGGCTGCTACAGGCTTAGCTACAGTACACTGCTATACTGCTACACCAAACACACTGATACATTGGCTACATTGGCTACAATAATACACCACTAAACTAGTACATTGATACACAGCTACACCCATGACACCGATCTACAAGAGATCACAGATCTCTCTCTCTCTCTCTCTCTCTCTCTCTCTCTCTCTGTTTTTTTTCTTTCTCTGTCTATATCAATCTCTCTCTTTCTTTACAAGCCCTCCATGTAGACACAAGGGTCCTCCTCCAGGTTTAATGTTTTCCTGTGTCCTGAGTACCAGAGCCATTCCAGCTCTAGCCTCTCTGGTTTCTCCAGGCTCTATTCTCCCTGCCTTTGTCAGGTGTGCACTGGGGCCAGAAGGATCCATAGATGCTGCCTTCCTGCATGGCTGGGTCCTGATTGGGGCTGAAGCCACAGAACCATGGAAGCCATTTTGAAGCCACTGATACAGTTGTTGTGCTCAAGTGCCGGAACCATGGCGGAACCTAGGGCTGTGGCGGTCATGACATTTTGTCAGCTGGTGACTGTCATGCAAATTACTTCCGGTCTCACGGTAATTAACCGTTAATTAACGTAAACACATTTAGCATAGAAGCCACTGATGCTCACCTTTGGAACATCTACTTTCTTTTTTTAAAGAATAATAAATCCATTATTTATTTTAGGCATTATTATATGAAGAAAATGAATTTCCAGAAGAACAGAAAAGCATATTCTGAGTCGGCCTACTGTATGTTATCTGGCTATGCACCAGCATAGGCTGTAGGCTAGTTCATTTAGCAGACAAGATATACTTATAAGTCCTGTGATATTATTATATATTATATGATTTATAGTAAGAAGAATATAACTGAACTGAATAAAACAGATATTTTTCCCGTTCCCTTGCGCTGTACACATATAAAGTTGCTATGTGCAGCGTAAAAGTGATATTTTGAAGCAGGTCATATTCGCTAGATTTAGAGTTAACATGGAAAATATCTTAGAAATCAAACCATATAGGCCTATGGGCTGCATGATGTGACTATTGATGATTGAAAAAGTCGCAAAAAAAAGCTTGCACTCTGTTTCTTGCCTCAGGCTCCACACACTGTTCTCTTATCAAGTGAGAATATTTGAACCCATCAGATTATTCTCAACATGCTCGTCCAACATCTCATTCCAAACTCATGGGCATTAACATGGAGTCGGTCCCCCCTTTGCTGCTATAACAGCCCCTCCACTCTTCTCGGAAGGCTTTCCACTAGATGTTGGAACGTTGCTGCAGGGACTTGCTTCCATTGAGCCACAAGAGCATTAGTGAGGTCGGGCACTGATGTTGGGCGATTAGGCCTGGCTCGCAGTCGGCGTTCCAATTCATCCAAAAGGTGTTCAATGGAGTTGAGGTCAGGGCTCTGTGCAGGCCAGTCAAGTTCTTCTACACTAATCTTGACAAACCATTTCTGTATGGACCTTGCTTTGTGCGCAGGGGCATTGTCATGCTGAAACAGGAAAGGGGCTTCGCCAAACTGTTGCCACAAAGTTGGAAGCACAGAATCATCTAGAATTGTATGCTGTAAAGTTAAGATCTCCCTTCACTCGAGCTAAGGGGCTGAGCCCGAACCATGAAAAACAGCCCCAGACCGTTATTCTTCCTCCACCAAACATTACGCTTGGCATAGCGCATGGTGATCTTAGGCTTGTGTGCGGCTGCTCGGCCATGGAAACCCATTTCATAAAGCTCCCGATGAACAGGTCTTGTGCTGATGTTGCTTCCAGAGGCAGTTTGGAACTCGGTAGTGAGTGTTGCAACTGAGGACATACGATTTTTAAGCGCGTAGCGCTTCAGCACTCAGCGTTTCTGTTGTGTGAGCTTGTGTGATCTACCACTTCACGGCTGAGCTGCACTTACAGTTGATCGGGGCAGTTCTTACATATTCTTGAAATTTGACGAACTAACTTGTTGGAAAGGTGGCACTTTGAAAGTCACTTCAGTAAGGCCATTAACTGACAATGTTTGTCTATGGAGATTGCATGGCTGTGTGCTCGATTTTACACATCGGTCAGCAACAGGTGTGGCTGAAATAGCTGAATCCACTAATTTGAAGGGATGTATGTGTATATAGTGTATGTGACATTAGTTTCTATTTAGAATGGGCCATTATCAAATGGGCAGGAACAGGGGCAGGGAAAAAGAAATCTGAATGCACTGGAATAACGAATGGTTCCTTGTTCAATCATGCCGGGTAGGCTAGTCCGGTTTCACAGCAGAGCAATATGCTTATTATGTGCAGCTGATAAATATAGTAGCAGTAGAAAGCTGAGATCCTTCTCTTTTTAGTGGCAACCTGCTTTCACACGGGATTTCATATAGAAATGTTTTTCACTCCACGCATCAACCACTGTTTGAGGAGCAGCCTCTCGCTGCACACAGGTGATATTCTGCCTAAACTCTGTATGCCACGGGGTCTCCAACCCTGTTCCTGCAGTTACCCAGTGCTTAATTTGGGAAACCAAGTAAACTCTGTTTGGGAACATTTTCACAACAAAACATATTTAATCAAACTGTTGACAGCTCCTCTCTCTGTGCGCTGGAAAGGCACGGTGGTGAGATATTCTGTAGCTAAAGGTAATGTGTCAGCCTATTAATTATAAATATATAAAAAATGCCCTATTACTAGGCTATTCAAAATAAAATACAAAATCTCTAGAATTGTAGGTTAACTATACTCTGTAAACAGCCTTGCACAATACATTTAGTAATTTAGCAGACAATCTTATCCAGAGCGACTTATGGGAGCAATTAGGGTTAAATGCCTTGCTCAAGGGCACATTGACAGATTGTTCACCTAGTCGTCTCTGGGGTTCAAACGAGTGACCTTTTGGTTACTGGCCCGACGCTCTTAACTGCTAGGCTTCCTGCCTCATAATAGGCCTATATGTTCTTTCGCAGACTCCTAGATAGAATGTTTGGAGCGTAGCATAAGGTAACGATTCCATCCAGTACGCATAATAATACAGCCCACACTCAAAGGAAATTGATAGAGTTTGTTTAAGTATAGGCTAGACCAATTACCTACAAAAGCATCTTTCAAAACATTTAAATGTTTTTGTTGTGCGTATATACAGGTATTTTATAATGGCACAATTATTATTTAAATTCTGCCTTCAGGCTTGGGCTCATACAGTGTATAGGCTTATGTGTATGCATAAGCTCTAATATGTGAATGTGTATTCTACATTCTCAAACGCTTTGAATCGATCTTCACCTTAGAAAGCTCTGTCCATTTCATTGTGTTTGGCTTTGAAACAAGATCCACAACTACCATGTTTTCCACTCAGTTTCAACTTGTTATGTGCTATGTCAGTCAGTCAGTATTAAGACACCTGGCCACTTCATATCTTTTACACTCTTGTATCTCTTCCTCTCTCTCTCACTTTCACTCATATAGGCACTCTGTCTTACCACAAAACCTACCCACACAAACACGCACATACAGTGGCAAGAAAAACTATGTGAACCCTTTGGAATTACCTGGATTTCTGCATAAATTGGTCATAACGTTCGATCTGATCTTCATCTAAGTCACAACAATAGACAAACACAGTCTGCTTAAACTAATAACACACAAACAATTATACGTTTTCATGTCTTTATTGAACACACTGTGTAAACATTCACAGTGCAGGGTGGAAAGAGTATGTAAACTCTTGGATTTAATAACTGGTTAACCCTCCTTTGGCAGCAATAAACTCAACCAAACGTTTTCTGTAGTTTCGGATCAGACCTGCACGACGGTCAGGAGGAATTTTGGACCATTCCTCTTTACAAAACTGTTTCAGTTCAACAATGCTTTCGGGATGTCTGGTGTGAACTGCTCTCTTGAGGTCATGCCACAGCATCTCAAATGGGGTTGAGGTCAGGACTCTGACTGGGCCGCTCCAGAAGGCATATTTTCTTATGGAGTGGCATTTAGAGATACTTTTGTAACCCTTTCCAGCTTTATGCAAGTCAACAATTCTTAATCGTGGGTCTTCTGAGATCTCTTTTATTCGAGGCACGGTTCACATCAGGCAATGCTTCTTGTGAATAGCAAACTCACATTGTGTGAGTGTTTTTATAGATCGGACTCTGGGTTAGCTGACTCCTGACTCCAATTATCTTTTGGAGAAGTCATTACCAGTATCGCGATACTTGTTAGTATCGTGGGAAGGAAACATAAAACTGTTAATTTGACATTGATTGAAGGCTGGAGATAGGTGACAGGGTTGGGGGGTAACTGATTATGTTACTAGCAAAAATATTGTAATCAGATTACGGATACTTTTGGAAAAAATAATGGACTACTTATTGCATTACTTCCAAATTCAGAAAGGATGTTTTACGAGATTTTTAAATTTTTACGACACCTTTCTGTTTTCTAAATGACATTCAATTCAGCATTGAAAAAAGGTGCAGGTTTGAGTTAGCTCCACCTGAGTGAGTCAGAGACCTCTAGTTGAGTGTTTGTATGTGTGTGTGGCAGACAGGTTGAGCCATATTCTGAAACCAATGTTTTTGTTTTCGATAACAATGAGTTTCTATTGCATATACTGTATATAGTGGTTTTGAGCCACCGATTTGCAGATTGACTGACAGGTCAACTCTTTTTGGCTCGGCTAGTTAGCTGGCTAAGTTTTTTGTTTTGAAAAAGGCACTCACACACACTACACTGACACTCTCACACAAAATCCATAGACATTCACATACACTACATATGCACACACACACACATATAACACACACATACTGACACAACACAGACACTGAAGAATATGTGTTTGAGCATCTGTGTGTTTTGTTTGTGCATGCACCTGTCTATGTGTATTCCGACCTGCTTGCATCTACGGGAGTGCATTTCTGGAAACGATGACTGAGTGCGTGTGCGCGCGCGTGTGTGTGTGTGTGTGTTATGTAAATGAGAGGAGATCTTTACATGCATAGCAGCGTCTGTCCTTAAGTATAACCGTTGGGTGAATTTTACACACAGTATCTGCGTGCTCCATTTCTGAAAAAGACTGCAAGAACAAGAACACACACACAAATATAGAGATTTCTATACTTGGTGCACACCATCCATACATATGCATGTTTCCCATTATAAATAAGACGTGGTAAAACTGTGCGCGTGTGAAGTAGCATTATAACCCCCTGAAAATCGGCCATCATTCACCTTTTATGGTGACAATAATGTCCTTATTTGCTATAGGCCTATACTTTGGAAGTATTAGAATTAGGCCAAGACAGTATCTACAAGAAATAGCAAGCCAAATGTCTTTGGAGGTGTTGGCAGAATGTTTTCTTTTGTAGTGACATTTGCTGTATCTGACCGTTTCTGAAAGACAGAACAATTGCAAATTCTTGTGGACCTGTAAACCAGTCGTCTGAATTCAATGATGTTTTACATGGACTTTTTCCCAAATCTAAGTATGCTCCACTTCCCGTGAATTCTGAGACATTGTCTACTCTGAAAAAAAGTTGGCCTAGGCCTACTTACAGTCGTAGCCTACACACTTCAATGCAAAAGATCAACTGCCTATTCACCTGTTAAATTCTACTGTATGTTATATACCGCGTCCCGATTATAATAGCCTTTCTAATAGGACCAGTTAAATGGTAGTTTAACCGTTGGGTGAATTGTGTGTGTGTGAATAACCCAGAGTCCGAACAAATCTGAAGTGGTCTTGATCGTCAGTTCTGACTGGCTGTGTCCAAAATGGGACTATATAGTGCACTACATAGGGACGCCGCTGACTAGCAGATTGGAGGTCATTACTTTAGGACACTTTACTGATCATTTTCTCATTCCTCTGCCCTTGTTCTCTTCCTCTTAATATGTCCACAAACACACACACACACACACACACACACACACACACACACACACACACACACACACACACACACACACACACACACACACACACACCACACACACACACAGACACAGACACAGACACAGACACACACACACACACACACACAGACACAGACACAGACACACACACACACACACACACACACACACACACACACACACACACACACACACACACACACACACACACACACACACACAGACACACACACACACACAATGTTCAGTTATCTTGATGTTATTTGGAATTTTACGGTAGCTGTCTTTGGACAGTAGCAGAGAGAATGGTAAACAGATACATTGTCTGTGTCCCAATTGGCACCCAATTCCCTAAAGAGTGCACTGGTATCTGGTCAAAGGTTGTGAGCTAAATAGGGAGTAAGGTGTCATTTGGGAGGCTGTCACAGCATTCTGTCGTTCCTTTCTCTGGATATGAATCGCTACATTTATTTAGGAGCACTTTGTTGCCTCAATAAAATATGTCAGGAGTGTGTTTGAGACTGCCAGTCAGTTGATGTGTGTGTTTGAGACTGCCAGTCAGTTGGTGTGTGTGTTTGAGACTGCCAGTCAGTTGATGTGTGTGTTTGAGACTGCCAGTCAGTTGGTGTGTGTGTTTGAGACTGCCAGTCAGTTGATGTGTGTGTTTGAGACTGCCAGTCAGTTGGTGTGTGTGTTTGAGACTGCCAGTCAGTTGATGTGTGTGTTTGAGACTGCCAGTCAGTTGATGTGTGTGTGTTTGAGACTGCCAGTCAGTTGGTGTGTGTGTTTGAGACTGCCAGTCAGTTGGTGTGTGTGTTTGAGACTGCCAGTCAGTTGATGTGTGTGTTTGAGACTGCCAGTCAGTTGATGTGTGTGTTTGAGACTGCCAGTCAGTTGGTGTGTGTGTTTGAGACTGCCAGTCAGTTGATGTGTGTGTTTGAGACTGCCAGTCAGTTGGTGTGTGTGTTTGAGACTGCCAGTCAGTTGATGTGTGTGTTTGAGACTGCCAGTCAGTTGATGTGTGTGTTTGAGACTGCCAGTCAGTTGGTGTGTGTGTTTGAGACTGCCAGTCAGTTGATGTGTGTGTTTGAGACTGCCAGTCAGTTGGTGTGTGTGTTTGAGACTGCCAGTCAGTTGATGTGTGTGTTTGAGACTGCCAGTCAGTTGGTGTGTGTGTTTGAGACTGCCAGTCAGTTGGTGTGTGTGTTTGAGACTGCCAGTCAGTTGATGTGTGTGTTTGAGACTGCCAGTCAGTTGGTGTGTGTGTTTGAGACTGCCAGTCAGTTGGTGTGTGTGTTTGAGACTGCCAGTCAGTTGGTGTGTGTGTTTGAGACTGCCAGTCAGTTGATGTGTGTGTTTGAGACTGCCAGTCAGTTGATGTGTGTGTTTGAGACTGCCAGTCAGTTGATGTGTGTGTTTGAGACTGCCAGTCAGTTGATGTGTGTGTGTTTGAGACTGCCAGTCAGTTGGTGTGTGTGTTTGAGACTGCCAGTCAGTTAGTGTGTGTGTGTTTGAGACTGCCAGTCAGTTGATGTGTGTGTTTGAGACTGCCAGTCAGTTGGTGTGTGTGTTTGAGACTGCCAGTCAGTTGGTGTGTGTGTTTGAGACTGCCAGTCAGTTGATGTGTGTGTTTGAGACTGCCAGTCAGTTGGTGTGTGT
Source organism: Thymallus thymallus (assembly GCA_023634145.1). Lineage (NCBI taxonomy): Eukaryota > Metazoa > Chordata > Actinopteri > Salmoniformes > Salmonidae > Thymallus > Thymallus thymallus. Next base: position 2,629,061 of record CM042413.1, on the reverse strand, counting down.
GTTTTGAGACTGCCAGTCAGTTGGTGTGTGTGTGTTTGAGACTGCCAGTCAGTTGGTGTGTGTGTTTGAGACTGCCAGTCAGTTGGTGTGTGTGTTTGAGACTGCCAGTCAGTTGATGTGTGTGTTTGAGACTGCCAGTCAGTTGGTGTGTGTGTGTTTGAGACTGCCAGTCAGTTGGTGTGTGTGTTTGAGACTGCCAGTCAGTTGATGTGTGTGTGTTTGAGACTGCCAGTCAGTTGGTGTGTGTGTTTGAGACTGCCAGTCAGTTAGTGTGTGTGTGTTTGAGACTGCCAGTCAGTTGGTATGTGTGTTTGAGACTGCCAGTCAGTTGGTGTGTGTGTTTGAGACTGCCAGTCAGTTGATGTGTGTGTGTTTGAGACTGCCAGTCAGTTGGTGTGTGTGTTTGAGACTGCCAGTCAGTTGGTGTGTGTGTTTTGAGACTGCCAGTCAGTTGGTGTGTGTGTGTTTGAGACTGCCAGTCAGTTGGTGTGTGTGTTTGAGACTGCCAGTCAGTTGATGTGTGTGTTTGAGACTGCCAGTCAGTTGATGTGTGTGTGTTTGAGACTGCCAGTCAGTTGATGTGTGTGTTTGAGACTGCCAGTCAGTTGATGTGTGTGTTTGAGACTGCCAGTCAGTTGATGTGTGTGTTTGAGACTGCCAGTCAGTTGATGTGTGTGTTTGAGACTGCCAGTCAGTTGATGTGTGTGTTTGAGACTGCCAGTCAGTTGGTGTGTGTGTGTTTGAGACTGCCAGTCAGTTAGTGTGTGTGTTTGAGACTGCCAGTCAGTTAGTGTGTGTGTGTTTGAGACTGCCAGTCAGTTAGTGTGTGTGTGTTTGAGACTGCCAGTCAGTTGGTGTGTGTGTTTGAGACTGCCAGTCAGTTGGTGTGTGTGTTTTGAGACTGCCAGTCAGTTGGTGTGTGTGTGTTTGAGACTGCCAGTCAGTTGGTGTGTGTGTTTGAGACTGCCAGTCAGTTGATGTGTGTGTTTGAGACTGCCAGTCAGTTGATGTGTGTGTGTTTGAGACTGCCAGTCAGTTGATGTGTGTGTTTGAGACTGCCAGTCAGTTGATGTGTGTGTTTGAGACTGCCAGTCAGTTGTTGTGTGTGTTTGAGACTGCCAGTCAGTTGATGTGTGTGTTTGAGACTGCCAGTCAGTTGGTGTGTGTGTGTTTGAGACTGCCAGTCAGTTGGTGTGTGTGTGTTTGAGACTGCCAGTCAGTTGATGTGTGTGTTTGAGACTGCCAGTCAGTTGATGTGTGTGTTTGAGACTGCCAGTCAGTTGGTGTGTGTGTTTGAGACTGCCAGTCAGTTAGTGTGTGTGTGTTTGAGACTGCCAGTCAGTTAGTGTGTGTGTGTTTGAGACTGCCAGTCAGTTGGTGTGTGTGTTTGAGACTGCCAGTCAGTTAGTGTGTGTGTGTTTGAGACTGCCAGTCAGTTGGTATGTGTGTTTGAGACTGCCAGTCAGTTGGTGTGTGTGTTTGAGACTGCCAGTCAGTTGATGTGTGTGTGTTTGAGACTGCCAGTCAGTTGGTGTGTGTGTTTGAGACTGCCAGTCAGTTGGTGTGTGTGTTTTGAGACTGCCAGTCAGTTGGTGTGTGTGTGTTTGAGACTGCCAGTCAGTTGGTGTGTGTGTTTGAGACTGCCAGTCAGTTGATGTGTGTGTTTGAGACTGCCAGTCAGTTGATGTGTGTGTGTTTGAGACTGCCAGTCAGTTGATGTGTGTGTTTGAGACTGCCAGTCAGTTGATGTGTGTGTTTGAGACTGCCAGTCAGTTGATGTGTGTGTTTGAGACTGCCAGTCAGTTGATGTGTGTGTTTGAGACTGCCAGTCAGTTGGTGTGTGTGTGTTTGAGACTGCCAGTCAGTTGGTGTGTGTGTGTTTGAGACTGCCAGTCAGTTGATGTGTGTGTTTGAGACTGCCAGTCAGTTGATGTGTGTGTTTGAGACTGCCAGTCAGTTGGTGTGTGTGTGTTTGAGACTGCCAGTCAGTTAGTGTGTGTGTTTGAGACTGCCAGTCAGTTAGTGTGTGTGTGTTTGAGACTGCCAGTCAGTTAGTGTGTGTGTTTGAGACTGCCAGTCAGTTGGTGTGTGTGTTTGAGACTGCCAGTCAGTTGGTGTGTGTGTTTGAGACTGCCAGTCAGTTGGTGTGTGTGTTTGAGACTGCCAGTCAGTTGGTGTGTGTGTTTGAGACTGCCAGTCAGTTGGTATGTGTGTTTGAGACTGCCAGTCAGTTGGTGTGTGTGTTTGAGACTGCCAGTCAGTTGGTGTGTGTGTTTGAGACTGCCAGTCAGTTGGTATGTGTGTTTGAGACTGCCAGTCAGTTGGTATGTGTGTTTGAGACTGCCAGTCAGTTGGTGTGTGTGTTTGAGACTGCCAGTCAGTTGGTGTGTGTGTTTGAGACTGCCAGTCAGTTGGTGTGTGTGTTTGAGACTGCCAGTCAGTTAGTGTGTGTGTGTTTGAGACTGCCAGTCAGTTGGTATGTGTGTTTGAGACTGCCAGTCAGTTGGTGTGTGTGTTTGAGACTGCCAGTCAGTTGATGTGTGTGTGTTTGAGACTGCCAGTCAGTTGGTGTGTGTGTTTGAGACTGCCAGTCAGTTGGTGTGTGTGTTTTGAGACTGCCAGTCAGTTGGTGTGTGTGTGTTTGAGACTGCCAGTCAGTTGGTGTGTGTGTTTGAGACTGCCAGTCAGTTGATGTGTGTGTTTGAGACTGCCAGTCAGTTGGTGTGTGTGTGTTTGAGACTGCCAGTCAGTTGGTGTGTGTGTGTTTGAGACTGCCAGTCAGTTGATGTGTGTGTTTGAGACTGCCAGTCAGTTGATGTGTGTGTTTGAGACTGCCAGTCAGTTGGTGTGTGTGTGTTTGAGACTGCCAGTCAGTTAGTGTGTGTGTTTGAGACTGCCAGTCAGTTAGTGTGTGTGTGTTTGAGACTGCCAGTCAGTTAGTGTGTGTGTTTGAGACTGCCAGTCAGTTGGTGTGTGTGTTTGAGACTGCCAGTCAGTTGGTGTGTGTGTTTGAGACTGCCAGTCAGTTGGTGTGTGTGTTTGAGACTGCCAGTCAGTTGGTGTGTGTGTTTGAGACTGCCAGTCAGTTGGTATGTGTGTTTGAGACTGCCAGTCAGTTGGTGTGTGTGTTTGAGACTGCCAGTCAGTTGGTGTGTGTGTGTGTTTGAGACTGCCATTCAGTTGGTATGTGTGTTTGAGACTGCCAGTCAGTTGGTATGTGTGTTTGAGACTGCCAGTCAGTTGGTGTGTGTGTTTGAGACTGCCAGTCAGTTGGTGTGTGTGTTTGAGACTGCCAGTCAGTTGGTATGTGTGTTTGAGACTGCCAGTCAGTTGGTATGTGTGTTTGAGACTGCCAGTCAGTTGGTGTGTGTGTTTGAGACTGCCAGTCAGTTAGTGTGTGTGTTTTGAGACTGCCAGTCAGTTAGTGTGTGTGTTTTGAGACTGCCAGTCAGTTAGTGTGTGTGTTTTGAGACTGCCAGTCAGTTGGTGTGTGTGTTAATGTTTTTAAGACCCCTCTGTCCACACAGACACAAACACACACACAGACACAGTCTTTAAGACCCTGTCTCACACACATATTAACCCTCAAAAGGCTTACTGTCTGTCTGTCTGGTTCTGTGAGAAATGCTGGGTTGGTTGCCGAGGCGGGTTGTCATGGTTTCCCTGCTGATTCTCATCTCTGGTTCCCAGTCCGGCCTCTCTCTCTCTCTCTCTCTCTCTCTCTCTCTCTCTCTCTCTCTCTCTCTCTCTCTCTCTCTCTCTCTCTCTCTCTCTCTCTCTCTCTCTCTCTCTCTCTCTGTCTGAATGTGTGTATGGGTCTTTCAATATGGTTTTGCATCAGTGTGTCTGTGACTATTTGTGTTTGTGTGCGTGCGTGCGCGCGCGTGTGTGCGTCAAACTATTTGTGTCTTGTTGCAGATCAGGCTGGCTCTCTTTCTCAGTGCCGTGTGTTCTAGTTAAAGCCCTCAGATTAGCACATGCGGGGAGCCCAGGCTTTGGCTGCTGTCCTGTCAGCTAACATTTAGCATTGGCTTGTTATTGACGGCCTGCCTGGCTGTCCTCAGATTAAGGGGTTAGCACAGGGAAGAGGCGAAGGGGAAGAGTTGAAAAAGGAGGGTCTGTTATAGGTCAATATTTAATTAATAATCAATCAATCAATCACAGAAACAAGTCAACTAAAGCAGAACAAAAATCTTGCCTAATTGCTTCAGATGCTCGATTAGTGTGAGGAGGGGCGATGAGTGATGAGGCGAAGGATGAACAGAGATGAATAAGAGCAACGTTTAACATTTAACATTTAATCGAAAACACAGCAACACACATGGACAATAACAGGCGAGGGTTGAAGTCTCCAACCCCTAAACGAAAGCCAAAGCATGGGCCAAATGTTCCCTTACTTTCCAAAATGTTAAAGTTCAGAAAACTTTGTTAATCGTGACTTGTCCAAATGTGACGAAAGAAATCTCTGCACCGCAACAAAGTTCCTTGTTAGTCGTCACATCCGTTACGTACATCTATCCATGAGAGATTACAAATTCACAGCTGTCATGACTGTCCTGTTGTGGGCTGATCAGGTTTACTATGGATTGGAGGGATTGGTGTGGGGGTCACACCCTGTCGTAAATCTTATGCAGGAGAGGATTCTCCAGTATTGGCTGAAGGAATGTCTTTGTCTCCAGAGACTATTTCCTGCCCAAAACTCTAATGACCAAAAAGTGAATACGGGAACAATATTTCTAACAGGAAAACATGGAGAATGGTCAGAGGAGGTCTAAAGAATAATCATGTCATGTTGTTTGTTATTTTGTGATGTCATTAAAACTGGTATCAGGAATATACTGTAACTTAAAAAGTATACACACTATATATGGCATGTTTTCATCCTTTACATGTAAATGAAAAATTATGAAAGTATTTTAAGAAAGTGATTTTAGTTTTCTAATGAGATAATAGTTTCTGACAATGCTTTGCACAGGGAGAAGCCACGCCCAGATTGAGCTAAGAGATCGTGTCAACATGATGGAACGCCCCTTTTAGGCAGAGTGTATAAAGGCTTGGAAGAGAAATCAACTTTTAGACCGGAAAGACTCGAGCTGCAGGTCTTTAGTGGTCAGGACCCTGAAAATCAACAAGCGAAGACGACAAAGTTGCCTCTCTAACAATCAATGTTACAGCTGATTAGTACTTTATCTAGAAAAGTGATTTTAAGTAGGACCATCCTGTTACTCTCTTCAAACCATCGTCTACTACATTGCTCTCATCACCCCACTGGGGATCATCGACACGGCTGATTAGTTGTCTTCAGAGGACCAACCTTCCAGATCGAGTGAAAGGGAACACCACCTCGTTAGTTCTGCTTCAGACTTCAGGACAAGTCATTGAAGCCACGGACAACTAAGAAGAAGGACATTGTGACCTCTTGTGGATAATCAGAGGCCTGTGGATGTATTTCAAGGCCTACCTTCAAACTCAGTGCCTCTTTGGTCGACATCATGGGAAAATCAAAACATATCAGCCAAGACCTCCGAAAAATAATTGTAGACCTCCACAAGTCTGGTTCATCCTTGGGAGCAATTTCCAAACACCTGAAGGTACCACGTTCAACTGTACAAACAATAGTACGCAAGTATAAACACTATGGGACCACGCAGCCGTCATACCGCTCAGGAAGGAGACGCGTTCTGTCTCCTAGAGATGAACATACTTTTGTGCGAAAAGTGCAAATCAATCCCAGAACAACAGCAAAGGATCTTGTGAAGATGCTGGAGGAAACAGGTACAAAAGTATCTATATTCACAGTAAAATGAATCCTATATCGACATAACCTGAAAGGCCGCTCAGCAAGGAAGAAGCCACTGCTCCAACACCACCATAAAAAATCCAGACAATGGTTTGCAACTGCACATGGGGACAAAGATCGTACCTTTTGGAGTTATGTCCTCTGGTCTGATGAAACAAAAACAGAACTGTTTGGCCATAATGACCATCGTTATGTTTGGAAAGAAAAAGGGGGAGGCTTGCAAGCCAAAGAACACCATCCCAACCATGAAGAACGGGGGTGGCAGCATCATGTTGTGGGGGTGCTTTGCTGCAGGAGGCACTGGTGCACTTCACAAAATAGATGGCATCATGAGGAAGGAAAATTATGTAGATATATTGAAGCAGCATATCAAGACATCAGTAAGGAAGTTAAAGCTTGGTCGCAAATGGGTCTTCCAAATGGACAAGGACCCCAAGCATACTTCCAAAATGGCTTAACTGTGGATATAGATACTTTTGTACCTGTTTCCTCCAGCATCTTCACAAGGTCCTTTTTGCTGTTGTTCTGGGATTGATTTGCACTTTTAACACCAAAGTACGTTCATCTCAGTTCCATGTTGTGTTTATATTTTTGTTCAGTATAATTTGGTGTCAAATGAAAGCTTAGAGTCTATATTTTTGTGAAATGAAGGCATAGATAAGTTTTTCAACAATTTTCAATACAAAAAATGTGGAATAAGTAAAGGCCTTGATTTCTGGTCACACAGATGGAAAAGTCTTAAAAGGTATTAGAAATACGCCAAGGCCCCTACCAACTAATATCAACACTTACTGTATATTTAGTTTTGCTGAAATGATTTGCTTTCTGTAAGTTTAAGAAATATTGCCTAGTGTCTTGTCATTCTGTTAACAAAACCCCTCTCATATCTTTAAAATATTTTCAAATGTCTCTCCCTCATGAGGAGGGAGGATTATGAAAGTTCACAGAAGTAACAAATAACGGTAGACCTACCAATTAATTACGAGTGACCGAAAACTCTGTTACAGAATGACTGCAATTGAATTGGTCACAATGAGAAATCATAGTAGTTACAAACAGCAGTTGCAGTAGAGCAAAGCACAGCACAGTACAGTAGAACACAGTAAAGACAAGTATAGTAGACTATTAGTACAGTAGAGCACACATCAGTAAAGCACAGTATAATGTAATATACTCTACTGTACTCTATTGTACAGCTCTGCACTGTACTGCACTATACTCTATTTTTATTTGCTTTACTGTACTAGGCTCTTCTGGACTGTGCTCTACTGTACTTTTCTGTACAGTACTCTACTGTAATTTTCTGTACAGTACTCTACTGTACTTTTCTGTACAGTACTCTACTGTACTTTTCTGTACAGTTCTCTACTGTACTTTTTTGTACTGTACTCTACTGTACTTTTCTGTACAGTTCTCTACTGTACTTTTTTGTACTGTACTCTACTCTACTTTTCTGTACTGTACTCTACTGTACTTTTCTGTAATGTACTCTACTGTACTTTACAGAACTATACTATACACTTCACTTACTGTAGTTTAATAACCCAAGAGATTTTTTCTAATAGCTGCACCCCACTCTTTCTGCAGATATCTTTGAATCTTAATTTGGAGTAGATATTTAAGAGTTTTTGGAAAACGTGGTCACATAAAAAACTGAGGTAGATTTTACTGTCATTATGTTACCAAACATTGCATCTGCACTGTTCATCTGGAAAGTCCGCGCTACAGAAATTTATAACAGTCCGCTAATACAGGACCACTGAACCAGGTTGTCTGTAGTGACTCCTCTAGCACTGAGATGCAGTGTCTTAGACCACTGAACCAGGTTGTCTGTAGTGACGTCTCTAGCACTGAGATGCAGTGTCTTAGACCACTGAACCAGGTTGTCTGTAGTGACTCCTCTAGCACTGAGATGCAGTGTCTTAGACCACTGAACCAGGTTGTCTGTAGTGACTCCTCTAGCACTGAGATGCAGTGTCTTAGACCACTGAACCAGGTTGTCTGTAGTGACTCCTCTAGCACTGAGATGCAGTGTCTTAGACCACTGAACCAGGTTGTCTGTAGTGACTCCTCTAGCACTGAGATGCAGTGTCTTAGACCACTGAACCAGGTTGTCTGTAGTGACTCCTCTAGCACTGAGATGCAGTGTCTTAGACCACTGAACCAGGTTGTCTGTAGTGACTCCTCTAGCACTGAGATGCAGTGTCTTAGACCACTGAACCAGGTTGTCTGTAGTGACTCCTCTAGCATTGAGATGCAGTGTCTTAGACCACTGAACCAGGTTGTCTGTAGTGACTCCTCTAGCACTGAGATGCAGTGTCTTAGACCACTGAACCAGGTTGTCTGTAGTGACTCCTCTAGCACTGAGATGCAGTGTCTTAGGAGCTAAAAAACGACACAATTGGGCTCCTGAGTGGCGCAGAGATTTACGACACTGCATCTCAGTACTAGAGGCGTCATCCGGGTTTGGCCGGTGTAGGCCGCCATTGTAAATAATAATTAGTTCTTAACTGACTTGCCTCGTTAAATAAATTAAAAAAAAAAAAACACTAAAATCAACGTTTCTTAGATTTTTCCCAAACCTTAAAAGTGGTCACTGATGTGGTTTATGCATTGGTGTGATTTTATTGTTTTTCTAATTAAAAAGTGTGAAAAAACTAGGGGGGAGAATGAAAAAAAAAACATTGGTATAGAATAACATAATATATGCTATTTATCCAAAGCGACTTTTTTTACGTATGGGTGGTCCCGGGAATCGAACCCACTATCCTGTTGTTGCAATGCCCTGACTCATCCATAATGTCTCAATGAAGAGTTTGGTGTTTGCTAGCTACTGTACGTGCGACATGCACAGTTACAAGCCTGCTAAAGATGAGCAATATCCACCTTCGCAGTACGGATGAAGCCTGACCTGTAATGTGAAACTGAAGCTGGCTAACTTTATAAAAGCCTTAGTAGATCTAGCTTGCTTCGTACTATATACCACTCAGGCATTTACATTCGTTGGAGGACATTGAAATAGATCTCTTTGGCCAGTAGATCTGCAAATTAGTTATAATGTTTTTACTGATATCAAGTTTGTTTAGGAATTATTTAAAAAAATATTATTTATTTTTTTATTTAGCCTTTATTTAACTAGACAAGTCAGGTAAGAACAAATTCTTATTTACAATGACGGCCTACCTACAGGGTCAACCCCTGGAGCAAATTAGGGTTCAGTGCCTTGCTCAAGGACACATCGACAGGTTTTTTTCACCTTGTCATGCTAGGGTATTGGAACCAGCAACCTTTCAGTTACTGGCCCAACGCTCTAACCGCTAGGCTACCTGATTAAAACTCGCAATTCTCTTACCAAATCAGTAACGGAATAACTGCAATTGAATTGGCAACAATGTGAATTCATAGTAGTCACAATCCAGTGGCGGTCGGTGGCGTTTAAGATGAGAGAGGACAATTTATTTTTTCTCATGAGTATGGCCTTATTTCTATTACAGCATATTGGGTGACTGTCATTTATATTCTAAGATTGAATTCTTTGGCCTGAATGCCAAGCCTCACATGTGGAGGAAACCTGGCAACCATCCCTACTGTGAAGAATAGTGGCAGCATCATGCTGTGGGGATGTTTTTCAGTGTCAGGGACTGGGAGACTAGTCAGAACCTTTGCCCAAGTCTGAGGTCCTGAGCGCTCTGGAGCAGGTTTTCATCAAGGATCTCTCTGTACTTTGCTCCGTTCATCTTTCCCTCGACCCTAACAAGTCTCCCAATCCCTGCCGCTGAAAAACATCACCACAGCATGATGCTGCCACCATCATTCTTCACCGTAGGGATGGTGCCAGGTTTCCTCCAGACGTGACACTGGGCATTCAAGCCAAAGAGTTCAATCTTGGTTTCATTAGACCAGAGAATCTTGTTTCTTATGGTCTGACAGTCCTTTAGGTGCCTTTTGGCAAACTCCAAGCGGGCTGTCATGTGCCTTTTACTGAAGAGTGGCTTCCGTCTGACCACTCTACCATAAAGGCCTGATTGGTGGAGTGCTGCAGAGATGTTTGTCCTTCTGGAAGGTTATCCCATCTCCACATAGGAACTCTGGAGCTCTGTCAGAGTGACCATCGGGTTCTTGGTCACCTCCCTGAGCAAGGCCCTCTCCCCCGAAGTTTGGTCGGGTGGCCAGCTCTAGGAAGAGTCTTGGTGGTTCCAAACTTCTTCCATTTAAGAATGATGGAGGCCACTGTGTTCTTGGGTACCTTCAATGATGCAGATATTTTTTGGTACCCTTTCCCCAGATCTGTGCCTCGACACAATCTTGTCTCAGAGCTCTACAGACAATTCCTTCGACCTCATGGCTTAGTTTTTGCTCTGACATGCACTGTCAACTGTGGGACCTTATATAGACAGGTGTGTGCCTTTCCAAATCAATTGAATTAACCACAGGTGGACTCCAATCAAGTTGTAGAAACATCTCAAGGATGATCCAATAAAAACAGGATGCACCTGAAATCAATTTCGAGTCTCATAGGAAAGAGTCTGAATACTTATGTAAATAAGGTATTTAAGTTTTTTATTTCAATACATTTCAACACATTCAATACATTTCAACACATTGCCAAAAACGTGTTTTCTCTATGTCATTAGGGAGTATTGTGTGTAGATTGATGTGGAACATTTCTATTTAATCAATTTTTGAAAAAGGCTGTAACATCACACAATGTTTTAGAGTCAAGGGGTCTGAATACTTAAAAAATGCCCAACATTTATATCACAACTAAAGTTACATTAATAACTCTAAATGAAGCATATAGGAAGACCTGTTTCTTTGTTAACAGTTCAACACAGACCATCTGCATGTTAACACTCCCTCAAATAGTTTGGAGAAAATATCCTTTATATTTTATTCAGCTTTGATCTATTGTATTCTTCATACTATAAAATAATATAAAATAATGCCACAGAATTCTAAGAAACTATTGTCTGCTAAATGAACTAGTGTAGCCCACAGCCACAGCCAGATCAGGACCTAACATAAGGACAACTCAGAGTATGTTCTTCTGAAATAGACTACATTTAATAATAATATCGTGTTTCGTTAGACCTGTCTAAAATAAATAATGGATTTATTGTGAAGGTGTAGGCTATATTACATGGATTTATTAGACTTTTTAAAATGTAGATGTTCCAAATGTCTGCATCAGTGTCTTGTAGGCTATGTGAGGAAACCAGGACATGCTAAATGTGTTCATGTTAATTAACGGTCAATTACCGTGAGACCAGCAGTTATTTGCTCTTCAATCACCTGCTGACAAAATGGAATGACCGCCACAGCCCTAGCTATAGCTTATGCTTTCAGAACTAGATTCATTCTCTAATACTTTGACTGGGTGGACAACATGTCAGTTCATGCTGTAAAAGCTTATAACTGTTTTCTTTGTATTTCTGTTGTATTTCTGTTGTTAAAGCAGTCTGTCTGGACAACCTCTCTCTCTCCCTCTCTCTCTCTCTCCCCCTCTCTCTCTCTCTCTCTCTCTCTCTCTCTCTCTCTCTCTCCCTCTCTCTCTCTCTCTCCCCCTCTCTCTCTCCCTCTCTCTCTCTCTCTCTCTCTCTCTGCCTCTCTCACTCTTCCTCTCTCTCTCTCTCTCTCTCTCTCTGCCTCTCTCTGCCTCTCTCTACCCCCTCTCCCTCTCTCTCTTTCTCCCCCCCTCTCTCTACCCCCCTCTCCCTCTCCCTCTCTCTCTCTCTCTCTCTCTCTCTCTTTCTCTCTCTCACCCCCCCCCCTCTCTCTCTCTCATCTCTCTCTGTCTCCAGTTAATGTAAACTCTCCTGACTCTTGCTGACTCCTACCATGACACCTACCAGCTTCCCTCTTTCCATTTACTGTAACAAGCATCCTCACCGATTGAGTCCAACCGACACCGGATGTCCAGGGACATTGAAAAGTTGTTAAAATGTGCTCAATCCGACCTGGCCGGACCAATTCTGAACCAATTATAGACGTCTATGTTTCATAGATGCCTAAGTTTGGAGAGCACAGTACAGAACAGTGGAGTAGAGTAGAGTATGGTATGGTACTGTACTGTAAAGTACATTAGAGCACACAAGAGTAAAATATAATTTACTGTATTGCACTGTGCTGAACATATCTACTTAACCGTACTCTATTATACTGTATTGAACTCTACTGTGTTTGTGCAATATTGACGTATTGGCTCCTATATTAACACAGGTGGAACTGGAGCTACCTGACACTAATCTCATTCATTCTCCAGAAGGATAGAGCCCCCACTGACCCAGGGAGGTTTCGCTCTAACAGTTTAATTGGAGTTGATTGTAAGGTGCTCTCCAAAGTACTAGCCATGAGAGAAGGTTTTACCTCATATTATTCACACAGATCAGGTGGGATTTGTAAAAAGTAGAACCTCCACAGACAATCTTAGACGTTTGCTTCACCTCATGTGGCTGAGTCAAAAAAGAGGATACTCAGGTGGCCTCCCTTTCCCTAGATGCAGAGAAGGCATTCGATAGGGTAGAGTGGGGCTTTTTGACATATACCCTTGAGAAGTTTGGCTTTGGCCCTGGATTTATCACGTGGGTTACGTGATAAATCCCAAAAGCAGCAGTCCTCACAAATGTTATGATCTCTTCCTTTTTTAATTTGTCGAGGGGAACCCAGCAGGGTAGTCCTCTCTCACCTCTCCTTTTTACAAAATGTTTGGAGCCCTTGGCAATCAGAGCTGATTGAGGAATCAAAGGAGCATAAGCTGTTTTTATATGCTGATGACATATTGTTACTGATTAGGGAACCGGCCACATCAATCCCTTTGGTTTTGAACACAATTGACATGTTCCCACAGATATCTGGTTATAAGATTCATGCCTGTATCCAAATTCTGTCCACCTGTTGCAATTACTTAATTTAAGTTAAAATGGGTGCCATCAGGGATGAAATACCTGGGTATAAAACTGAACAACGAACTACAGAATATCATGCAAATTAATACAAAAAATATATATAATAATCTTGATAAATGGAGGTTGCTTAATCTTACTTTATGGGGCAAAATAAATGCTGTTAAAATGGTTGTGGCATCACAGTTGAATTATGTGTCCATGATGCTCCCTGTGACCATTTCTCCCTTACTATCTAAGCAGTACAATCAAATTATTAAGGATTATCTTTGGGATGGGGAGTTATATGATCCAAGGGTTGAAGGAGGACTAGCATTACCCAATGTAGAACTATACAACATATTATTTGAAGTAGCCAAATTGGCCAGACATTGGGGCAATTATGATTCCTATTTGTAATGGACTCAGATTGAGAGTTCTATCATGGCTCTGTTTAAGCCTATTCAGGCCTTATCACACAAAACGCTATTCAGAGACAGCCAACTGAAGAGGCTAACCCAATCCTACAACATTCCCGAGAAGTATGGGTTAAGATTCATAAAATGCTTGGAATTTCCCAGTACAAACAAAAATATTCTACCATATGGCACAACCCATCGGTTTACATAGGAAATCATTCATTTATATGGGATGTATGGCTTAGACAAGGCCTGCATGCACTAGGGGGATCTATATGAGAAAGGAGTGCTTATGTCCTATCAGGACCTGAAGGAGGAATGTAATTTGCCATATAAGGGAGATTTCTGGAAATACTTACAATTAAGGAGCTGCATGGGGTCTCTAATGAGTATTAACCTCCAGAGAGATGAAAACCTGTTAGAACAATATTTCATGTTACCAGGAATATCTCACTCCGCTTCAGTGTTTTATAAGAGAGTCTCATATGGGAACTGGGAGAATTTAAGGTTGATTTGGCAGCGGGATCTTAATTATGACGTCTGAGGAGGATGTATGGAAAAAGGTTGTTTCCAATGTAGGGTGGTATATCAGGGATACAAGGGGTAGATGTACACATGATAAGATTGTTCATAGATATTACTGGACCCCAGTAATACATAAATTACATAAAATGGGTTTATTGCAAAATAATTTATGCTGGAAATGTAATGGTAAAGTAGATACTTTTTTGCATGCTATATGCGAATGTCCCATGGTGCCCCCTTTTTAGAAGGAGGTTCTTAAAAAGCTTGAAGAATGGGTGGGACAGCCTATCCCAGAGTCCCCACGGCTGTGCTTATTAGGGGATATATATCTATTCTACCACCAGGTGTTAGCAAAGAGGAGTTTGGTCTTGCATCAGTGGGTTTTCTTATGCATCTTATGAATTAATGTTAGTGAAATTACAGGAGGGGAAAGGGGGAATATATGCCATGTTTTCAATTTAAACCTACTAGAAAGTGTGTTCCTCAGGCCTGGGGGGAAGCACAAGTCATTTGAGTAAAGCCAGTGTGACTCAACACCATACACGTCAGCTAGTACAGCGACTGAAATGACTGCAACACTTAACAAAGAGCTGCAGTTAGATTTCAGAGTGGCTGGCAAGGAAGAAGTCTGTCCATAATAAAGTGCTGATCTACCTTCTTAACAACACTATCAACAAGGCAGGTCCTACAGGCCCTAGTTTTGTCACACCTGGACTACTGTTCAGTTGTGTGGTCAGGTGCCACAAAGAGCAACTTGGCTCAGAACAGCGCAGCATGTCTGGCCCTTAGATGTACACAGAGAGCTAACATTAATATGAATGTCGATCTCTCCTGGCTCAAAGTGGAAGACACTTCATCACTACTTGGGCAGCAGTTAGCTTAGCGGTTAGAGTGTTGGGCCAGTAACCGCTAATCCAAGTTTATCATTTTAAAAGGCTAATTGATCATTAGAAAACCCTTTTGCAATTATGTTAGCACAGCTGAAAACTGTTGTGCTGAAGAAGCAATGAAACTGGCCTTCTTTAGACTAGTTGAGTATCTGGAGCATCAGCATTTGTGGGTTCATAGATATAACATAAAAAAAAAAAATGTAAATAAATAATGTAAAAAATCTTGGTCAACCAACATCCTATCAACCAAGCAATCAGCCAGTCGACTAAGTCGCTATCATCCAGAAGGTGAGGTCAGTACAGGTGCATCAAAGCTGGGACCGAGAGACTGAAAATCAGCTTCTATCTCAACGCCATCAGACTGTTAAACAGCCATCACTAGCACATTAGAGGCTGCTGACTATAGACATAGACTAGAAATCACTGGCCACTTTAAGAAATGGAACACCAGTCACTTTAATAATGTATCTGTATCTGCATCACTCATCTCTATGTATAAACTGCACTCTACACTATTCTACGGTATCTTAGTCACTCTAATAGTGTGTAAATATTGCATCACCCATCTCATATGTATATACTGTATTGTACTCTATACTTCACCACTGACTGCTAAACAACCATCTCTAGCACATCAGAGACTGATGCCTACAGACATAGATTAGAAATCACCGGCCACTTTAAGGAAATGAAACACTAGTCACTTTAATAATGTTTCCGTATCTTGCGCTACTGATCTCATATGTTTAAACTGTACGCCATACTATTCTTCGGTATCTTAGTCACTTAATCGTGTTTACATGTTTACTGCATACTATAAAGCTAACTATGCCACTATATCTTAGTCCAATGCTGCCCTGACATATATGTATATATTCTCAATCCATTCCTTACTTAGATGTATGTGCATTTGGGTATATGTTGTGAAACTGTTAGATATTACTGCACTCTCACAGCTAGAAGCACAAGCATTTCGCTACACCCGCATTAACATCTGCTAAACACGTGCATGTGACCAATAACATTAGATTTTTATTTTATTTTATTTGAATTGTGGTCAGCCAAGACTATGGAGGGATTCATAAGGCGATATGGTATCAGGCCTGTCCTGGTTCATTCAGTTATTATACTGCTGCAGAGTTTTCTCTGCCTGTCCAGTCTTAAACCCCCTTAATATCAGGGATAAATGTTGTGCTCGCAGCTAAATGTAAGGTCGAGATGGAACAATCACAAAACACAAGGGTTGCACCAAGCACAGTGCTGTCTTGCCTATTAATTTTAAACTGTCTTTTTGAATAAACGTTTCATTGTTTCATCACTGCATTTCTTGACATTCTTTACATCTGTACTTTCCTCACGTATGTGCACACACATACACACGTACGTAGTCTCCTCTGTGGGTGAATTAGTGGAGTATTATGCAGTGGTAAGAGATATGATAGACTGACTGAGGCTGCAGCGGTGGTGCCGTGCCGGTTGCCTCAGTCAGGTGGTGGTGCCGCCTCGATATGCGTGCATGTGTGTGTGCGTGTTTGTGCGTACATGCGTGTGTGTGTGTGTGGTCAACCTCATGTTTAACTTTGTGTTTGTGTGTGCAGCCCTCAGTCCCTGGCTCTAACTGAACCTGAATCATGTTCATTAAGGAGTGCAACATAAAAAACATTTTGCAATGGAAACTAAAATTGACTTTCTTATTGGAAAACCTTTTTAATTACATTTTCATCAATTTCGTGCTTTAGTGAACACGACCCTTCGAGAAGACCTGTGATTATTCCAACCAGGGGGTCAGTGGTCACAGTTTGAGCTAACCAAGGAGATAACGACAGTGATTAAGATATAAGTGGACGGAGCCATTCCGGCTCTACTGAGGCTTAAGAAGTCTGCATGCTTCCCAGCATAAATGTGACCGACCGCTTTGATTAGGGCTTACAGTATGTAGCAACATTTTAGATGTTTTTTTTTACATTGGATAAAAGTAGAGACTCAGCGAATACTACTGTATTTATACAACATGGTTTAACATACACTACAGTTGAGGAACAATGGGAAAGTAATTCTGCTTTGAAAGTTGATAAACTTGTAACCTCACTTTTGAGAAAATGGCCCTTGAATGTTTTGGTACCTACTGGAGAGCTCTCCTTTGTCCACAACCATTCAGCATCATTCACACCCTCTTAAGCTTTAGCCCCACCCATCTCTTTAAGGATTCACATCTGAGGCCATGTGGTAAACACACGCTATATCAAATAATATTAGTTTATTTGTCACATGCACAGGATACAGAAGGTGAAGTGATTACTTCGTAGTAGCAATTTCAAAAACAGAAAGTGTCCAGATTAAAAATATTTCATTATTAGATGCTTACTCGACACATTTTTCTAAATTGATGGGTCATTGAAGGAAATGCTATAACCACCCCCCAGCCACATCTAGCTAAGTGGATGGGTCACTATTGTCTAGACATGTGCAGTACCAGTCAAAAGATTGGACACACCAACTCAACATGTATGGAATCATATAGTAACCAACACATTTTGTGGCATTTTTTGTTAATTTAGGAATGTAGTGAAGTAACAGTAAAAGTTGCCAAAACAATATATAGTAAAGTACACAAAAACTACTTAAGTAGTACTTTAAATTATTTTTACTTAAGTACTTTTCACCACTGGAAGTATGCGAGCACACTAACCGCCAGCTGAACTGAAGTATGCTGGCGCCTTTAACCTTCACCAGTTTCCCCCCATGCTCTTCCCTTCAGGACTGAGGTAACCATATCAACAGATAGAGGACTCATCTTTGTATCTGTGCCATTGTAGTCACTGAGACAGCATGGGCAGCACCATTAAGGTCATCTCCATTTTGAAGTAGCACATTTTCTTCTTCACGATTGGCTGATATCTGGACATAACTCCAACAGGTTTACCAGGAGGGAAACAGCCAATGAAGTTTGAAGTTCCACCTAGTTTACTACATTAAAATAGCGAAACCCTTTGCTAATACAGCCTTTTGGCTACTAGAGGCCTCTATCATTCTCTATGGAGGTAACCTTATCGCTGGGTGGAAATGATGGTGGTGAAGGCACTGGATCTTCTCTCTTTGAAGTTAAATGGACCTCCATCCCCGCTTTTCTTCTCCTTCCAAAACTCCTTTCCCCTCCATTCCTCTTCTGTCTCTCCTTTACACTATGTAACTGTGTTTTCCCTTTCTGGGGTTAATATCATGGCTTACCCTCCCTGATCCAGCACTGCTCTGCCCAAACCCAGATACCAAACCCAAGCACATGGAGAGGGGAATGAGGGATGAGAAAGGAATGAGTCAGTCACCTCTCTCCCTATCTCTCTTACTTTCTCTCTCGCTCTCACTGCTCTCTTTCTCTCTCTCCCTCTCTCCCACCCTCGCTCTTACTTTCTCCTTTCTCTCGTCCTCTCTCTATCTCTCTCTCACTCCCTCTGTTGCCCGAGTATCTTCGTTCGTGGCAAGAAAGTCCATTAAATATAGTGCATTTTCTTCAACACCAAAATGTCTCTAACAGACCAAGAGGGAAGACAACTGTTTATGAAGCGCCACACTGTTGTTTTCTTCATTTGTTCCATGAATACCAAACTCAGAATCAAACTGAAAACACATTAGAAACACATTTAAAAATGTTAAGTATCAGCAAAGTTGAATTTCAGTGTTTTTATTAACACCATTATCTGACAAGTGCAAGATGAATTATTGTATGCTTAGATACGTTCATGAAGTGCCAAATGAAAAGAGATATACAAGGTACAATAAAAAATATTAATAAATCATAAGGAGTTATCCGTAGGCATTGGATAAACATGTATGAAGAGAGCTGTACAAGGCAAGATAAAAAACAACACCAAGAATTATGCAAATATGATCAGGTAAATGTGCATATGAAGGGGAACTGTGCAAGACAAAAAACACCAATCAAGAGATAATATGCTTAGATAATAAGGTAGAGCTGACTTTACAAGGCACAAAATATATGAACTATTTAAAAACACAGAAGTATTAGGCCCCTAGATACCACATAGACGCACATATTTGGAGCACAGAGTTAGTCTGCCTGACTGGAACTCATCTACTATCCTTGGTGGCATTCTGTATGTGTGAAATAGAATGCCTTCAGTTTAGATAGAACATCAGCACAGAACTTCACATCAAAAGGCACATCAATAACAACCTGCTCGGATGGAGCCCAGACAAGCAGTTTGCATCTCATTTGCACCTGCATGTAGTACCCACGGGCTCCATTAGGTTGCAGCTGAGGAACCCCATCCACCAGCTTCACATCAGCTGAGGAACTCCATCCACCAGCTTCACATCGGTGAGTTTGCCAGAGAACAGTTCAGTCAGAGGCTCACACTTCTTACTCAGAACAGGACATTTGATTTCTAATAGTTCTTGAGAGCTCTCCATCCATGTGTAGGCCACCTGCTCGTTCCCCTTGCCATATGTGGTTGTGGAGTTCCGATGGAACCTGGGGAAGAGATGCTCCTTCACAAAGTTGTCTGGATTTGTTGAGGTGCGCACAGGATCCTTCTTTGCTGAGCTAGTAGTGATCCGAAGTTTACGCGCGTCATACCACACATGGGGGCACTCTGTGCTTTATTTACCTCCTCCAAGATGGCACATTTACACTCCTCCAGCTTAACATAAACATCATAAAATGACAAGCGTTTCTGACTGCATGTTGATACAGTGTTCACCATGAGGCTGCTGTAGCTGTGTGGCTGCTGCTGGAACCTGATGACTGTTTGGTTTAGCTTTGATGCACTTGTGCAGAAGGCTCCCCTTCCAAACTCTTCTTAAGTGCGTTGTGGGAGTGGTATGCAGGAGTTGGAGAAGCGGCTGAGGTGCTGTTAGAGAACTCGTCATTTGGTTTGTGATGTTTGAAACAGATCTCGCTCAACCTTTTTGGAGCTGAATTCTGCTGCGTCCCTGAGTTCCACTGGCGTTGCTCATCTGTACAGGACACTGCTGCTGTAGTTCCAACTACTGTAGTTATTGAAAGGACAGGAAGTGCTGGCTGTGCACTTGACCAGGCTTTCCGCATTCCACATTTAAATGTTCTGCCAATCCCCGAGATCAACATTCATTCCCTCACTTTGGCTGTTGTTAAATCACGTGAAATATCACAAAAGCTCTTTATCTCTTGACTGTCATTCAGAAAACCCTTTCTTGAATCAGCTAATGTTGCGCGATAACAGCTAGACATCAAATAGCACAACTATTATGAGTAATTATTTAAGTATTGATTAATGTCAGTATATATTTTGGTTTTATTAATCATATTTCAGTTTCTTTTTCGGTTTGAAGCATTGGATTTTGCAATCACATACATTAATTGGGATATGTGTGCCCATAAACTGTTTTCACACCGTAACATAGGGAGATACACTTCCGAGATCTGACAGCAATATCTAGGAATTTCACAGGATCAATGTGTCATTCAATTGTTAAATGCTTAGTAATGATATGACAACAACAACAACAGTATCATAAAAAATAATTTTTGCCAAATCTGTGAAGACTCCAAGCATAAGAAAGGTTTTAAACAAAGCTTTTGATTCAACTCATGAATTATATTGAATGCATCTATGTCCCCATTTTATATCATAATGTATTCACATGAAAACAATTGCT
Organism: Thymallus thymallus; assembly: GCA_023634145.1. Lineage (NCBI taxonomy): Eukaryota > Metazoa > Chordata > Actinopteri > Salmoniformes > Salmonidae > Thymallus > Thymallus thymallus. The sequence continues at coordinate 2,608,891 of CM042413.1, read as the reverse complement.
AATGATTATTAATGCCTTTGTAACAGCTCCAAACAGTTGTCCACTACAAGAAATGCTCCCTGGTAAACTAGTTTATAGAAAGCCCCATATATACTGAGAAGTGGCAGTCGGTGCCGTTCAAGATGAGTGAGGGCAATTAATTAATCTCTCTCTCTCTCTCTCTCTCTCTCTCTCCTCTCCGTCTTCTCTCCTCTCCTCTCTTCTCTCTCTCTCTATCTCTCTCTCTCTCTCTCTCTCTCCTCCTCTCTCTCTCTCTCTCTCTCTCTCTCTCTCTCTCTCTCTCTCTCTCTCTCTCTCTCTCTCTTCTCTCTCTCTCTCTCTCTCTCTCTCTCTCTATCTCTCTCTCTCTCTCTCTCTCTCTCTCTCTCTCTCTCTCTCTCTCTCTCTCTCTCTCTCTCTCTCTCTCTCTCTCTCTCTCTCTCTCTCTCTCTCTCTCTCTCTCTCTCTCTCTCTTCTCTTTCTCTCTCTCTCTCTCTCTCTCTCTCTCTCTCTCTCGCTCTCTCTTTCTTGAAGAAATTCATTTGTTGTGTTGCGACGGGAGACCCATGACCCATGAGGCTCATCTGGGTTAGGGGAGGGTTTGGCCGGCCAGGATGTCCTTGTCCCATCGCGCTCTAGCGACTCCTGTGGGCGGGCCGGGCTCATGCACACTGACAGGTGTACAGTGTTTCCTCCAACACATTGGTGTGGCTAGCTTCCAGGTTAAGCGAGCATTGTGTCAAGAAACAGTGCGGCTTGGCGGGCTCGTGTTTTGGAGGATGCACGGCTCACGACCTTTGCCTCTTCCGAGTCCGTACGAGAGTTAAAGCGATGGAACAAAACTGTATTTACCAATTGGGGAGAAAAGGGTAAAATATATATTTTTTTATAAACTACTGACCACATTGTATGCACTGCAGTGCTAGCTAGCTGTAGCTTATGCTTTCAGTAGTAGATTAATACTCTGATACATTGAGTGGGTCAGAGAATTGATTGTGAATTCATGTTGCAAGAGCTCTGATAGGTTGGAGGACGTCCTTTGGAAGTTGTCATAATTAATGTGTAAGTCTATGGAAGGGGGTGAGAACCACGAGCCTCCTAGGTTTTGTATTGAAGTCAATGTACCCAGAGGAGGGCTAAAACTAGCTATTCTCCGACTACACCATGGTGCTAACCTACAGACTGCTGTTGAGGCTACTGTATTTAAAAAAATAACAATAAAAAAGGAACCTTTATTTAACTAGGCAAGTCAGTTAAGAACAAATTCTTATTTACAATGACGATCTACCAAAAGGCAAAAGGCCTCCTGCAGGGACGGGGGCTGGGATTAAAAATATAAATAAATTAAATAAAAATATAGGAGAAAACACACATCATGACAAGAGAGACTTAACAACACTACATAAAGAGAGACCTAAGACAACAACACAGCATGGCAGCAACACAACATGACAACAACATGGTAGCAACACAACATGGTAGCAACACAAAACAGGGTACAAACATTATTGGACACAGACAACAGCATAAAGGGCAAGAAGGTAGAGACAACAAGACATCACGCAAAGCGGCCACAACTGTCAGTAAGAGTGTCCATGATTGAGTCTTTGAATGAAGAGATTGAGATAAAAACTGTCCAGTTTGAGTGTTTGTTGCAGCTCGTTCCAGTCGCTAGCTGCAGCGAACTGAAAAGACGAGCGACTCAGGGATGTGTGTGCTTTGGGGACCTTTTAACAGAATGTGACTGGCAGAACGGGTGTTGTATGTGGAGGATGAGGGCTGCAGTAGATATCTCAGATAGGGGGGAGTGAGGCCTAAGAGGGTTTTATAAATAAGCATCAACCAGGGGGTCTTACAACGGGTATACAGAGATGACCAGTTTATCGAGTGCAGTGATATGTCCATAAGGAGCATTGGTGGCAAATCTGATAGCCGAATAGTAAAGAACATCTAGCCTCTCGAGAACACCCTTACCTGCCAATCTATGAATTACATCTCCGTAATCTAGCATGGGTAGGATGGTCATCTGAATCAGGGTTAGTTCGGGTGAAAGAGGAGCGATTACGATATAGGAAATCAAGTCTAGATTTAACTTTAGCCTGCAGCTTTGATATGTGCTGAGAGAAGGACAGTGTACCGTCCAGCCATACTCCCAAGTACTTGTATGATGTGACTACCTCAAGCTCTAAACCCTCAGAGGTAGTAAAAACACCTGTGGGGAGAGAAGCATTTTTCTTACAAAACCACATAACCTTTGTTTTGGAGGTGTTCCGAACAATGTTAAAGGCAGAGGAAGCTTGTTGGACACTAAGAAAGATTTGTTGTAGAGCATTTAAACCAAAATCCAGGGAGGGGCCAGCTGAGTATAAGACTATCATCTGCATATAAATGGATAAGAGAGCTTCCTACTGCCTGAGCTATGTTGTTGATGTAAATTGAGAAGAGCGTGGTGCCTTGGATCGAGCCTTGGGGTACACCCTTGGTGACAGGCAGTGGCTGAGACAGCAGATGTTCTGACTTTATACACTGCACTCTTTGAGAGAGGTAGTTAACAAACCAGGCCAAAAAAAACTTCAGAGACACCAATACTCCTTAGCCGGCCCACAAGAATGGAATGGTCTACCGTATCAAAAGCTTTGTCCAAGTCAATAAAAATATCAGTACAACACTGCTTAGAATCAAGGGCAGTGGTGACATCATTGAGGAACTTTAAGGTTGCAGTGACACATCCATAACCTGAGCGGAAAACAGATTGCATAGTCAGTTATTTAAAATATATGAATTATTTTAGATTCATGTTTATAAATCGAGCTCTGAATGTGCTACCATGAGAATACTATAGACATCAAGAAAGCCAGTCAGTTGATTGTTGACAAGTTTTTTCGAACGCTTTTTATAAACAGGGCAAAATAGAAATAGGCCTCTAACAGTTAGTATCAGCTTGATCTCCCCCTTTAAATAAAGGACGAACTGTGGCTGCCTTCCAAGCAATGGGAACCTCCCCAGAGAGGAGAGACAGGTTAAAAATGTCAGAGATAGGCTTGGCAATGATAGGGGCAGCAACCTTAAAGAAGAAAGGGTCTAAACCATCTGACCCAGATGTTTTTTGGTGTCAGGTTTAAGGAGCTCCTTTACCACCTCAGACTCAGTGACTGCCTGTATGGAGAAATTTTGTAGTGGGGCAGAGGAAAAAGAGGGAGGAGCATCTGGGCTAGTCGCATTACAAGGGGTGGAAGATGAGGAAATGTTGGACGGGCAAGGAGTCATGGTTGAGTCAAATAGGAATCCTGACTTAATGAAGTTGTGATTAAAGAGCTCAGCCATGTGCATCTTGTCAGTAACAACCACATCATCAACTTTAAGGGACATGGGCAACTGTGAGGAGGAGGGTTTATTCTCCAGGTCTTTAACTGTTTTCCAGAACTTATTAGGGTTAGACCAACAGAGAGAGAACTGGGCTTCCGGATAGCCTGAATTATTTCTCATTTGCCTGAACGAGAGCCGATCACGATCACGGTGAGGATTCTGGTTACAGTAAATGGAAAGAGATGGGGCTCATGGGTAGTTGTCAGAGAGAGCTGGGAGAGATGACATTAACTGGAGAGAGAGAGAGAGAGAGAGAGGGGCAGAGAGAGAGAGGGGGAGAGAGAGAGAGAGAGGGGCAGAGAGAGAGATAGAGAGAGGGGCAGAGAGAGAGAGAGAGAGGCAGAGAGAGAGGGGGAGAGAGAGATAGAGAGAGGGGCAGAGAGAGAGAGAGAGAGAGAGAGAGAGAGAGAGAGAGAGAGAGAGAGAGAGAGGCAGAGAGAGAGGGGGAGAGAGAGATAGCGAGAGGGGCAGAGAGAGAGAGAGAGAGAGGCAGAGAGAGAGAGGGGGAGAGAGAGAGATAGAGAGAGGGGCAGAGAGAGGTTGTCCAGACAGACTGCTTTAACAACAGAAATACAAAGAAAACAGTTATAAGCAGAACATAACAGTATGCCAGTGGAAAGGCGAATAGTAGCACTTGACCCAACTGTGGTTTGTGACTATAATCATTTCCCATTGTAATTTATTCAGTTGCAGTAATTACATTACAGATTTTTTGTTACCAATTTGGTAACAGAATTATGAGTTTTAAGCAGTTAAATGTAACTTAATGTAATCGAAAAGGTCATCTATGTAATCCCCAAAAGTAATTATTTATCATGAGAGGTCCATAAACAACAACTAGTAATCTCACATTTCTGTTAAAAATTGTTATAAATTGCTGTAGTGTTAATTATTGTAATTACAAGCTCAAGTACACAGTACAAATATGATACAAATATGAAAATATGAAATAAGTTGTATCATGTATTTCCTATAAAAAAAACTGTATGAATAAGGCTTGAAATTATGCATATGCTTTCTAAATATAGTATGATGAAATTTTTAAATGGCTAACTGTAAGATTTCACCATCCTTATAACTGTAAAATACATATTTGTATGTTTAGTGTTACAGAAAATGTGCATATTATCTAAAGGTCTCTCTTGATCAAAACCCCTATCGCTGTAAACGTCTCACAGAAAGTTTGTTTTTGTTTAAAATATATGAATTATTTTAGATTCATGTTTATAAATCGAGCTCTGAATGTGCTACCAGGATGAAACCCCTGCTGCGCTACGATGTAACGATTGCAAGCGTGTCATTTGTCAGTGGCTGTGATGTATGGTTCAACCAGGAGTTGGTTTGACAGGCGGAAGAGCAAATTAAATGGTATCTATTTCCCCAAAATATAGACTCTTAGCATTCATTCGACACCCATTTTGATATGCTCCTATGAATGTCACATGTTGGTGCTCATGAGTTCTTTACGATGGAATTGCCTGTGTAGTAGACAGTGGATGAGAACTGAGACACATTAAACAGTAGGGCGCTACGGAAGAAATAAGACCAATGATAAGGCTAGTCTACCTGTCTTATTACCCTGTTGTCAGAAGGCGGGTAAAACAGGTGGGAGAGTGAGCTTGTAACCCTTAACTTAGGAAGAGTAAACAATCAACTTTAGGTTATAGAGGTTGTTTCATCCTAATTTCCAATTATGTATTTACAGGTTTTCACGAGATCTGCGGTTACGTCAGATTGACATGAGTACAGCAACCTTGTCAAAGATGGCCCAAAAACTCAGAGAGTCCTGTGTGATGGCAATGGAGAAACAAAGAAGACGAAAAAGGACATAACGGGACGAAGACAGTTCGCGGCCGTAGATGAGAACCACTTCAGACACAAAAGAAAGGCATGTACTGTTTTGATAAGTATTAACAGAAGAAAATCCAGCCACCACAACTGTTTCACTTTTGTCAAACCATAGAAGTGAATGACAAATAATAACCTCTCATTTCTACTCAACTCTTTAATTGACCTGACTCAATGTTTTTTTTTTTTTTTACTTCAACGCAGTACGGAATGGGAAGAATAGCTGGTGGATGGAAGAGGAGGAAGTGGGTGTTCGGTATGTTGGGTGTGAGACACGGAGGCGCGAGGCCTGAGGAGAACTGGTTCCACTTATTGCTCACCCTGTGTGGATGGAATCCACCATCATCAGTGATGAGTGGCGGGCCTATCGAGGAGGTCTACCTGAGCTTGGCTACTGACATTTTACTGTCAACCACATTGTGTCATTTGTAGATGCCCAACAGATAGACCACCTGATTGTAATCGAGTTGTATGAGTGGCTTGCGAATAAACATTGCAATGGACATTAGGAAAATGTACCGATAGGCTTTTTGTCAGTTAGGAGACATTGGAATAGATCATTCAACGACATCTTTTTAACGTGCATTTAAAATGTTAATATTTCTGTCATTTTTTTAAAAGTCATGTCCCCCACCGTCTTTCCCTTCTCCTAAATAATATTTAACACACTGATGTTGTTAGAATTGTGATATCACAAACAGAATTTGTGTGATAAGCAGTTTTAGGAGGAGATGTCACATGAGATATGAGAGGACATGAGACACATTTCAATACAATGTGTAGACGCAACAAACCTTGATCAGAAAGTGATTGGATCATATTGGTCAGATCATAAGGCTAACGCGTTATGGCAAGGTGTAAACAAGACGTGCGAGTCACTGGGGAAAATGGAGGCACTATGGCTTTCTCATCCAATGGGTTTTGAAAAGGAGAGAGCAGAGACAACACATCTCCTTGAGGCCAGAATGTAGAATATTCCAAAGTGGTTGGAAGACCAGTGGATGTTCAAAACACCTTAGGTTGAACCTTGACCTGGGTTAAGAAATGTGTGTGTTAGTTGACTTTATACTGGACTTTATGTGCATATTTTAGTTGGGATTCTGTTTTCCATTAAAACATGTTTGTATACTTCCTTGCGTGGTGTATTTTTTCTTTTAACATGTTTTTACCAAGTAATTTACAAATGTTTTATAAAGTGCCTTCAGAAACTATTCATACCCCTTGACTTACAGACTGAACTCAAAATGCATTATATAGATGCTTATCTCATCCATCTACACACAATAATGACAAAGTGAAAATATGTTTTTAGAAATGTTTGCATAATGTATTAAAAATGTAATAAAGAAATATCTAATTAACATACAGTACCAGTCAAAAGTTTGGACTGTCGCGATGTGGGGTCCAAGGCGCAGAGCAGTTGTACTGGAACATTATGTTTATTTAATTAAACTAGATGCAAAACAACAAACATGAGAATGCACTTACTAGTACCAGCACAAACACTCCATGTACATCTGATGCCAAGAGCGTGCAAAGCTGTCATCAAGCCAAAGGGTGGCTACTTCTCAAATATAAAATACATTTTGATTTGTTTAACACTTTTTTGGTTACTACATGATTCCATATTTGTTATTTCATAGTTTTGATGTTTTCACTATTATTCTACAATGTAGGAAATAGTAAAAATAAAGAAAAACCCTTGAATGAGTAGGTGTGTCCAACCTTTTGACTGGTACTGTAAGTATACACACCCCTGTGTCAATACATGTTAGAATCCCATTTGGCAGTGATTACAGCCGTGAGTCTTTCTGGGTAAGTCTCTAAGAACTTTGCAAACCGGGATTGTACAATAATTGCACATTATTATTTTTTTTAATCTTCAAGTTTTGTCAAGTTGGTTGTTGGTCATTGGTAGACAGCCATCTATTTTCAATGCAATTTAATTCAAAACTCTAACTAGGCTCATCTTGGTAACTAACTCCAGTGTATATTTGGCCTTGTGTTTTAAGTTATTGTCCTGCTGAAAGGTGAATTTGTATCCCAGTGTCTGTTGGAAAGCAGACTGAACCAGGTTGAACCTGAATTTGCTCTAGAATTGAATCTATTTTAGTCTTTCTGGTTAACAAATACACACCCTTTAAACTCCTTAGACTACAAAGAAATATAACAAATCCTTGATTCTCTATAGAACTTTCAAAACTTGTTTTGATGAGAAATTAGGCCTCAGGCCTGGGCCAAGGATAGAAAACAGACTAGCTTATTGACAGCTTTTCTGGCAATTGAGAAATAGATGCACTTCCTCAATCAAGAAAGATACATCTAGCTACTTTCTAAGTTCTATCTCAGACTGCTAGTGATCCGTCAAAACTGAGAAAAATTATATATTTGATTCTTTTAACCGTTTACACTCTCAGGAATTGGCCTATATGGGTAGAGCTAAATTGAAATGTTTCTTAAAGATGAAATATGAAAAGCATATGCATAAGCATGGTAGCAATTAAAAGTTTGAAAATTATGGGGAAATTATTAAATCAAAGTTGAGGACACAACAGTTCAACTGACACAAGACTGAAGCCAAACATTACACTGTTTATTTTATGTGCATTTTACATTTACTGTACATTTCGCCAAATTTGTTGATAACGAAATCAGAAAATACTCTGTGTACATTCAATAACATGATAAGAATCTTCCTGGAAAATGTGGGGTTGGTGCAACATAAGACAAAAAAATTACAATGGTTTAACTGAGAGGACTAAGTGGTGTCAAGTGGCCACACAACTCTCCAAAGTGTGCACAGTTCGTAGGTCATTTCAATGCACTTGTATGACTCAACTATAAGGTGTTTTTTAAACTCTCCTAGCTGTGCCGTTGAGGAACTAGAGCAAGCAGACTTGTAGCTGTTTGGTTTGGAACACAACCCTGCATCCCAGCCATCACACATTACTGTTGTTGTTTAAGCAATCCAAAAACAGTGCCATTTTCAATCCGTTTACGGAACGACTGTAAAGGGCTAATCAGCATTTCATCTCGACAAACATTTTATTTGAAAGAATCTAATTGGCTCGATAGAAGTTTTGTCAACTTCTAGTATATATTTATTTTGTTTTCAACATCTTGCTAGACTCCTTGTGCAAGATTGATGTAAAAAAAAATCCACTGGGGCTGATTTGCTTGATATTTTCTTGCTACAGCTTTCTGCTCCTCTGATTGTAGAACACATTTTTAACCTTACAATTATTTCTGGTACCACCCGCAGGTTCTGGAAGATGGCCCGTACACTGACATAAATAATGATCGTCCCATTTCCAAACTCTCTTGCCTAGCAAAAATTCTAGAATCCTTGGTAAATACTCGACTTAGATCCTTTTTAACTAGGAAATGTATTCTAGTTTCAGACCAGGTCAGGTTTCAGACCAGGTCATAGAACCATCTCTGCTACTTCTTTGTTTTTAAGTGACGTTCTTAATTGTTTGGATAAGAAGAAACCCTCTGCAACCTTTTTATTGACCTCTCTAAAGCTTTCAACACTGTGGATAACGCATTACTTATTCAGAGGCTTTCATCAATTGGCCTGGACCAGGTTGCGTGTGAGCTGGTTTCAAAATGATTTAAAGAACAGAACACGATGTGTATTTACTGATGGTGTTAAATCAGGTTTTCTGGACAATGACGGCCTACACCGGCCAAACCCATAAACTAGAAATAACTGTTTTTTTGCATTGGATGCATCTCAATCAGCACTTCAGCATCTCCGGTGAAAGGTGACAGAGCTTGAGCGGTCAGACAAATCGTCTGTAGCTGCTGAACGGTTTGGCCTACAAACTATTATGACTCTCTCGAACGTGATGGTGGTCTCCGCTTGGGTCTCATCTGATGTCGGTACAGCCGATCTGCCTACTTCTGTCTGTAGCGTCCCAACAGTTTGGGCTACACACTAATTTGGCAAAAAATGTTATCTACTTCCCCAGAGTCAGATTAACTTGGGGATGCCGTTTTTATGTCTCTGCGTGCAGTTTGAAGGAAGTTGCTAACTAGCTCTAGCGCAATTGCTAACTAGCGTAAGCATAATGACTGAAAGTCTATGGTATCTGCTAGCATGCAAAATGGTATCTCCTAGCATGCAAAATCCTGAAGTATCCCTTTAACCTCTAGAGGTATAAGTTACCAGAACTCAGGGATAGCTAGGGCAATTCAGGCAGATATTAGAGGGCCTTTCTACTGAATTATGTGTTTGTTTCACATGATTGTGTTTGGCTTTTCGTGTTTTGTGTTTGCTTTTCATGTATTGTGTAATTGATGTGTTTATAGATATGTATAGTTTAATAGTTTTTTATTGATGTGTGCAGGGCTCATCTGTGAAAGAGGCCGTAGTCTCATCATGACTTCCTGCTTAAATAAAGGTTAAATTAAAAACATTTTTAAAAAGAGTCCTGTGAGATGCCAGGCCTTTACATTAGGATACAGTCTGTAATTGATCAAATGAAGCATCAAAGGGATGTTTCAGAATCAGAAGCGATCCTTTCTAACAGCGTGCATAGAGGAACAGGACTCGGATGAATGAGGGTTTCAAAGGGTGATTTTATGCGCCAACTGACTCAGAGAGAGTGATGTGGAGCGAGAGAGATGTGGAGAGAGAAAGACGAGGGAGAGAGGGTGAGAGACAGAGAGAGAGCGAGAGAGACAGAGAGAGAGATGAATGGAGGCAGGGAGAGAGAAGGAAGACGAGAGTGGCTGAAAGAGGAAGTGGGAGAGAGAGAGGAACAAAGAATGTTTGCTGGGACTAGAGAGAGGGAAGGGGGCAGCTAGTAGTTAGCTAGCGGGATTACATCTCTCTTCTCGCATTTTATTTGCTCTTTTCCATATTATGTCTATATTTGATAAGCTACCCAGGAAAGGGCTGAAAATAGCCCATATTAATATCTGTAGCCTTAGAAATACATCAGATAAAATTCATATATTAGCCATTTCTGAGACTCACTTAGATAATTAATTTGATTATACAACAGTAGCAATACAATGATATAACATCTATAGAAGAGACAGGAATGATTATGGGGGAGGAGTTGCTGTATATATTCAGAGCCATATCCCTGTAATGCTTAGATAAGATCTTATGTCAAGTGTTGTTGAAGTGTTGTGGTTGCATGTTCACCTGGCACATCTAAAGCCTTTGGTGTATGTGATGTGAACAGAGAGGTCTACTTTCTTGGGGACCTGAATATTGGCTGGTTTTCATCAAGCTGTCCGCTCAAGAGGAAGCTTCACACTTTAACCAGTGTCTGTAATCTGGTTCAGGTTATTAATCAATCTACCAGGGTGTTTAAAAACACTACAGGAACAAGATAATCCACATGTATAGATCACATTTTTACTAATACTGTAGAACTGTATATCCGTACCCATTGGATGCAGTGATCACAATATAGTGGTTATATCAAGGAAAGACACATTTCCAAAAGCTGGGCCTAAAATAGTGTGTAAGAGATCATACAAAATATTTTGCTGTAACTCTTATGTGGGTGATGTTCGAAATATTTGTTGGTCAGATGTGATTAGTAAGGAGCATCCAGACACATGCTTACCTTACCTTGCTGTCAATCATTTACTCACTACTGCCCTTGTTTGTTTGTTTGTTGTGATTGAATGTCAAATACACACCCAAGAAACACCCACATTGAACCACACCCCAAATACAACAACTTAGATGGAAACGTACTGAGGATGGTAGCTGACTCTATGGCCACTCCTATCTGTCATATCTTTAATCTGAGCCTAGAGGAAAGTCTTTGTCCTCAGGCCTGGAGGGAAGCCAAACTCATTTTGCTACCCAAGAGTAGTAAATTGGCCTTTAATGGTTCTAACAGCAGACCTATCAACTTGCTGCCAGCTCTTAGCAAACTACAATGCTATTTTTCTGTAAACAAATTAACAACAGACTTTCAGCATGCTTATAGAGAAGATCACTCAACATATCCTGCACTGACACACATAACTGATGATTGGTTGAAAGACATTGATAATAAGAAGATTGTGGAGCTGTACTGTTAGATTTCAGTGCAGCCTTTGATATTATTGACCATAACCTGTTGTTGAGAAAACGTATGTGTTATGGCTTTTCAACCTCTGCCATATTATGGATTCAGAGATATCTATCTAATAGAACTCACAGGGTTTTCTTTAATGGAAGCTTCTCTCATGTCAAACATGTAAAGTGTGGTGTACCACAGGGCAGCTCTCTAGGCCCTCTACTCTTTTAAATTTTTACCAATGACCTGCCACTGGCATTAAACACAGCAAGTGTGTCCATGTATGCTGATGATTCAACCATATACGCATCAGCACCATTGAGAGTACGGCACCACTTGGTACGGCAACTGCAAGTCAACCGACCGCATGGAATTACAGAGGGTGGTGAGTATGGCCCAATACATTACTGGGGCTGAGATCCCTGCCATCCAGGACCTCTATTCCAGGCAGTGTCAGAGGAAGGCTCCAAAAATTGTGGAAGACTCCAGCCACCCAAGCCATAGACTGTTCTCTATGCTACCGCATGGCAAGCAGTACCATTGCACCAAGTCTGGAACCAACAGGACCCTGAACAGTAATGGTATCCTGTATGTAGTCATGTTATTATTATTAATAGACTCAGTAATGGTACTCCCTGTATATAGTCATGTTATTATTATTAGACTCAGTAATCTTACTCCCTGTATGTAGTCATGTTATTATTATTAGACTCAGTAATGTTACTCCCTGTATATAGTCATGTTATTATTAATGGACTCAGTAATGTTACTCCCTGTATGTAGTCATGTTATTATTATTAGACTCAGTAATGTTACTCCCTGTATATAGTCATGGTATTATTATTAGACTCAGTAATGTTACTCCCTGTATAAAGTCATGTTATTATTATTATACTCAGTAATGTTACTCCCTGTATAAAGTCATGTTATTATTATTAAACTCAGTAATGTTACACCCTGTATATAGTCATGTTATTATTATTAGACTCAGTAATGTTACTCCCTGTATGTAATCATGTTATTATTATTATTAGACTCAGTAATGTTACTCCCTGTATAAAGTCATGTTATTATTATTAGACTCAGTAATGTTACTCCCTGTATATAGTCATGTTAGTATTATTAGACTCAGTAATGTTACTCCCTGTATATAGTCATGTTATTATTAATAGACTCAGTAATGTTACACCCTGTATATAGTCATGTTATTATTATTAGACTCAGTAATGTTACTCCCTGTATATAGTCATGTTATTATTAATAGACTCAGTAATGTTACTCCCTGTATGTAGTCATGTTATTATTATTAGACTCAGTAATGTTACTCCCTGTATATAGTCATGTTATGATTATTAGACTCAGTAATGTTACTCCCTGTATGTAGTCATGTTATTATTAATAGACTCAGTAATGTTACTCCCTGTATATAGTCATGTTATTATTATTAGACTCAGTAATGTTACTCCCTGTATATAGTCATGTTATTATTATTAGACTCAGTAATGTTACTCCCTGTATGTAGTCATGTTATTATTATTAGACTCAGTAATGTTACTCCCTGTATGTAGTCATGTTATTATTATTAGACTCAGTAATGTTACTCCCTGTATATAGTCATGTTATTATTATTAGACTCAGTAATGTTACTCCCTGTATGTAATCATGTTATTATTATTATTAGACTCAGTAATGTTACTCTCTGTATAAAGTCAAGTTATTATTATTAGACTCAGTAATGTTACTCCCTGTATATAGTCATGTTAGTATTATTAGACTCAGTAATGTTACTCCCTGTATATAGTCATGTTATTATTATTCCTTATTCACTGTGTCACTATTTCTATTTTTATTTTATAATAATAAGCATTCCACTGTTGTTTACAAAGCATGTGACAAATATCACTTTATTTTATTTTATTTGACACACAGTCAAACAAAAGTCTGGCCTATTGTTCTATTGGCTTTCTCAGTTTACGTTAACTGACTTGCAATTTCAGAGATGCATCGGGTGGTTTACTGTGTCCAATAAGGACTAGTTCAATTGGGTGGATTGAATCTTTGATGGAGGAGAATCCTCTTGTAAGGGATTTTTCTTCTTGTCCGAGATCAAGTGTGTGTGTTTGTGTGTTTGTGTGTATATGTGTGTGTGTTTGTGTGTATATGTGTGTGTGTGTACAGTGGCAAGAAAAACTTGCAAACCCTTTGGAATTACCTGGATTTCTGCATAAACTGGTCATAAAATCTGATATTCATCTAAGTCACAACAATAGACAAACTCAGTATTCTTAAACTAATAACATACAAATTATTGTATTTTTCTTGTCTATATTGAATACATAATTTAAACGTATTTGAACCCCTAGGCTAATGACTTCTCCAAAAGCTATTTGGAGTCAGGAGTCAGCTAACCTGGAGTCCAATCAATGAGACGAGATTGGAGATGTTGATTAGAGCTGCCCTGCCCTATAAAAAATATTCAAAAAATGTGAGTTTGCTATTCACAAGAAGCATTGCCTGATGTGAACCATGCCTCGGACAAAACAGATCTCAGAAGACCTAAGATTAAGAATTGTTGACTTGCATAAAGCTGGAAAGTGTTACAAAAGTATCTCTAAAAGCCTTGATGTTCATCAGCCCACGGTAAGACAAAATGTCTATAAATGGAGAAACGTTTTCTATTCTCCCTAGGAGTGGCCGTCGTGCTAAGATGACTGCAAGAGCACAGCGCAGAATGATCAATGAGGTTAAGAAGAATCATAGTGTCAGCTGAAGACTTACAGAAATCTCTGGAACATGCTAACCTCTCTGTCGAGGAGTCTACGATACGTAAAACACTAAACAAGAATGGTGTTCATGGGAGGACACCACGGAAGAAGCCACTGCTGTCCAAAACAAAAAATAGCTGCACGTCTGAATTTCGCAAAAGAACACCTGCATGTTCCACAGCAAAATATTCTGTGGCCCGATGAAATTAAAGTTGTGTTGTTTGGAAGGAACACACAACAATGTCTGGAGAAAAATGGACAGCTTACTATCATCGACGGAAAAATGTATTTATCAAGACATTTTGCAGGAGAATGTAAGGCTATCTGTCCGCCAATTGAAGCTCAACAGAAGTTGGGTGATACAACAGGACAACGACCCAAAACACAGAAGTAAATCAACAAAAGAATGGCTTCAACAGAAGATAATACGCTTTCTGGAGCGGCCCAGTCAGAGGGCTGACCTAAACCCAATTTGAAATGCTGTGGCAAGACCTCAAGAGAGCGATTCACACCAGACATCCCAAGAATATTGCTAAACTGAAACAGTTTTGTAAAGAGGAATGGTCCAAAATTCCTCCTGACCGTCGTGCAGGTCTGATCCGCAACTACAGAAAATTATTGCTGCCAAAGGAGGGTCAACCAGTTATTAAATCCAAGGGTTTACATACTCTTTCCACCCTGTACTGTGAATGTTTACACAGTGTGTTCAATAAAGACATGAAAACGTATAACTGTTTGTGTGTTATTAGTTTAAGCTGACTGTGTTTGTCTATTGTTGTGAATTAGATGAAGATCAGATCAAGCGTTATGACCAATTTATACAGAAATCCAAGTTATTCCAAAGGGCTCACATAGTTTTTCTTGCCACTGTATAAGCCCCAAGGCAAGAGAGATGTGATGTCTTTCCTGTCAAGCCCTGGAGCACCACAGTGATTGAGGGGTTAAGGTTGACCAAGCGTCTAAACACGGCTCTAGGACTCTAGCTGGGTGATAGAGAGTGTGTGTCTGTCTGTCTGTCTGTTGGGGTGTCAGTGAGACAGTAAATAAACAGAGGGCAAAGCAATTCAAAATGGGGAGGAGAGAGAGAGAAAGGAGGAGGAATATAGAGGGAGGAGAGAGAAAGGGACAGAGAGAAAGAGAGAGAGAGAAGGATGAAGAGGGAATGCAAAGAGAAAAGGAGAAAGGATGGCGAGAGAGAGGGACAAGCGTACCATTGAATTAGGAAGCAGAAAAACATGTGATTTGTTGCCTTGATGACAGGATTAGGGTTAGAGGGTTGTTGCAGTGTGACAGAGACTGTCTTGGGGACAAGGGGAGCCTCTGACTGTTCCATGGACTTGACTGACAATGACATGGACTTGAAAAGGGCTACAGGGAAGCAATTCAGTGAGGGGAGCGTGGAAAGTGTCAGCACGTTGCTTGTGTCTAGGGCTGGGGGACTGCTCTGGTGGTGGGTTGGGGCTGAGAGGAGAGGGAGACTGTGTTCGGGGGCGGTGTGGAGAATGGGGGATATTGGTGTGGTGGGGGGGGGTAGTGGTGGGGAGAGTGTGTCAGCTTGGTGCTTGTGTCTCTAGAGCTGGATGGCTGTGGAGTAGGGTTACCACATTTAAAATAGCCAAATGCGGGACAAAAGGATGATTTTGCGGGACATTCGCGGGACAGTGAATATGTATATTTTTTGGCGGCACTTCCCTCCCTCCCACAAAAAAATCTCTGGCTGCACCGAAAGAGCTAATTGGATCACACCTATAGGCTACTCCTTTGCCTCATGCTAAATTTGGTAATGCAGAAATGGCTGTTTTATGAACATCGGGGAATACTAGGGCAAGGAAACATTTCTGGTCGGTCTCAGCGAATGTAAAAGTTGTGAAGGGAGACTTTGAAAACAGGATTGAGTAAAGTAGCAGCAAATGTTGAATTTAAGTTCAACATAATCACCTTATATATATACTGAGTATTAAAAACATTAAGAACACCTGCTCTTTCCATGACATTATCACGACTCAAGATATGACCCAGGTGCAGACACAGGAGGCGGACGGTTCAGTTCACAGATCATTTATTATAACATGGGAGGCAGGCAAAGGGCATTTCGAGAACAGGCAGAGGTTCGTAACCAGGGCAGGCAGAATGGTCAGAACCGGAAGAACTAGACGAACTTGCAACAGTCAAATAGAAAACACCCTTTATAAACACACAGGGGATAATGGGGATGCTCCTGGTGTCGAGGGGAGTCAAGCACAAGACAGGTGAAACAGATCAGCGTGTGATAGACAGGTGAAAGCTATGATCCCTTATTGGTGTCACTTGTTAAATCCACTTCAATCGTTGTATATGAAAGGGAGAGAGGTTAAAGAAGGATGTTTAAGCCATGAGACAGTTGAGATATGGGTTGTATATGTGTGCCATTTGGCGGGTGAATGGGCAAGACTAAATATTGAAGTGATAGTAGGTGCCAGGTGAACGGGGTGTGGTAGTAGGTGCCAGGCGAACTGGTTGGTTTTCCGTATCAGTTCATAAACCATATGCCATGGAATCGCTACGTCTAAAATCTCTTCCCAACTGTTTTGCAATCTATATGGCACAGCTGTCCATTGTTTGGTCCTTCATTTAAACTGACAAGACCATTAGTAAATAGGTAAACTGGGAAATGACAGGCAGATAATGCATTCATCAAGGTTACCCTGTCTCATTGTTCTTATAGTACCCTACCCCACCCTCTGCCCCTCCCTCTCACACATCACAAGCAAACAATGGACTAATGACAATGACAGCTGAACTCAACTCCAAACAAAGACATCAAAGACAGTACGCACCAATGACACAGGGATGGAGGGAGATGGAGAGATGAGAGTGAAGGTGTGCTCGTGCGTGCATATATGGGGGAGAGAGAGATTTGTTGACCATTAGGGTTTAATGGTGGGACCTGGGTTACCGTGAAATGCTGCCCAAACCGACTCCCTTTTACTGGGATAAATAACTGCAAGAAACCGGTAAATTATAGTAAATTATTTATATGAACAGCGTGACATGAAATGGAACTGTTAAAGTATATGCAATGTCTAAATCTGTCTTCATACGACCTCCTCTGCTCTGCTATCTGTTGTAGCCTACCGCCATTAATGAAAAGCTCACGCATTGTTTATGCTGAAACTGTACATGCAAACTTGAATGCAGTTAATTTGGTAACAAAATTCCCTTTACTTTTGAACGGTAAGCCTACCTACTTGTATTAATTCAAAAAATGTCTGTAGGGGAAAGCTTTAAAAAAATTCATGCCAAGAAGGCTGAATGCAAAACCAACCGCCTTAGTCCGGGAAGCGTTGATGCGCTGTGCTTTCTGAGAGGCCACTTCAGAATAAAAGACAAGTGCCTCCAGTGCCTACCAGGTTATTTTACATAGCCTATAGCCTACCAGGTTATTTTACATAGCCTATAGCCTACCAGGTTATTTTACATAGCCTATAGCCTACCAGGTTATTTTACATAGCCTATAGCCTACCAGGTTATTTTACATAGCCTATAGCCTACGTTTGTGTCTTGAGGATCAGCCAGCTGTGTAAATCCATTTGAATTCAATCACTTTTTGACAGCATTTGATTTGATAGAAACGGTCCATCCATATTTGCCCATTGTAGACATTTTGGACCTGAATGCCAAAACATTCAAGAGATAAAGGTGCTCAAAGCTGAGCCATTTTGCGTACCATACCATGAGACATCCATGTCTTCATCACTGGAAAATATAATTTAAAAGCTTACTAACAGGGTTGTCAAACTATTATACAGTACAGTGTAATGCTGGAGTCTGGTCGAACGGTAGTGCTCTTGACTCCCGATCACATATGCACTTTGGCGACAGGGGTTCGAGCCCTGTCTCGGCCACTTAATGTTTATACCCCGACTGTCTGTCTCCTATGTCACTTTACTTCTGTACCTTCTAAATGATGTAAAATAAATCTTCATGTATACGTTGTGTTGAATTGACAGAGTTCCATACATATAGAACGCATATAATGAGTAATGTAGTGTGTTGGACGGCTTTGAAATCAGACAATGTACAGCCTGTCAAATTCCTTAGAGAAACTCCTCCCCCCCTTCGACTCATCAACCCCCACCCCTGAGGCCCGGGTGTGTGTGTGCACGTGGGCATGCACACTTGTGTGTGTGTGTGACAGAAGACACCAATTCCCCCTTCCCCTCAAGCTGATGCCTACCCGCGTCGACAGGGTCAGACTCAAAGCATCTGCTGTAGTGAAGACCTGACACTTCTGATGACAGCATCAGAGCACCACACCTCCACATGGGGCTATTGACATTCCGTCATCATCAGTGTGTGTGTGTTGCATGTGCCATTGTTAATGATAGGGTTGAATCATCATCAGCGTGGATGTGTGTGTGAGTCAGTGTGTGTGCATAAGAGTCAGTGTGTGTTGTGCCATTGACATTGATAGGGTTGGGGCTATCAGTTTGTAGTATAAGCCTCTAGACTAGTCATTGTAGTAGACAGGAGTACATTTGTCTCTTTCTGGCTGGTCAGCAATGACGAGGTCACTAGGAGTAAACCATGGAGCTGTCAGCAGCTCCAGTGTCTCCAGAGCAGGAGCTCCAGTGTCTACAGAGCAGCAGCTCCAGTGTCTCCAGAGCAGGAGCTCCAGTGTCTCCAGAGCAGGAGCTCCAGTGTCTACAGAGCAGGAGCTCCAGTGTCTCCAGAGCAGGAGCTCCAGTGTCTCCAGAGCAGGAGCTCCAGTGTCTACAGAGCAGCAGCTCCAGTGTCTCCAGAGCAGGAGCTCCAGTGTCTCCAGAGCAGGAGCTCCAGTGTCTCTAGAGCAGGAGCTCCAGTGTCTACAGAGCAGGAGCTCCAGTGTCTCCAGAGCAGGAGCTCCAGTGTCTACAGAGCAGGAGCTCCAGTGTCTCCAGAGCAGGAGCTCCAGTGTCTACAGAGCAGGAGCTCCAGTGTCTACAGAGCAGGAGCTCCAGTGTCTACAGAGCAGCAGCTCCAGTGTCTCCAGAGCAGCAGCTCCAGTGTCTACAGAGCAGGAGCTCCAGTGTCTACAGAGCAGGAGCTCCAGTGTCTACAGAGCAGGAGCTCCAGTGTCTCCAGAGCAGGAGCTCCAGTGTCTACAGAGCAGGAGCTCCAGTGTCTCCAGAGCAGGAGCTCCAGTGTCTACAGAGCAGGAGCTCCAGTGTCTCCAGAGCAGGAGCTCCAGTGTCTACAGAGCAGGAGCTCCAGTGTCTACAGAGCAGGAGCTCCAGTGTCTCCAGAGCAGGAGCTCCAGTGTCTACAGAGCAGGAGCTCCAGTGTCTCCAGAGCAGGAGCTCCAGTGTCTACAGAGCAGGAGCTCCAGTGTCTCCAGAGCAGGAGCTCCAGTGTCTACAGAGCAGGAGCTCCAGTGTCTCCAGAGCAGGAGCTCCAGTGTCTCCAGAGCAGGAGCTCCAGTGTCTACAGAGCAGGAGCTCCAGTGTCTCCAGAGCAGGAGCTCCAGTGTCTACAGAGCAGGAGCTCATGGCTAAGACCACTCCACCATCCATCCACAACAATTTATAAAGCCCATTCGGAATTCATACCCAAAGTTTTAACCCAATCACAAACCTTAATCCTTAACTTAACCAGTCGGTATTAATGCCTAAACTTAACCTTAGAGTTGTTTCTGAGTGGCATAATGTAACACATGGGACATGAAGTCACTGTGATATATTGGTGTGTGTGTGTGTGTGTGTGTGTGTGTGTCTGTGTGTGTGTGTGTCTGTGTGTGTGTGTGTCTGTGTGTGTGTCTGTGTGTGTGTCTGTGTGTGTGTGTGTGTGTGTGTGTGTGTGTGTGTGTGTGTGTGTGTGTGTGTGTGTGTGTGTGTGTGTCTGTGTGTGTGTGTGTGTGTGTGTGTGTCTGTGTGTGTGTGTGTGTGTGTCTGTGTGTGTGTGTGTGTGTGTGTCTGTGTGTGTGTGTGTGTGTGTGTGTGTGTGTGTGTGTGTGTGTGTGTGTGTGTGTGTGTGTGTGTGTGTGTGTGTGTGTGTGTGTGTGTGTGTCTGTGTGTGTGTGTGTGTATGTGTGTCTGTGTGTGTGTGTGTCTGTGTGTGTGTGTGTGTGTGTGTGTGTGTGTGTGTGTGTGTGTGTGTGTGTGTGTGTGTGTGTGTGTGTGTGTGTGTGTGTACATGGCCATTCTATTTGTGATACTCTATACAGTGAACTTCAAATAACCATGTTTGAATATAAACTGGAATTGGTTGTTGTGAATGGGTTGTATATTGGAATCCGTTCTACCAGAATTGGTTCTGTGCTGGAATTTTGTTGTACTGGAATGGGTTGTATAGTGGAATTTGTTGTGTTGTGTTGTTGAGATAAATTATTCTGGAAGCCTCATCTGTTCTTAGTCATTCATGAGAAATTGTAACAAGGTGCAGAGCAATATGTAGCGAATTTAAGCCAACACCTAGGTAATTTATTGTAACGACCTCGTCAAGAGGTTTGGATCACTTGCCAGAACAGCTAAGGTTTTGGGTTGAATTTGACAGTCTCTGGAACTGGGTCTGAGTCCTGGTTGAAGCTATCCCCCAAACTCACTTGACTGGGATGGTGCTTATGTGACGCCATCAAAGGCGTGGCTGAGAAAAATCCCTTCACATAGTGAACAGTCCACGATGTTCTCCTGTGTAAACGGATTCATTATGTTTGGAGTCAACGTAGAGTTCAGCCACTTTTCGCAATCGGAGAACTGTTTTCCTAATTTCAGATAAATTAGCTATTTTACACCTCACTTGACATACACTTAGCATAATGTGTGTCTTCTGAATGTGTGATCAGTTAAAAGCCCTCTGTTAAAGGGGCCATCTGGGATTGATAGATCCGTTTTTGGACTTTTAGATTAACGAGATATAGCCATTGATTCCTGAAGAATATAACTTATAAATGAGAGTGGTTATATTTCTCAAGCCAAATCCCTCAGCTTTATGCCCCAAAAAGTGACGTCGTGACAGCCTTTTTGTTTTCCGAATAGCAGATTGCCCATTTAATATGGTTCCTGTTAACTGAGAAAGGCCACAACAAAAAGACTGATTTAAGTAGACAATTACACAGCAGAATGACTGCTCTGATGCTTTTTGCATCCACACAATCAAGTAGGAGTAAGTATTTCAAAAGTTTACTAAACATATTAGTCTGGGGCTACACAGTGGGTTATTTAAAAAACGTAACCCCTTCACTACTCAATGGATAACACATGTTAACCCCTTCACTACTCAATGGATAACACACGTTTTCCACTTCACTACTCAATGGATAACACACGTTTTCCACTTCACTACTCAAGATGCTTGACATCACAATACGCTGTTTACTGTGCATTATGCTCTCTTAAAGATATACACTATACAATTTAAAATGAACTCAAAATGTTATGAACAATATTTCTGTTCATTTTGAGAACTCATTTTGGCTCAAGAGCACATTCAGGAGCAAAAGTAATGTATTGCCCCTGTAGCCCTTTACACTCGTACCCGTATATAGGTTAAACATGGCAGATTTGGGAAATAATAATCACCTAGATTGGAATGTAGTGGATGTACAGTGACATCCTATACATAATGTCAGAGCTCTGGCTCTGGGCTTCCCAGCGCTGGATGGGCTTTGGCTGAAAGCCATTCCTAACTTGAGCATTGCGTGTGACAAGTAGTTTCCCCATCCCTCCCGGTAATTGGGCACCTTTTGTGGGGGAAATTCTGTATATTAAGATGACTCAATTTATATTGAGATTATAATTATAGCGGTATTTTATAATAAATACTGCTTTGATGTCATACAAGCAAGCCAAATACCCATGAGTCCAAATGTGCACTTCCTGTATGTTTCCATATCATAAAACTCATGTCATATACAGTATCAACGTTTATGATCACTGTGTTAAATGTACAGTTACAAGATGATATGGCGTTAAACCCTGGGTTGTTCTGAACAGAATGAGCCTATGTTTGTTTATTGTGAAGAAAATCTGTGCGGCACACGTAACTGAATGTTCTCATGACTCCGATCTATGCTCACCAAATTAATTAGCTAGTCATGTTGGCAATAGAACAAGCTTTCAAATCATGCCCACCTGGCCAATATTGTTTTGCATTTTATAATGGCTGTTTTTTGATTGCGTAAACAACAACAGTAATATGTGATGGCTGGGATGCAGGGTTGTGTTCCAAACCAAACAACTACAAGTCTGCTTGCTCTAGTTCCTCAACGGCACAGCTAGGAGAGTTTAAAAAAAATGTACCTTATAGTTGAAGACTTATTTTATTTGTCATAAAAGTGCATTGATATTGCTTGGGAACTGTGCACACTTTGGAGAGGTGTGTGGCCACTTGGAGACACCAGTTAGTCCTCTCAGTCAAACACTTGTAATTGTTTCATCTACCACACATTTTACAGGAACAGTCTTATCATGTTACTGAATGTATGCAGAGTATTTTCAGATATTATATTATCAATAAATGCAGGCGAAAAGTACAGTAATTATAAAATGCACAGAAAAATCAACAGTGTAATGTTTGAAATCAGTCTTGTGTCAGGTGAACGGTTGTGTCCTATAACTTTGGTCTAATAACTTTTCCAGTATCTACAAACGGTTCCCTTCCGATTGCTACCATGGTTATGCATATGCTTTTCATATTTCTTATTTAAGAAACATTACAATTTATCACTATCCATATAGGCCAATTCCCACAAGTGTAAAGGGCTAAAGGCTTAAAATTGGATACGCCAGCAGAATATCCAGAGAGCAGTTACATCGAGTAAAGGATGCAGTGAAGAGTTCAGAGTCAATGGGCTAATTTCTGTTTAAAAACGGCAGCACGGGACCTGTGTGATAGCCTAGCGCGCTAGGCTTGGCGCTAGCACTGCGGGAACGTTAATTAGCTCTGATTTGCTTTCCGTTTCATCCGTTTCCCTGTTCACAAACCTTGATCAGCGCTCATTCATTTTAACCCATTACCACCTCTTCTCTCTCTCCTCTCTTTCTCGCTATCTCTCCCGTCTCTCACTTTCCTTCTTTCTCTCTCTCTCTCTCTCTCCTCGCTGTTTTCCCCGAGCTCATTGATTACCCTGTTCATTTAAACAAGAGAGAGAGAAAAGGGAGAGAAAAAAAGAGAGAGAGATACAGAGAGCCCCTCCTCTGTTCGGTATCCCCGTACGTATCTGTTCATCCTAATTTGTAAATGTTTTCTCTGTCTCGTTCCGCCAGCTCAGGAAGCTCTCCTCGACAACAGCAGTTTAGGATAAAACATATGAAATTAAGCACCCTTAATCTGTTTTACTGCGTGAAGTAATAAAAGTTTAATTAAGCCATAGATCACAACAGAGGCTATTGGATATGGTGTTCGGAGAGAGGGGAATAGTGGGAGACAAACCCAAGCGGAAACGAACACACACACATGCAGTTATGCACACACAGGCACACATGGGTGGCACATAGCCTCGTGGTTAGAGCATTGGGCCAGTAAGGTTACTGGTTTCGAATATAGGAGACAACAAGGTGAAATAAATCAAAGCATCTGTTGCTGTGCCCTTGTGCAAGGCACTAAACCCTAATTGCTCCAGGGGCACTGTACAATGGTGATACTGGCTGTGACCCCACTCCCTGCGGGTGTCTCAGGGGGAGTTGGGATATGCAAAAAAAACGCACAGGGAATGTTTTGCCTTTTATTTGTGCAATTCTAACCCACTTTATATCATATACAATACCGCGCAAAGTTGTAGCGTACTCTGCTGACACTGACAAAAATATCAATAAAAACAACCTTGTCTTGAATGCATCCATCTAATCTAGGTCTACGGTAAGGGGAGACACATTGTGCAATATGACGTCCATCTAGCCTGGAGGGAATTATTGTTCCCAAGAGATCCAGTGGAAATGAGTAATGGCCGTTAAGATAGAGAATAGATAGATAGATAGATAGATAGATAGATAGATAGATAGATAGATAGATAGATAGATAGATAGATAGATAGATAGATAGATAGATAGATAGATAGGTACTTTATTGATCCCCGAGGGGAAATTTCATTGTCAAGCAGCTACAACAAAACACAGGGCAGGTGCAAAATGCCACAACGAAAGTACACAAAAGACAGATACACGGTACATGATACATAGAGCGGCAGTATGAAAAAGTATAGAAATACAAGATATCTGGAGTGCAAAAAAAAGCTATAAAAAGACATTGCATAGTATGGGTGGTTGGCTGAATATGTACACTATACATTGGTGGATGTTAGACGGTTAACTATACTATACAGGTCGATGGTAGAGAAATACTTCAGTAGCTAAAAATGCATATGATATGAGCGAGGGTAATAATAGTTTACTTAATAGACAGACTGGCTAAATGAACAGGTAAGTGAACATTTTGCATGGTTAAATTAGCTGTACAGGTAAGTATACAGTTATATTTACAGATAAGTGAATACTTGCATGGTTACACAAACTGTACAGGTAAATGACAGGAAGAGATACTTTAATAGCTAAATGTGTGTATGATATAATTTGGGGTAATAATAGTAATTCCCTTAAAATACAGTCCTTAGTGCGCAGGGTTTAATTACAGACAACTGCACGTATTGCACATTCGATATACTAAAAGCAATGAGAAAAGGTGCAACTGGCAGGATACTAATATGCATTCCTGAGTGAATGCCTACGTAAGTTAGGTCCAAGAATTACTAGCAATATTGCACGTGATATGATATAACAACTGTACATGAGTATGTATATACAGACCTGTATGAATAAATAGGTCCTGAGTGGATGAGTGCTGACGGACCAGAGTTACTCACGGATGGATGCATTATTGTTAAACTAGATAGAGAATTTTGATAACTAAAGACAGATTAGAGTCTTTTCTTTGTCTTTTCTGACATCGCTCGTCCATATACTGTATATTCTCAATCCATTCCTTACTTAGATTTGTGTGTATTTTGGGTATATGTTGTGTAATTGTTAGATATCACTGCACTGTCAGAGCTAGAAGCACAAGCATTTTTCTACACCAACAATAACATCTGTTAAACACGTGTCTGTGACCAATAAAGTTTGATTTGATTGATTAGATTTCTTTCAAGAAGCTAATGATCCTCTGTGGTCAAATCATGTTTTCTGGTGTAGTAATTATATAGCACACTTTATTCAGTTTACTTTAGGGGATGCACCAACATAACCGATGCATTAAACAGCTGGCTGCAAGGGAGTTCAAGTCGGGAGAGCACGGCGCCTGATTGTGGGTTCGATTCCCACGGGGGACCAGTATGAAAATGTATGCACTCACTACTGTAAGTCGCTCTGGATAAGAACATCTGCTAAATGGAAGTAACTTTAGAATAGCTAGTTTTTATTATTGTTCCGCTGACAACTGTGTCGTCAAAACTGTAAAAGCTATCAACACCAAAACCACTACGACTACTGCCATCACTACCACTACTACTACTTCTGCCATCACTACCACTACTACTACTACTGCCATCACTACCACTACTACTACTACTGCCATCACTACCACTACTACTACTACTGCCATCACTACCACTACTACTACTACTGCCATCACTGCCACTACTACTACTACTGCCATCACTACCACTACTACTACTACTACCATCACTACCACTACTACTACTACTACCATCACTACCACTACTACTACTACTACCATCACTACCACTACTACTACTACTACTACTGCCATAACTACCACTACCACTACTACTACTACTACCATCACTACCACTACTACTACTACTACCATCACTACCACTGCTACTACTACTACCATCACTACCACTACTACTACTACTACCATCACTACCACTACTACTACTACTACCATCACTACCACTACTACTACTACTACCATCACTACCACTACTACTACTACTGCCATCACTACCACTACTACTACTACTGCCATCACTACCACTACTACTACTACTACCATCACTACCACTACTACTACTACTGCCATCACTACCACTACTACTACTACTACTGCCATCACTAACACTACTACTACTACTGCCATCACTACCACTACTACTACTACTACTACTGCCATCACTACCACTACTACTACTACTGCCATCACTACCACTACTACTACTACTGCCATCACTACCACTACTACAACTACTGCCATCACTACCACTACTACTACTACTGCCATCACTACCACTACTACTACTACTGCCATCACTACCACTACTACTACTACTGCCATCACTACCACTACTACTACTACTGCCATCACTACCACTACTACTACTACTGCCATCACTACCACTACTACTACTACTGCCATCACTACCACTACTACTACTACTGCAATCACTACCACTACTACGACTACTGCCATCACTACCACTACTACTACTACTGCCATCACTACCACTACTACTACTACTACCATCACTACCACTACTACTACTACTGCAATCACTACCACTACTACTACTACTGCCATCACTACCACTACTACTACTACTGCCATCACTACCACTACTACTACTACTACCATCACTACCACTACTACTACTACTACCATCACTACCACTACTACTACTACTGCCATCACTACCACTACTACTACTACTACCATCACTACCACTACTACTACTACTGCCATCACTACCACTACTACTACTACAGCCATCACTACCACTACTACTACTACTGCCATCACTACCACTACTACTACTACTACTACCATCACTACCACTACTACTACTACTACCATCACTACCACTACTACTACTACTGCCATCACTACCACTACCACTACTACTACTACTACTACTGCCATCACTACCACTACTACTACTACTACTACTACTACTACTGCCATCACTACCACTACTACTACTACTGCCATCACTACCACTACTACTACTACTGCCATCACTACCACTACTACTACTACTGCCATCACTACCACTACTACTACTACTGCCATCACTACCACTACTACTACTACTGCCATCACTACCACTACTACTACTACTGCAATCACTACCACTACTACGACTACTGCCATCACTACCACTACTACTACTACTGCCATCACTACCACTACTACTACTACTACCATCACTACCACTACTACTACTACTGCCATCACTACCACTACTACTACTACTGCCATCACTACCACTACTACTACTACTGCCATCACTACCACTACTACTACTACTGCCATCACTACCACTACTACTACTACTGCCATCACTACCACTACTACTACTACTGCCATCACTACCACTACTACTACTACTGCCATCACTACCACTACTACTACTACTGCCATCACTACCACTACTACTACTACTGCAATCACTACCACTACTACGACTACTGCCATCACTACCACTACTACTACTACTGCCATCACTACCACTACTACTACTACTACCATCACTACCACTACTACTACTACTGCCATCACTACCACTACTACTACTACTGCCATCACTACCACTACTACTACTACTACCATCACTACCACTACTACTACTACTGCAATCACTACCACTACTACTACTACTACCATCACTACCACTACTACTACTACTGCCATCACTACCACTACTACTACTACTACCATCACTACCACTACTACTACTACTGCCATCACTACCACTACTACTACTACTGCCATCACTACCACTACTACTACTACTACTACTACTACTGCCATCACTACCACTACTACTACTACTACCATCACTACCACTACTACTACTACTACTACTACTACTACTGCCATCACTACCACTACTACTACTACTACCATCACTACCACTACTACTACTACTACCATCACTACCACTACTACTACTACTGCCATCACTACCACTACTACTACCACTACTACTACTACTACTACCATCACTACCACTACTACTACTACTGCCATCACTACCACTACTACTACTACTACTACCATCACTACCACTACTACTACTACTACCATCACTACCACTACTACTACTACTACCATCACTACCACTACTACTACTACTGCCATCACTACCACTACTACTACTACTACTACTACTACTACTACTGCCATCACTACTAC
Organism: Thymallus thymallus; assembly: GCA_023634145.1. Lineage (NCBI taxonomy): Eukaryota > Metazoa > Chordata > Actinopteri > Salmoniformes > Salmonidae > Thymallus > Thymallus thymallus. Next base: position 2,580,798 of record CM042413.1, on the reverse strand, counting down.
TACTACTACTACTGCCATCACTACCACTACTACTACTACTACTACTACTACTACTGCCATCACTACCACTACTACTACTACTGCCATCACTACCACTACTACTACTACTACTACTACCATCACTACCACTACTACTACTACTGCCATCACTACCACTACTACTACTACTACTACTACCATCACTACCACTACTACTACTACTACCATCACTACCACTACTACTACTACTACCATCACTACCACTACTACTACTACTGCCATCACTACCACTACTACTACTACTACTACTACTACTACTACTACTACTACTGCCATCACTACCACTACTACTACTACTGCCATCACTACCACTACTACTACTACTACTACTACTACTACTGCCATCACTACCACTACTACTACTACTGCCATCACTACCACTACTACTACTACTACTACTACTACTACCATCACTACCACTACTACTACTACTGCCATCACTACCACTACTACTACTACTGCCATCACTACCACTACTACTACTACTACTACTACCATCACTACCACTACTACTACTACTACCATCACTACCACTACTACTACTACTACCATCACTACCACTACTACTACTACTGCCATCACTACCACTACTACTACTACTACTACTACTACTACTGCCATCACTACCACTACTACTACTACTGCCATCACTACCACTACTACTACTACTACTACTACTACTACTACTACTACTACTGCCATCACTACCACTACTACTACTACTGCCATCACTACCACTACTACTACTACTACTACTACCTTCACTACCACTACTACTACTACTGCCATCACTACCACTACTACTACTACTACTACTACTACTACTACTACTACTGCCATCACTACCACTACTACTACTACTGCCATCACTACCACTACTACTACTACTACTACCATCACTACCACTACTACTACTACTACTACTACCACTACCACTACTACTACTACTGCCATCACTACCACTACTACTACTACTACTACTACTACCACTACTACTACTACTACTACCATCACTACCACTACTACTACTACTACTGCCATCACTACCACTACTACTACTACTGCCATCACTACCACTACTACTACTACTACTACTACTACTACCATCACTACCACTACTACTACTACTACTACTACTACTACTACCATCACTACCACTACTACTACCATCACTACCACTACCACTACTACTACTGCCATCACTACCACTACTACTACTACTACTACTACTACTACCATCACTACCACTACTACTACTACTGCCATCACTACCATCACTACCACTACTACTACTACTACTACCACTACTACTACTACTACTACTACTGCCATCACTACCACTACTACTACTACTACTACTACTACTACTACTACCATCACTACCACTACTACTACTACTACTACTACTACTACCACTACTACGACTACTGCCATCACTACCACTACTACGACTACTGCCATCACTACCACTACTACGACTACTACCATCACTACCACTACTACTACTACTGCCATCACTACCACTACTACTACTACTACCATCACTACCACTACTACTACTACTGCCATCACTACCACTACTACTACTACTACCATCACTACCACTACTATGACTACTACCATCACTACCACTACTGCGACTACTGCCATCACTACCACTACTACGACTACTGCCATCACTACCACTACTACTACTACTACCATCACTACCACTACTACTACTACTACCATCACTACCACTACTACTACTACTGCCATCACTACCACTACTACTACTACTGCCATCACTACCACTACTACTACTACTACCATCACTACCACTACTACTACTACTACTGCCATCACTACCACTACTACTACTACTACCATCACTACCACTACTACTACTACTGCCATCACTACCACTACTACTACTACTACCATCACTACCACTTCTACTACCATCACTACCACTACTACTACTACTACTACCATCACTACCACTACTACTACTACTACCATCACTACTACTACTACTACTACTGCCATCACTACCACTACTACTACTAATACCATCACTACCACTACTACTACCATCACTACCACTACTACTACCATCACTACTACTGCCACTACTACTACCATCACTACCACTACTACTACTACTGCCATCACTACCACTACTACTACTACTACTACTACTACTACTACCATCACTACCACTACTACTACTACTGCCATCACTACCATCACTACCACTACTACTACTACTACTACTGCCATCACTACCACTACTACTACTACTGCCATCACTACCACTACTACTAATACTGCCATCACTACCATCACTACCACTACTACTACCACTACTACTACTACTACTACTACTACTACTACTACCATCACTACCACTACTACTACTATTGCCATCACTACCACTACTACTACTACTGCCCTCACTACCATCACTACCACTACTACTACCATCACTACTACTGCCACTACTACTACCATCACTACCACTACTACTACCATCACTACCACTACTACTACTACTACCATCACTACCACTACTACTACTACTACTGCCATCACTACCACTACTACTACTACTGCCATCACAACCACTACTACGACTACTGCCATCACTACCACTACTACTACTACTACCATCACTACCACTACTACGACTACTACCATCACTACCACTACTACGACTACTACCATCACTACCACTACTACTACTACTGCCATCACTACCACTACTACTACTACTACTACTACTACTACCACTACTACTACTACTACTACTACTACCATCACTACCACTACTACTACTACTACTGCCATCACTACCACTACTACTACTACTGCCATCACTACCACTACTACTACTACTACTACTACTACTACCATCACTACCACTACTACTACTACTGCCATCACTACCATCACTACCACTACTACTACTACTACTACTACTACTACTACTACTACCATCACTACCACTACTACTACCATCACTACCACTACCACTACTACTACTACTGCCATCACTACCACTACTACTACTACTACCATCACTACCACTACTACTACTACTACTGCCATCACTACCATCACTACCACTACTACTACTACTACTACCACTACTACTACTACTACTACTACTGCCATCACTACCACTACTACTACTACTACTACTACTACTACTACCATCACTACCACTACTATTACTACTACTACTACTACTACCACTACTACGACTACAGCCATCACTACCACTACTACGACTACTGCCATCACTACCACTACTACGACTACTACCATCACTACCACTACTACTACTACTGCCATCACTACCACTACTACTACTACTACCATCACTACCACTACTACTACTACTGCCATCACTACCACTACTACTACTACCATCACTACCACTACTACGACTACTACCATCACTACCACTACTGCGACTACTGCCATCACTACCACTACTACTACTACTACCATCACTACCACTACTACGACTACTACCATCACTACCACTACTACTACTACTGCCATCACTACCACTACTACTACTACTACCATCACTACCACTACTACTACTACTGCCATCACTACCACTACTACTGCCATCACTACCACTACTACTACTACTGCCATCACTACCACTACTACTACTACCATCACTACCACTACTACTACCATCACTACCACTACTAATACTACTACTATTTCACAACCATAAATACTTAAACACTAACAAGTACTACTACTACTACTACTACTACTACTACTACTACTACTACCATCACTACCACTACTACTACCATCACTACCACTACCACTACTACTACTACTGCCATCACTACCACTACTACTACTACTACCATCACTACCACTACTACTACTACTACTGCCATCACTACCATCACTACCACTACTACTACTACTACTACCACTACTACTACTACTACTACTACTGCCATCACTACCATCACTACCACTACTACTACTACTACTACCACTACTACTACTACTACTACTACTGCCATCACTACCACTACTACTACTACTACTACTACTACTACTACCATCACTACCACTACTACTACTACTACTACTACTACTACCACTACTACGACTACAGCCATCACTACCACTACTACGACTACTGCCATCACTACCACTACTACGACTACTACCATCACTACCACTACTACTACTACTGCCATCACTACCACTACTACTACTACTACCATCACTACCACTACTACTACTACTACCATCACTACCACTACTACTACTACTACTACTACTACTACCACTACTACGACTACAGCCATCACTACCACTACTACGACTACTGCCATCACTACCACTACTACGACTACTACCATCACTACCACTACTACTACTACTGCCATCACTACCACTACTACTACTACTACCATCACTACCACTACTACTACTACTGCCATCACTACCACTACTACTACTACCATCACTACCACTACTACGACTACTACCATCACTACCACTACTGCGACTTTTGCCATCACTACCACTACTACTACTACTACCATCACTACCACTACTACGACTACTACCATCACTACCACTACTACTACTACTGCCATCACTACCACTACTACTACTACTACCATCACTACCACTACTACTACTACTGCCATCACTACCACTACTACTGCCATCACTACCACTACTACTACTACTACCATCACTACCACTACTACTACCATCACTACCACTACTACTACTACTGCCATCACTACCACTACTACTACCATCACTACCACTACTAATACTACTGCCATCACTACTACTACTACTACTACTACCATCACTACCACTACTACTACCATCACTACCACTACTAATACTACTACCATCACTACTACTACTACTACTACTACCATCACTACCACTACTACTACCATCACTACCACTACTAATACTACTGCCATCACTACTACTACTACTACTACTACCATCACTACCACTACTACTACCATCACTACCACTACTAATACTACTACCATCACTACTACTACTACTACTACTACTACTACTACTACTACTACTACTACTACTACTACTACCATCACTACTACTACTACTACTACTACCATCACTACCACTACTACTACAATCACTACCACTACTACTACTACTGCCATCACTACTACTACTACTACTACTACCATCACTACCACTACTACTACAATCACTACCACTACTACTACTACTGCCATCACTACTACTACTACTACTACTACCATCACTACCACTACTACTACTACTGCCATCACTACCACTACTACTACTACTACCATCACTACCACTACTAATACTACTAATACTACTACCATCACTACCACTACTACTACTACTGCCATCACTACTACTACTACTACTACTACCATCACTACCACTACTACTACTACTGCCATCACTACTACTACTACTACTACTACCATCACTACCACTACTACTACTACTGCCATCACTACCACTACTACTACTACTACCATCACTACCACTACTAATACTACTACCATCACTACCACTACTACTACTACTACCATCACTACCACTACTACTACTACTACTACTACTACTACTACCACTACTACTACTACTACTACTACTACCATCACTACCACTACTACTACCATCACTACCACTACTACTACTACTACTACTACTACTACTACCACTACTACTACTACTACTACTACTACCATCACTACCACTACTAATACTACTACTATTTCACAACCATAAATACTTAAACACTAACAAGCACACCACATTTCCTTTTCTAATTTTTGTCTTCTTTTTTGTAGCCTGCTTTTACTTTTTTGTCCATGAGCTAGGTTATGGCGACTGCCATGGGTTATGGCGACTGCCATGGGTTATGGCGACTGCCATGGGTTATGGCGACTGCCATGGGTTATGGCGACTGCCATGGGTTATGGCGACTGCCATACCAAACTGACCCTGCTTTCATTATCCTCCCTCCTCATGAGGGAAAGACATTTGAAAATGGCAAATAGTTTATCCATAACTAAATATACTTGTTGATATTAGTTGGCAGGGGTCTTTACTTCAACATTATCGTGTTTTGATGTTTTTCTAAAACCTTTTTAGATTTTTTCTGGTAGATGTTTTTTAAAGACACCTTTTGACCAGAAATCAAAGCATTTGCATATTCCTATGAAAATTATTTAAATAAGTATATATGCCTTAATTTCTCAAAAATATAGACTCAGCTTCATTTGACACCAGATTTGACATGCTCTTGTGAACTTCAAATGTTGGTGCTCATTGGTCCTTTTACATGGAAATGCATTTCACAGCTAATACACTCTTCCATCCTCCTTTACATGCCCTAACCACTAAGCTCTCTAGGTGGGTGGAAAGTTTTTTTCTCGACCAAGGAGAATGGTTATAATTGATTTGTATGTGTATGTGTGTGTGTGTGTGTATGTGTGTGTGTATGTGTGTGTGTGTGTGTGTGTGTGTGTGTGTGTGTGTGTGTGTGTGTGTGTGTGTGTGTGTGTGTGTGTGTGTGTGTGTGTGTGTGTGTGTGTGTGTGTGTGTGTGTGTGTCTGTGTGGTGGATGTTGCACAGATCTGAGTTCAATTTCCTATTTTAATTTTGTATTCTTTTCTGTTTTACTGCTCTCCTGCCATCTCCCCTCCCCTCGACTCCCCTCCCTTTCTCTCTTTCTCTCTTTCTCTCTATTTTACCCTGCCAGCCCCTGCTAAGCCCCACACTGAGTTGTGTGTGTGTGTGTGTGCATGTGCGTTTGCCCGTGCGTGTGTGTGTGACATTGATGGTGCTCTACCCTCTGGTTTCACACTTCCACATCATACATGCTGCAAAGCTTTGTGGGAAACAATTTCTTAAATCTAATGGAAGAAAACAAACCGAAACGGGAAGGAACTACCTGAACCTCGAAGATGAGATATTATTGTGTATACATCATCAAGACTTGTTTATTTGATTCCAAATGACAGCACATGGAATAGAACACATTATAATGTCTTTCGGTCCTCAAACATGGGATACCAAGCACAGGAGGATAGGGTCACATAATACAGTACACAGAACACAGTATAGTCCCAGTTATTATTTAGGTAATAATAAGAAACCCCCCTCGACCACGCAAACAAATCGGGGAAAACAAACATTCTTTCCTATTGGTCCTCAGTGTACAGAGATGTCAGGCTCTGGCCATAGAGAAGCCCGTTTGCTTCTCTATGTAGCCATGGTCAGAGTCTGACAGGTCTATTCTTTCTGTTTCTGGTGGTGGTTTGTGTGGGATCCCTAATTAGAGGCAGCTGTAGTGCATCGTCTCTAATTATTAGGGATAACAAAGGCTTGTAATTTTCACACTGGGTTGTGGGTCGTTATCGATTATTTCGCAGTCACGGTGAAAGTAAGTGTGCAACTTTGTTACGTCCGTCCGTTCGTGTTTGTGTTGGTGAACGTGACGTTTGTATTATCGTGTTTGTTTGTTTGTTTGTTAGTTCGTACTTGTGGATTGTTTTATACATAGTATACATAATAAAACAATGTCGAACTACAGTCCCTGCGCTGCATCTTGGTCTCCCTATGCACCCTCTCCTGACAAGAGACAACATTGACCCCCAGTGTAAAGAGACAACATTGATCCCCATTATATAGAGACAACATTGACCCCCATTATAAAGATACAACATTGACCCCCATTATAAAGATACAACATTGACCCCCATTATAAAGATACAACATTGATCCCCATTATAAAGAGACAACTTTGACCCCCAGTGTAAAGAGACAACATTGACCCCCAATGTAAATAGACAACATTGACCCCCATTATAAAGAGACAACATTGACCTCCAGTGTATAGAGACAACATTGACCCCCAGTGTAAAGAGAAAACATTGACCCCCATTATGAAGAGACAACATTGACCCCCATTATAAAGAGACAATATTGGCCCCCATTATAAAGAGACAACATTGACCCCCATTATAAAGAGACAATATTGACCCCCAGTGTAAAGAGACAACATTGACCCCCAGTGTAAAGAGAAAGCATTGACCCCCAGTGTAGAGAAAACATTGACCCCCATTATGAAGAGACAATATTGACCCCCAGTGTATAGAGACAACATTGACCCCCAGTGTATAGATACAACATTAACCCCCAGTGTAAAGATACAACATTAACCCCCAGTGTAAAGAGACAACATTGACCCCCAGTGTAAAGAGACAACATTGACCCCCATTATAAAGAGACAATATTGACCCCCAGTGTAAAGAGACATCATTGACCCCCAGTGTAAAGAGAAAACATTGACCACCATTGTAAAGAGAAAACATTGACCCCCATTATGAAGAGACAATATTGACCCCCATTATAAAGAGACAATATTGACCCTCATTATAAAGAGACAATATTGACCCCCAGTGTATAGACAATATTGACCCCCAGTGTAAAGAGCCAACATTGACCCCCACTGTAGAGACAACATTGACCCCCAGTGTAAAGAGACAACATTGACCCCCAGTGTAAAGATACAACATTAACCCCCAGTGTAAAGAGACAACATTGACCCCCAGTGTAAAGAGACAACATTGACCCCCAGTGTAAAGAGACAACATTGACCCCCAGTGTAAAGAGACAACATTGACCCCCAGTGTAAAGAGACAACCTTGACCTCCATTATAAAGATACAACATTGATCCCAGTATAAAGAGACAACATTGACCCCCAGTGTAACGAGACAACATTGACCCCCAATATAGAGACAACATTGACTCCCAGTGTAAAGAGACAACATTGACCCCCAGTGTAAAGAGACAACATTGACCCCCAGTGTAAAGAGACAACATTGACCCCCAGTGTATCAATATGTTTTGACCATGACAGTTTACAATTTAGCTTGGTTGCTCCAAGCAGTTTCGTCTCCTCAACTTGCTCAATTTATATATTACTCATTACAATATTTAGTTGAGGTTTAGGGTTTAGTGAATGATTTGTCCCAAATACAATGCATTTTTATATATTTATATATTAAGGACTAACTTATTCCACCCACTCTGAAATCTAACTGCAACTCTTTGTTAAGTGTTTCAGTCATTTCAGTCGCTGTAGTAGCTGACATGTATAGTGTTAAGTCATCAAATCAAATCAAATCAAATGTATTTATAAAGCCCTTTTTACATCAGCCGATGTCACAAAGTGCTATACAGAAACCCAGCCTAAAACCCCAAACAGCAAGCAATGCAGATGTAGAAGCACGGTGGCTAGGAACAACTCCCTAGAAAGGCAAAACCTAGGAAGAAACCTAGAGAGGAACCAGGCTCTGAGGGGTGGCCAGTCCTCTTCTGGCTGTGCCGGGTGGAGATTATAACAATTCATGGCCATTAAGGCCAGTTCTTTCTCCAAGATGTTCAAATGTTCATAGATGACCAGCAGCGTCAAATAATAATAAAAATAGTTGTGGAGGTTGCGACAGGTAAATACATCAGGAGTGAATGTCACTTGGTTTTTCAGTGCAATAGAGCGCAGGTGCAGTAGAGCGAGAGCGAGATGAAAACAGCAGGTCTGGGACAAGGTGGCACGTCCAATGAACAGGTCAGGGTTCCATAACCGCAGAAAGAAGAGTTGAAACCGGTGCAGCAGCACGACCAGGTGGACTGGGGACAGCTAGGAGTCATCAGGGCAGGTGGTCCTGAAGCATGGTCCTCCGGGAGAGGAGGTAGAGTGGGAGAGAGAGAGAATTAGAGGGAGCATACTTAAATTCACACAAGACACCGGATAATAACATCAGATTTAACAAACTGACCCTAGCCCCCCGGCACATAGACTATTGCAGCATAGATACTCGAGGCTGAGACAGGGGGGGTCAGGAGAAACTGTGGCCCCCTCCGACAATACCCAGACAATACCCGCGGACAGGGCCAAACAAGGCAGGATACATAGACATGTCTTTAGTAAAGATTGAAAAAAGTAAGGGTCCTAGACAGCTGCTCTGGGGAATTCCTGATTCTACCTGGATTATTTTTGAGAGGATTCCATTAATAACTCTTTATCCACAATATAGCAGGGGGTGTCAAAAGCCACACTGAAGTCTAACAAGACAGCCCACACAATCTTTTTATCATCAATTTCTCTCAGCCAATCATCAGTCGTTTGTGTAAGTGCTGTGCTTGTTGAATATCTTGCCCTATAAGCGTGCTAAAAGTCTGTTGTCAATTTGATTACGGTAAAATCATTGTATCTGTTCGATTTTATCCTCTATTATCCTCAGTAGTTGTCAGACCCCGGTGGCTTGTCATTGTTGATAGACAACAATAGTGTTTTCACCTCTTCCACACTCACTTTATGGAAGTAGTTGGCAATATCAGTGGGTTTTGTGATGAATGAGCCATCTGATTCAATGAATGATGGAGCTGAGTTTGCCTTTTTGCCCAAAATGTCATTTAAGCTTTTTACTGTCACTCAGTATGTATTTTATCTTTGTTTCATAGCGTAGCTTCTTCTTTGTCATGTTCTTAATGGGTGCATCCCTATTAGTGATTAGGATAAGCAATTTTATAAATGTGTCAAGTGCAGCGTCTGGTTGCTCATCATTAATCACCACATCAACAACATAGGAATCACTACAAAACCAGCCTTTGGAACGTTGGTTTTCCTAGATATGGTTACTATATTGTGATCAATACATCCTATGGATTTGGAAACTGCTTTAAAGCAAATGTATGCAGCATTAGTAAATATTTCATTCCTGTGCTGTTTGTAACTGAACCAGGTTGCAGGCACTCGTTACAGTTTGACGCTTTCTCTTGAGTGGGCAGGCTGATGAAAGCCAGTCAATATTTAAATCAGAAAATATACGTACCTATCCAGGTACTGACTGTAAAAACTTGGTGGTCCATAGCAGCATCCCACCAGAAGGGGCTTTAGGTGAGGCAAATGAACCTGTAGCCATATTACTATAACAGTATTTAACATGAGATCCTCTCTAAGCTTTACAGGAATGTTGTTCTGAATATAAACGGACGCACCTCCACCTTAGGCATTTCTGTATTTTCTGTTGATCTTATTACCATGTATTGCCACCAATGTATCATTAAAGGTATTATCTAAGTGACTTTCAGACATTGTCAGAATATGAATGTAATCTGTTACTAGCAAATTATTGATTTCATGAACCTTGCTTCTTAAGCTACATATGTTAACGTGAGCTGTTTTTTTTTACTTTTCTGGAATGCTTGATTGTTTTTATTGCTTTACTGGGAAGCTTAGCAGAAGTAGACATGCTCATGTTATGTATGCTAGTGCAGAGTGAGCTGCACACAGTGGACTTCCTACTAGGGCACACCACCTCTGTGCAGTATAACTCTGGTTCGTAGGCACATGATTACCGCATACAATAGCTGTTGGATCAGCAGAGGTATTCAGGGCAGTTGGAGGGACATAAATTAGGTTACTTACATTTTGTCTTCCAACGTCCTTGGCATAATGTAAACATAATGTACATTTGCTGAAGCATTATGACAACTCTTCATCACAATGGTAGGGATTAAATAAACTGGGCTTGGTTCATTGATAAGTCATTGTCTCAACGCAGCCTTATAATGCTGTGAAAGGATCCAGGAACCCCTTATAATACAAGCTTTGTTTCCAGAAGGTATCAAAATTGTCAATAAATGTTACACTCACAGCGCTGCAATAATCTTGTAGACAGTTATGGATGGCTAAAAGTCTGCTGAACCGTTCAATGCCATGATTTAGAGAGGGCAGAGGGCCAGATATTATGGGGCGTTTATTGGTGTCAAGTACTGACCCAATCAGTTCTTTAAAGTCCATCTTCAGCTGTTCTGAGCTGCCCTTCATAATGTCATTGAATCCGACATGAACTATGATTTCCTGATGCTGGTTTAAAATGTTTGGGAGCAGCTTATTGATGTCCTGTACTCATGCTCCTGGATAGAACAACGTTTTTGCTTCAGGTCCTGAGATATTTCTCACCATTGAACTGCCCAATACAACGGCGGGAGAAAGGAATGAAAGAAAGGTCCAGACCTCCCCCAGCAGGCAGTGCCCCGTCAGATCCAGAGAAAGGGAAAGGAGCTGAAATCGACGACGAAGCCACTGCTGGAGTCAGCATAGTTGGAATCAGCAAACACAGGCAATCCCAGCGATGAAGGTGCAGTTAGATTAGGCACCAGTGCAGCGAAGCTATTCCTTCCAATACAGCCACTGATTACCAAAACAACTGCAGTCACAAATTGCCCTGCCCCTTAATCCTGGTTGATGTGTCGACAATCATCTGCAAACAGTAAGCAGTCTACACGCCAAGGAGGCCACTGGGAAGACAGGCAGCACTTAAAGTAGATAGCCCTATCTAGCAAAAAGACAGTACAAGACAACAATTATCAACGTTACAGGTGCAGACAACATCGGAGTAGCAACAGTTTATTAATCCCAGGGGTAGGCATAATACCGTTTATTAATCCCAGGGGGTAGGCATAATACAGTTTATTAATCCCAGGGGTAGGCATAATATAGTTTATTAATCCAAGGGGTAGGCATAATACAGTTTATTTAATCCCAGGGGTAGGCAAAATACAGTTTATTAATCCCAGGGCAAAATACAGTTTATTAATCCCAGGGGTAGGCATAATACAGTTTATTAATCCCAGGGGTAGGCAAAATACAGTTTATTAATCCCAGGGGTAGGCATAATACAGTTTATTAATCCCAGGGGTAGGCATAATACAGTTTATTAATCCCAGGGGTAGGCATAATACAGTTTATTAATCCCAGGGGTAGGCAAAATACAGTTTATTAATCCCAGGGCAAAATACAGTTTATTAATCCCAGGGGCAGGCACAATACAGTTTATTAATCCCAGGGGTAGGCATAATACAGTTTATTAATCCCAGGGGTAGGCATAATACAGTTTATTAATCCCAGGGGTAGGCATAATACAGTTTATTAATCCCAGGGGTAGGCAAAATACAGTTTATTAATCCCAGGGCAAAATACAGTTTATTAATCCCAGGGGTAGGCACAATACAGTTTATTAATCCCAGGGGTAGGCATAATACAGTTTATTAATCCCAGGGGTAGGCAAGATACAGTTTATTAATCCCAGGGGTAGGCAAAATACAGTTTATTAATCACAGGGCAAAATACAGGCCAGGGGCAGGCAGAGGTCAGTAATCCAGATAGACTGGACAAAGGTACAAGACGCAAGGCAGGGTCAGGGCAGGCAGGATGGTCAAACTAGAAAACTAGAAAAATAGCGAGACAGGAGCAGAGGGAAAACGCTGGTAGGCTTGACGAAACAAAACCAACTGGCAACAGACAAACAGAGAACACAGGTATAAATACACTGGGGATAATGAGGAAGATGGAGACACCTGGAGGAGGTGGAGACAATCACACAGACAGGTGAAACAGATCAGGGTGGAGACACCTGGAGGAGGTGGAGACAATCACACAGACAGGTGAAACAGATCAGGGTGGAGACACCTGGAGGAGGTGGAGACAATCACACAGACAGGTGAAACAGATCAGGGTGGAGACACCTGGAGGAGGTGGAGACAATCACACAGACAGGTGAAACAGATCAGGGTGGAGACACCTGGAGGAGGTGGAGACAATCACACAGACAGGTGAAACAGATCAGGGTGGAGACACCTGGAGGAGGTGGAGACAATCACACAGACAGGTGAAACAGATCAGGGTGGAGACACCTGGAGGAGGTGGAGACAATCACACAGACAGGTGAAACAGATCAGGGTGTGACACCTGGAGGAGGTGGAGACAATCACACAGACAGGTGAAACAGATCAGGGTGAAACAGATCAGGTTGAAACAGATCAGGGTGAAATAGATCAGGGTGAAACAGATCAGGTTGAAACAGATCAGGGTGAAACAGATCAGGGTGAAACAGATCAGGGTGAAACAGATCAGGGTGTGACAAAAATAGCCAAAACCTAAAATAAGACAGTCTTCATCAGTGGAAAATATAAACGTTAGAGTGTGATATAATTTAAAAGCTTATAAACAGTGTTGTCAAACTATTTTGTAATAAAATGTATTATGATATTTTAAAACATTTAACAATTAGTCAATTATCTAAAAACTTTGATTTTTTAAATATTCACATATTTTGTAGCTTATACCCTATTTCACATTATCTGAACTTTTTGTGTTGTGCCGCCATCGTTTGAGACACAACATGCTCTTGAAAACAAGGGCAGGTGTAATTTCAATCATAGAAATATAATTAGTAGAATGAACCTATCCCTTCAGACTACTGCAATTTAGCTGGTACACCATTCAAATTTTAATCAACATTTTTACTTCTAATTACTATTGCAAAGATGACCGCCGGTCCACCCTCTGTTGAATGTCAACTTAAATGGTCATGTCTATTCTATTATCTATATTTCTATGATTTTAATAGGGTTCCTATGGAGGATTGACAGTATAATTTAAAACAACAAATGTTGACATTCAAGTCAACATTTCTGATGTGTGGGCCTCAAAACATCTTTCTCATACCATTTGAAAGTTGAGATTTCTATTTTATTCACATTTGAGTACATTTATCAGCCAAAACATGACACGTACCCTGTACTCAAGAGCATGTTGCGTCTCAGCTGATGGTGGACACAAAATTAAATCCTTAGATGATGTGACATAGAGTCTAGGCTACAACATATATTGAATATACAAAAGTATGTGGACACCCCTTCAAATTAGTGGATTTGGCTATTTCAGCCACACCCGTTGCTGACAGGTGTATAAAATCGAGCACACAACCATGAAACCTCCATAGACAAACATTGGCAGTACAATGACCTTACTAAAGAGCTCAGTGACTTTCAACGTGGCACCGTCATAGGATGCCTCCTTTCCAAGACATTTAGTAAAATTTCGGCCCTGTTAGAGCTGCCCCGGTCAACTGTAAATTCTATTTTTTTTGTGAACTGGAAACGTCTAGGAGCAACAACGGCTTAGCCGCAAAGTGGTAGGCCATACAAGCTCACAGAACGAGACCACCGAGTGCTGAAGCATTTAAAACGTAAACATTGTCTGTCCTTGATTGCAATACTCAATACCGAGTTTACAAACTGCCTCTGGAAGCCGCACACAAGCCTTAGACAACCTTGCGCAAAGTCAAGCATCAGATGTATTGGTGTAAACCAACGGACTAATCTGGGTTTGGCAGATGCCATGAGAACGCTGTCTGTTCGAATCCATAGTGCCAACTGTAAAGTTTGGTGGAGGAGGAATAATGGTCTGGGGCTGTTTTTCATGGTTTGTGCTAGGCCCCTTAGTTCCAGTGAAGGGAAATATTGACGCAACAGCATACTTTGACATTCTAGATGATTCTGTGCTCCCACCTTTGCGGCAACAGTTTGGGGAATGCCCTTTCCTGTTTCAGCATGACAATGCCCCCGTGCACTAAGTGAAGTCCTTACATAAATTATTTGTCGAGATCAGTGTGGAAGAACTTGACTGGCCTACACAGAGCCCTGACCTCAACCCCATCGAACACCTTTTGGATGAATTGGAACGCCGACTACGAGCCAGGCCTAATTGCCCAATATCAGTGCCCAACCTCACAGCAATGTTCTAACTTCTAGTGGAAAGCCTTCCCAGAAGAGTGGAGGCTGTTGTAGCAGCAAAGGGGGGACCGACTCCATATTAATACGTACGATTTTGGAATGAGACGTTTGACAAGCAGTTGTTCACATACTTTTTTGTTGACATATTTTTAGATAAAGGTTGAAAAGTGACATAATAGTCATGAAACATTATTTGTTTCCACAAGTTATGAAATAGTTTGACAACCCTGTTTGTAAGCTTTTAAATGATATCAATTGCAACTGTTTCTCCAGTGATAAAGACCTGGATGTCTCATGGTTTGCTAGGGTATGCAAACTTTGAGGAACTTGAATGTTTTGGCATTCAGGTCTAAAAAGTCACTTTCTGAAAACTTATACAATAGGCAAATATACAGTGCCTTCAGAAAGTATTCATACCCCTTGACTTATTCCACATTTGGATTAAATCTGGGGGTTTTCACACCCAATACACAGTAACGTAATTACAATAATGACAAAGTTAAAACATTTTTGCACCCCTGAGTCAATCATTTGTAGAAGTACCTTTGGCAGCGATTACAGCTCTGAATATTTCTGGTTAAGTCTCTAAGAACTTTCCACACCTGGATTGGACAATATTTGCCTATTATTATTTTCAAAAGTCTTCAAGCTCTGTCAAATTGGTTGTTGATCGTTGCTACACAACCATTTTCAAGTCTTGCCATAGATTTTCAAGCAGATTTGTAAGTCAAAACTGTAACTTGGCCACTAAGGAACATTCACTGTCTTCTTTGTAAGCAACTGCAGTGTATATTTGGTCTTGTGTTTTAGGTTATTGTCCCGCTGAAAGGTGAATTCATCTCCCAGTGTCTGTTGGAAAGCAGACTGAACCAGTTTTTCTTCTAGGGTTTTTTCTGACCTTAGCTCCATTCCATTTCTTTTTTTATCCTGAAAAAAATCCCCAGTCTTTTAATGATTACAAGCAACATGATGCAGCCACCACTCTGCTTAAAATATGGAGAGTGGTACTCAGTCATGTGTTGTATTGGATTTGCCGCAACACTTTATATTCAGGACAAAAAGGTAATTGCTTTTGTGCCTTGTTGCCAACAGGATGCATGTTTTTCACTCTGTCATTTAGGTTAGTATTGTGGCATAACCACAATGTTGTTTTCTCCTTTCACAGCCATTCAACTCTGTAACTGTTTTAAAGTCATCATTGGCCTCATGGTGAAATCCTGAGAAGTTTCCTTCCTCTCCGGCAACTGAATTAGGAAAGACGCCTGTATCATTGTAGTGACTGGGTGTATTGATACACCATCCAAAGAGTAATTCATAACTTCACTATGCTAAAAGGGATATTCAATGACTGTTTCTTTTTATACTTAAAAAAAAAATGTTTTATCTACAAATAGGTGTCCTTCTTTATGAGCTTTCAGAAAACCTGCCTGGTTGAATCTGTGTTTAAAACTCACTGTTCGACTGAGGGACCTCACAGATAATTGTATGAGGTAGACATTCAAAAATTATGTTAAACACTATTATTACACACAGAGTGAGTCCATGCAACTTATTATGTGACTTGTTAAGCACATTTTTACTCCTGAACTTATTTAGGCTTGTCATAACAAAGGGGTTGAATTATTGACTCAAGACATTTCAGCTTTTCATTTTTAATTAATTTGTACAAATTTCAAAAAACATAATTCCACTTTGACATTATGGGGTATTGTGTGTAGGCTAGTTACCAAAAGTCTAAATTTTAAATACAGGCTGTAAAAAACAAAATGTGGAAAAAGTCAAGGGATATGAATACTTTCTAAAGGCACTGTCAATGACAGCGTGAAAAGAAGGAGGTATGGTATGTACAAAATATTCCAAAACATGCATCCTGTTTGGGTAACGCTTTACTTGACACCAAGTTATGTCACAATATATCATAACAACTGACATAACTTGTCATAACCTGTCATAATATGGTAATAACACTGTCATGACCCATATATTTACACCTGTTGTGACATACAGTACCAGTCAAAAGTTTGGACAAACCTACTAATTTCAGGGTTTTTCTTTATTTTTACTATTTTCTACATTGTAGAATAATAGTGAAGACATCAAAACTATGACATAAAACATATGGAATCATGTAGTAACCAAAAAAGTGTTAAACAAATCAAAATATATTTTAAATTTGAGATTCTTCAAAGTAGCCACCCTTTGCCTTGATGACAGCTTTGCACACTCTTGGCATTCTCTCAACCAGCTTCACCTGGAATGCTTAAAGGAGTTCCCACATATGCTGAGCACTTGTTGGCTGCTTTTCCTTCACTCTGCGGTCCAACTCATCCCAATCCCAAACGATCTATATTGGGTTGAGATCGGATGATTGTGGAGGCCAGGTCATCTGATGCAGCACTCCAGCATCGGGGTACCCCAATGTCTACCCCAATTACAATGATAATTTAACATAAAAATAAATATATGTATATATATATAACATAAACATACTGTTGACATGTAGGTTACGGTGTAATGGAACGTTTTGCCTTGTGTGGTAGGTTTTGTGAGTTTTGACACCCTTATGTAGGTGTCATAACCAGGCATAAAATACCACAATATATGTCACAACAGGTATAAATATATGTTTCATGACAGTGTTATGAACATATTATAACAGGTTATGACAAGTTATGTCAGCTGTTATGACATATTATGACATGGTTATGACTGGCTGTCAAGTAAAGTGTTACCCCTGTTTGTACTAAGGCACTAAAGTAATGCTAATATGGCAAAGAAATTAGTTTTTTGTTCTGAATACAGTGTTATGTTTGGGGCAAATCCAACATCACTGAGTACCACTCTCCATATTTTCAAGAATGGTCGTCGCTGCATCATGTTATGGGAAATATCCAAGAGGAAAACCTGGTTCAGTCTGTTTTCCAACAGACACTGGGAGATGAATTCACCTTTCAGCAGGACAATAACCTACAACACAAGGCCAGATATACACTGGAGCTGCTTACCAAGAAGACGGTGAATGTTCATAAGTGGCCTAGTTACAGTTTTGACTTAAATGTGAAAATGTCTGTCGATCAACAAAGAACTTGACAAATATCTTGAAGAGTAATGGGCAAATATTGTACAATCCAGCTCTTAGAGACTTATCCAGAAACACCTTTTTTATTTAACCTTTATTTAGCAAGTCAGTTAAGAACAAATTCTTATTTACAATGACGTCCTACACCGTCCAAACTCGGACGGTGCTGGGCCAATTGTGCGCCACCCTATGGGACCAGGTTGTCTGTAGTGACTCCTCTAGTACTGAGATGCAGTCTTAGACCACTGAACCAGGTTGTCTGTAGTGACTCCTCTAACACTGAGATAGTGTCTTAGACCACTGAACCAGGTTGTCTGTAGTGACTCCTTTAGCACTGAGATGCAGTGTCTTAGACCACTGAACCAGGTTGTCTGTAGTGACTCCTCTAGCACTGAGATGCAGGGTCTTAGACCACTGAACCAGGTTGTCTGTAGTGACTCCTCTAGCACTGAGATGCAGTGTCTTAGACCACTGAACCAGGTTGTCTGTAGTGACTCCTCTAGCACTGAGATGCAGTGTCTTAGACCACTGAACCAGGTTGTCTGTAGTGACTCCTCTAGCACTGAGATGTAGTGTCTTAGACCACTGAACCAGGTTGTCTGTAGTGACTCCTCTAGCACTGAGATGCAGTGTCTTAGACCACTGAACCAGGTTGTCTGTAGTGACTCCTCTAGCACTGAGATGCAGGGTCTTAGACCACTGAACCAGGTTGTCTGTAGTGACTCCTCTAGTACTGAGATGCAGTGTCTTAGACCACTGAACCAGGTTGTCTGTAGTGACTCCTCTAGCACTGAGATGCAGTGTCTTAGACCACTGATCCAGGTTGTCTGTAGTGACTCCTCTAGCACTGAGATGCAGTGTCTTAGACCACTGAACCAGGTTGTCTGTAGTGACACCTCTAGCACTGAGATGCAGGGTCTTAGACCACTGAACCAGGTTGTCTGTAGTGACTCCTCTAGCACTGAGATGCAGTGTCTTAGACCACTGAACCAGGTTGTCTGTAGTGACACCTCTAGCACTGAGAGGCAGTGTCTTAGACCACTGAACCAGGTTGTCTGTAGTGACTCCTCTACCACTGAGATGCAGTGTCTTAGACCACTGAACCAGGTTGTCTGTAGTGACACCTCTAGCACTGAGGTGCAGTGTCTTAGACCACTGATCCAGGTTGTCTGTAGTGACTCCTCTAGCACTGAGATGCAGGGTCTTAGACCACTGAACCAGGTTGTCTGTAGTGACGCCTCTAGCACTGAGAGGCAGTGTCTTAGACCACTGAACCAGGTTGTCTGTAGTGACGCCTCTAGCACTGAGAGGCAGTGTCTTAGACCACTGAACCAGGTTGTCTGTAGTGACTCCTCTAGCACTGAGATGTAGTGTCTTAGACCACTGAACCAGGTTGTCTGTAGTGACTCCTCTAGCACTGAGATGCAGTGTCTTAGACCACTGAACCAGGTTGTCTGTAGTGACTCCTCTAGCACTGAGATGCAGCGTCTTAGACCACTGAACCAGGTTGTCTGTAGTGACTCCTCTAGCACTGAGATGCAGTGTCTTAGACCACTGAACCAGGTTGTCTGTAGTGACGCCTCTAGCACTGAGAGGCAGTGTCTTAGACCACTGAACCAGGTTGTCTGTAGTGACTCCTCTAGCACTGAGATGCAGCGTCTTAGACCACTGAACCAGGTTGTCTGTAGTGACTCCTCTAGCACTGAGATGCAGCGTCTTAGACCACTGAACCAGGTTGTCTGTAGTGACTCCTCTAACACTGAGATGCAGCGTCTTAGACCACTGAACCAGGTTGTCTGTAGTGACTCCTCTAGCACTGAGAGGCAGTGTCTTAGACCACTGAACCAGGTTGTCTGTAGTGACTCCTCTAGCACTGAGAGGCAGTGTCTTAGACCACTGAACCAGGTTGTCTGTAGTGACTCCTCTAACACTGAGATGCAGTGTCTTAGACCACTGAACCAGGTTGTCTGTAGTGACTCCTCTAGCACTGAGATGCAGTGTCTTAGACCACTGAACCAGGTTGTCTGTAGTGACTCCTCTAGCACTGAGATGCCGTGTCTTAGACCACTGAACCAGGTTGTCTGTAGTGACTCCTCTAGCACTGAGATGCAGTGTCTTAGACCACTGAACCAGGTTGTCTGTAGTGACTCCTCTAGCACTGAGATGCAGTGTCTTAGACCACTGAACCAGGTTGTCTGTAGTGACTCCTCTAGCACTGAGATGCAGTGTCTTAGACCACTGAACCAGGTTGTCTGTAGTGACTCCTCTAGCACTGAGATGCAGTGTCTTAGACCACTGAACCAGGTTGTCTGTAGTGACTCCTCTAGCACTGAGATGCAGTGTCTTAGACCACTGAACCAGGTTGTCTGTAGTGACTCCTCTAGCACTGAGATGCAGTGTCTTAGACCACTGAACCAGGTTGTCTGTAGTGACTCCTCTAGCACTGAGATGCAGTGTCTTAGACCACTGAACCAGGTTGTCTGTAGTGACTCCTCTAGCACTGAGATGCAGCGTCTTAGACCACTGAACCAGGTTGTCTGTAGTGACTCCTCTAGCACTGAGATGCAGTGTCTTAGACCACTGAACCAGGTTGTCTGTAGTGACTCCTCTAGCACTGAGATGCAGTGTCTTAGACCACTGAACCAGGTTGTCTGTAGTGACTCCTCTAGCACTGAGATGCAGCGTCTTAGACCACTGAACCAGGTTGTCTGTAGTGACTCCTCTAGCACTGAGATGCAGCGTCTTAGACCACTGAACCAGGTTGTCTGTAGTGACTCCTCTAGCACTGAGATGCAGCGTCTTAGACCACTGAACCAGGTTGTCTGTAGTGACTCCTCTAGCACTGAGATGCAGCGTCTTAGACCACTGAACCAGGTTGTCTGTAGTGACTCCTCTAGCACTGAGATGCAGCGTCTTAGACCACTGAACCAGGTTGTCTGTAGTGACTCCTCTAGCACTGAGATGCAGCGTCTTAGACCACTGAACCAGGGTGTCTGTAGTGACTCCTCTAACACTGAGATGCAGTGTCTTAGACCACTGATCCAGGTTGTCTGTAGTGACTCCTCTAACACTGAGATGCAGTGTCTTAGACCACTGATCCAGGTTGTCTGTAGTGACTCCTCTAACACTGAGATGCAGCGTCTTATACCACTGAACCAGGTTGTCTGTAGTGACTCCTCTAGCACTGAGATGCAGTGTCTTAGACCACTGAACCAGGTTGTCTGTAGTGACTCCTCTAGCACTGAGAGGCAGGGTCTTAGACCACTGAACCAGGTTGTCTGTAGTGACTCCTCTAGCACTGAGATGCAGTGTCTTAGACCACTGAACCAGGTTGTCTGTAGTGACTCCTCTAGCACTGAGATGCAGTGTCTTAGGCCACTGAACCAGGTTGTCTGTAGTGACTCCTCTAGCACTGAGATGCAGTGTCTTAGACCACTGAACCAGGTTGTCTGTAGTGACACCTCTAACACTGAGATGCAGTGTCTTAGACCACTGAACCAGGTTGTCTGTAGTGACTCCTCTAGCACTGAGATGCAGTGTCTTAGACCACTGAACCAGGTTGTCTGTAGTGACTCCTCTAGTACTGAGATGCAGTGTCTTAGACCACTGAACCAGGTTGTCTGTAGTGACTCCTCTAGCACTGAGATGCAGTGTCTTAGACCACTGAACCAGGTTGTCTGTAGTGACTCCTCTAGCACTGAGATGCAGTGTCTTAGACCACTGAACCAGGTTGTCTGTAGTGACTCCTCTAACACTGAGATGCAGGGTCTTAGACCACTGAACCAGGTTGTCTGTAGTGACTCCTCTAGCACTGAGATGCAGTGTCTTAGACCACTGAACCAGGTTGTCTGTAGTGACTCCTCTAGCACTGAGATGCAGTGTCTTAGACCACTGAACCAGGTTGTCTGTAGTGACTCCTCTAACACTGAGATGCAGTGTCTTAGACCACTGAACCAGGTTGTCTGTAGTGACTCCTCTAACACTGAGATGCAGGGTCTTAGACCACTGAACCAGGTTGTCTGTAGTGACTCCTCTATCACTGAGATGCAGTGTCTTAGACCACTGAACCAGGTTGTCTGTAGTGACTCCTCTAGCACTGAGATGCAGTGTCTTAGACCACTGAACCAGGTTGTCTGTAGTGACTCCTCTAGCACTGAGATGCAGTGTCTTAGACCACTGAACCAGGTTGTCTGTAGTGACTCCTCTAGCACTGAGATGCAGTGTCTTAGACCACTGAACCAGGTTGTCTGTAGTGACTCCTCTAGCACTGAGATGCAGTGTCTTAGACCACTGAACCAGGTTGTCTGTATTGACTCCTCTAGCACTGAGATGCAGTGTCTTAGACCACTGAACCAGGTTGTCTGTAGTGACTCCTCTAGCACTGAGATGCAGTGTCTTAGACCACTGAACCAGGTTGTCTGTAGTGACTCCTCTAGCACTGAGATGCAGTGTCTTAGACCACTGAACCAGGGTGTCTGTAGTGACTCCTCTAGCACTGAGATGCAGTGTCTTAGACCACTGAACCAGGTTGTCTGTAGTGACTCCTCTAGCACTGAGATGCAGTGTCTTAGACCACTGAACCAGGTTGTCTGTAGTGACTCCTCTAGCACTGAGATGCAGTGTCTTAGACCACTGAACCAGGTTGTCTGTAGTGACTCCTCTAGCACTGAGATGCAGTGTCTTAGACCACTGAACCAGGTTGTCTGTAGTGACACCTCTAACACTGAGATGCAGTGTCTTAGACCACTGAACCAGGTTGTCTGTAGTGACTCCTCTAGCACTGAGATGCAGTGTCTTAGACCACTGAACCAGGTTGTCTGTAGTGACTCCTCTAGCACTGAGATGCAGTGTCTTAGACCACTGAACCAGGTTGTCTGTAGTGACTCCTCTAGCACTGAGATGCAGTGTCTTAGACCACTGAACCAGGTTGTCTGTAGTGACTCCTCTAGCACTGAGATGCAGTGTCTTAGACCACTGAACCAGGTTGTCTGTAGTGACTCCTCTAGCACTGAGATGCAGTGTCTTAGACCACTGAACCAGGTTGTCTGTAGTGACACCTCTAACACTGAGATGCAGTGTCTTAGACCACTGAACCAGGTTGTCTGTAGTGACTCCTCTAGCACTGAGATGCAGTGTCTTAGACCACTGAACCAGGTTGTCTGTAGTGACTCCTCTAGCACTGAGATGCAGTGTCTTAGACCACTGAACCAGGTTGTCTGTAGTGACTCCTCTAGCACTGAGATGCAGTGTCTTAGACCACTGAACCAG